>SJYQ01006957.1:150998-190457 GCA_006410935.1 Redunca redunca
ATATATATATATATATGAAGAGAGAGAGAAATATAGACAGACATGAAGACAGAAAAATAGAGAAAGATAGAGAGACAGAAATAAGAAAAGACAGAGATGGAAAGAAAAAGCTGGACAGTAACAAAGTGAGAATAATATTCAACCAAGTATTGAATACCCCAGTTGTTCTGGATGTATGTGTGGAAAAAAAGGCAAGCTAGATTGACCTGTTCCCTGCCTTCCCCACGCTCAGACACTGACTAAACTGTCCCTAATGAAGTACATAGTTTTACAACAGAACAGGAAGAAAGCTATTAATACTTTTGATAGCGGCAACAGCATGTGCAAAGGCCCTGAGGTTGGGATGAATTGGTCTGTTGCAATCACAGAAAGGAGATGTAGTTTGGCTGGAGGAGAGTGAGCGAGGGGTGGATTATAGAGATGAGGGCAGAGAGGGGATGGGAACAGATTGTGTAGGGCCTTGTGGGCTGTGGTGATGGAGGTGGGGGAGGGGAATCTTGACTTTTACCCTGTATGAGATGGAGCCACAAGAGAGTTCTGAGCAGGCCTGGGGGTGGCCTGACTAAGGTTCACAGGTTCCTGAGCTGCTTGTGGGAACAGACTATGGGAGTGAGCAAAGCTGGAGGAGGGAGATGGGGTGGGAAGGGGCAGATGGGGGGCGACAGTGGACAACACAGGCTTTTCTATGGAATGAGGAAAGGCGGAAGAGTCTGGTTGTATTTTGAGGGCAGAGCCAACTGGATTTTCTGACAGATTGGATATCAGGGTCAAAGGGATAGGGATTAAGGATGAGGCCATTATTTTTGCCCTTTTTGTCCTGAGCAGCTGGAAGGAGGGAAGTGCCATTAAGCGAGTCAGGGACAGCCAAGTGTCAGCTCAGGAGGACAGGCCCCAGTGCCAAGAACAGAGACATGCAATAGGCTTGAATAAGTGGGAAGACGAGAGTGGCACCTGTTTGCAAAAAAAAGTGAGGCCTGAAGTTGGATACAAGAGCAGAGGATTTAGAGACAGGCCTGGACCAGAGAAGGGAATGTGGGAGTGGTCGGCAAGTGGATGATATTTAAAGTTGCTGGACTGGGTGGGGTCCTGGGGAGGTCAGCTCAGGGGAAAGCCAGCTGCTGTTATGGGCTCATTTCCCAGAAAGGTGTGCAGGTATTCTGTCTGGGACATGTTAGGTTTGGGGTGCACTAGGGCTTTCTGATATGGAGGATGTTAAAGGAGATACAAATGGAGAGGGTCTGGCCTGGACAAGATAGAGACAGAGAGGGAGAGAGTGAAAACCAAAGAGGGACCGAAAGAGAGAAAGAAAGATGCTTGGACTTACCTGGTGGTCCAGTGATTAGGAACCCACCTGCAGATGCAGGGGACATGGGTTGGATCCCTGGTCTGGGAAGATCCCATGTGCCTTGGGGCAACAAAATCCAGGCACCACAACTACTGAAGCCTGCCCTCCTTGACTTTGTGCTCACAAGAGAGGCCACCGCAGTGAGAAGCCCACACACCACAATGAAGACCTAGCACAGCCAAAACTAATAAATAAATAAATAAAATTAAAAAGAGAAAGAGGCAGAGAGAGAGAGATGGAGATAGAGACAGAGAGGGAGGGAGGGAGAAAGGGAGACAGTGTGGGATAGACATGAGAGAGAGAGAGAGACAAAGGCGGAGAGACACAAACAAAGAGGACAGAGACAGAGGGTGAAAAAGAGGAGAAAGCTAGAGGGGAAAAAGAGAGAGGGATTGAGGATGAAAGACACAGAGACAGATGGAGAGGGATGATGGGGGACTGGCAGAGATCTGGTGAAAGATGCGGGCAGTCAGGGGGCTAGACTGGGTGGAGGTCTGGAGAGCATGGCCCTAAGTGACTGGTCCCCTTCCTGACTTCTCTGTTCCACCACTGCCAGGCCATCCTGCACCAGGAAGGCCACATGGACGATGCACTGTCACTGACCCGCTGTCAGCACGAGGAGTCTCAGGCTGCCCGCATGATCTACAGCACTGCCGGCCTCTACAACCACTTCATCAAGTGAGTCACCAGCCTGCCCTG
This sequence comes from Redunca redunca, assembly GCA_006410935.1. Taxonomy (NCBI): domain Eukaryota; kingdom Metazoa; phylum Chordata; class Mammalia; order Artiodactyla; family Bovidae; genus Redunca; species Redunca redunca. Next base: position 153,043 of record SJYQ01006957.1, read on the forward strand.
CCCTGGGGGGCCACGCCACATCCTGACCCCCATGCTTCTGGAGTTCTTGTGCCTGACCATTACATCTCTATCTCTGACATTCACATGTCTAACATAGATAAACTCCTGACCTCTGTACACTTGGGGCTTCCTTGGTAGCTCAGCTGGTAAAGAATCTGCCTGCAATGAAGGAGACTCTGGTTCAATTCCTGAGTTGGGAAGATCCCCTGGAAAAGGGATAGGCTACCTACTCCAGTATTCTTGGGCTGCCCTGGTCGGTCAGATGGTAAAGAATCCATCTGCGATGCGGGCGACCTGGGTTTGATCCCTGGGTCGGGAAGATCCCCTGGAGAAGGAAGTGGCAACCACTCCAGTATTCTTGCCTGGAGAACTCCATGGACAGAGGAACCTGGTGGACAGTCCATGGGGTGGCAGAGTCAGATACGACTGAGCGACTGACCACAGCTATACACTTGACCCCTAATCTGCCCTCTACCAGTCATGACTTTGACATCACATCCCCGATCATTACCTAGTTTCACACCCCTGACATCCAGACTCTCGACCCTAGACATCCCTTAGCCGTGACGTGTCCTACACAGACGCTTTGCCTTTGGCGACTGTGCGAGCTCAGGCCGATGCCCCTCTATCCCTGCGCCTCCGTCTCCCACTCTGTTAAACAGGTGTGTCTGTGGGAGTCCTGCGGGGATTCGGGGTGGGAGGGGGCGGGACTTGCACAGTGTTCCGGGTCCCTTGCTGACCAACGCGCGGTCCCCGCAGGGGCCTGGACAGCTTCAGCGGAAAGCCGAGGGGCTCGGGGTCCCCGGCGGGCACACCGCTGCCTCTCGAGGGCGTCATCTTGAGCCTGCAGGACCTCATCGGCTACTTTGAGCCGCCCTCCGAGGAGCTGCAGCACGAAGAGAAGCAGAGCAAGCTGCGCAGCCTGCGCAACCGCCAGAGCCTCTTCCAGGAGGAGGTGAGGCCACAGTCCTGGAGGGCGTGGTCTGTGGGCGCGGGGGCGGGGCCTGTGAGAGGGGCGGAGCCTGCCGGGCCTGGAGAAGCCGTGGTCTGAGAGAAGCGAGGCACGAGGAAGGACCTGTCCTGCATGAACAGGGCGGGGCAGCGGGTCATCAGGGACACGCGAGGGGGCGGAGTCTTGAGTGTCCGGACTGAGCGGTGGGCGTGGTTTTGGTGAGCGGCGGGGCGTGCGGCGGAGCAGGGGCGGGGCCTGTGAAAGCAACTTGGGACCGGAGCCTGGAGGCCCGGGGCAGGACTTGCTTCCTTTCGTGGGAGGACGCGGCGCGGTGAGGGTAAGCTCTGAGCCGAGACAAGCCTGTGGAGGCAAGGCCTGAGAAGTCAGAGGCTGAGCTGCTGGCCTCAGGGGGCGGTGTCTGCAGGGGCGGAGCCTGCGGGGTGACAGGACAGAACCTGAGTAGGGCATGGTGGGATGCAGGGCCAGAGAGGTTTTCGGGTATCAGGTGGGTAGTGTAAGGAGTGACTTCAGCTTGAGTCAGAGGCTTGGTGGTCTCCACTCGGCGAGAGGTCTGAGTGGGAGGGGCCGAGAGAGGTGAGAGGCTGGGGCTGGACAAAGGCCCAGGGTCTGATATTTCCACACAGTGATTGGGGAGCATTTTCATTTAGGGTCTTCCAGCTTGGGCCCCCTTCCTCTTCAGGGGCTCCCATTCTGATGGGGGCGGCAGACTTAGAAATGATAATACTAACAATAACATAATTTATGGCTTGGGATTAGTATATGCAAAGCGTTTGGAACAGTACTAGCACATGGAAGATGCTATGTTGACCATGGTTATTATTACCGAATTTAGCCCTTACTGTATGTTATGAGTTTTGTATACCTGATATCCTCCATGGGACACTGAGTCGCAGAGAGATTAAATAACAACCATTTATTGAACAGATATACCAGAGGGATTATAGTTGTCAACAGAACAGAAAAATCCATGTCCTTGTGGAGCTGACATGGTGTAGAGGATAAATGATCAATAAAATAGAAGGATTATAGGGTATATTAGATGATGATAATAAACGCTAAGGAGAAAAACAAAGCAGGGCAACAGTAGAGAGTCCTGGGGTTGTTGCAATTTAAGGTAGAATGGTCAGGGGCTTCCCTGGCAGTCCACTGGTACTCCCAACGCAGGGGATGCAGGTTCAATCCCTGGTCAGGGAACTAGATCACATTTGCCACAACTTAAGATCCCATTCCTGCAACTAAGACCTGGCCAAAGACGCAAATATTAAAAATAAATAAAATAGAATGGTCAGGGAGGATGACCTGAATGAAGATAGGCAGCTACACCTACACTTGAGGGAAGGGAGATAGAACAAGTACAGGGGCCACGAAGTGGGAGTGTGCTTGAGTTTCCAGAATAATGAGGAGGCTGAATTGACCGAAGGTGGGTGAACTAGAAGAAGAGTGGGAGGGGATGAGCCCGGACAGGTGACAGGGCCAGGCCATGGTGAGGACTTTTGCTTTGGGAGTCACAGAAGAGTTAGGTCTTTGAAAGTCACAACTGGCTAGGGGCTGAACCACTCTGTGTGACTCCAGCTGGTTGCGTTCTCTACCACGAGGCACTGCATCTCTACCCATGAGCCCGGGATGTAGATACAATAGTTGTCATAGCAGCCTTATTGTCTATTACTGCCGGAATGAATCCACAAATGTGGCTTATTCATACGATGGCTATGGATGCCTCTCAGCAATGAAAATGAACAAATGACAACTGCATGAGACAATGCTCTTCATCTTTTTTAAACAAAATATTTATATTTTTATTTGGCTGAGCTGGGTCTTTTTAGTTGTGACATGCGGGATCTATAGTTTTGGCATCTGAACTCTTAGTTGCAGCATGTGGGATCTAGTTCCCTGACCAGGGATTGAACCCGGGTCCCCAGCATCAGGAGCACAGAGTCTTAGCCCCTAGACTGCCAGGGAAGTCCCACAGTGCTCTTAAGCTTAAAATCTAATATTGAGCAAAAGAATCCATGTACAAAAGAATACTTACTGTATATATCAAGTTCAAAAACAGGCAAAATGCCACTAGACTGCTTACCAATGTACACATAGGTAGTAAACATAGAGAAGCAAGGAAGGAATTTCCATACAAGTCAGGATGACAGTAATCCCTGGCTGAGAGGGTTGTGTAATCAGAAGGGGCATCGAGGTGACTTCTGGGTGGCTGGCAATGCTCTCTTTCGAGGTTACACAAGTGTTCTTTATATTTGTTTGTTAAACCATAATCACTTAATCTTTATTATTTGCAGATACTGTCTTTGCAAATGTGTAACCCTCAGGCCCCACCACCACCAAATCAATACTTGCAGTGTATTTGTGGTCATTTGTGGACATGTACAGAGAGGAAAAAATTAAATCAGCTAATGCCATGAGGTTGAGGTTGAACAAGGAGACAGTCTGCCTTTTTCTTTGAACTCTCACCTGTAAACAAGTGTCTTTTGCATATTGGTATATTGAGAGCCACACTTCATATTTTTGTGCTTTTTGTTAATTTTGTTGATTAAAATGGCCCCTCAGCACAGTGGCAAAAGGCTGTCTAGTATTTCCAAGTGCAAGATGGCTGTGATGTACCTTACTGAGAAAATACATGAATTACAGTGTCGTTGGTTGTGATTTTAATGTTAATGAATCAACAGCATCTATTAAATTGGTGTCTTTAAACAGAAACACACATAAAACAAGAGTGTGTATTGATTGCTGGAAATGTGCTCAGAGACTCAGAGATGCTCCCTATGTTTCCTCTTTGAGCCATGATTCTCGGGATTCACTAATTCAATGCTCACATCCACTATACAGAACTTAGCTACTGTGAAAATCAAGTATTGATTGTGCGTTTTTATGTGCTTTTCTGTATATCAGTTATAATTCAAAATAAAAGAAGACAAAAGGTTAAAATGATTAAAAGGAGAGGGAGAAGGCAAACATCTCTCTGATGGTTAGTATGGAGAGTGAGCTGGGCCAAATGGGACCAGGAGTAGGGTGCTTGGAAGTGGAAAGGAAGGGAAAAAAATGCTGGAAGGAGAAGCACAGATTCAGTCCTGATGTTAATAGGGATGTGTTATGTTGGGGATAGAGGCAGAGCAAGATAGAGTCAGGTCTGGGGAGCCGAGGAGGAGAAGAGGGAGATCGGAGTGAAGGTGGACATGGAGCCGGTGGCTCTGATTTAACATTATTTATGTATTTATTTGGGCTTCTCTGATAGCTCAGGGAATGAATCCCCCTGCAATGCAGGAGACTCCAGTTCCATTCCTGGGTTGGGAAGATCTCCTGGAGGAGGGCATGGCAACCCGCTCCAGTATTCTTGCCTGGAGAATCCCCATGGACAGAGGAGCTTAGCGGGCAACAGTTCATGGGGGTCACAAAGAGTCGGACACAATTTAGCCACTAAGCACAGTACACATGTATTCATTTATTTATTTGGCTGTACCTTACAACATCTTAGTTCCCTAACCAGGGACTGAACCCATGCCCTTGCAGTGGAAGTTTGGAGTCTTAACCCCTGAACCACCAGAGAAGTCCCTGTGACTCTAGTTTAGATCTGAGAACACAGAGTCACTAGCTACTGAAGGAATGTGAATTAGCAAATTCAAGAAAGGTGAGGAAGGGAGGGCCTGGGGTTCCTGTGATGATCCCCTATTTTCTCTGTTCCAGGGGATGCTCTCCTTGGTCCTGAATTGCATTGACCGCCTAAATGTCTACACCACTGCTGCCCACTTTGCTGAATTTGCAGGGGAGGAGGCAGCCGAGTCCTGGAAAGAGATTGTGAACCTGCTCTATGAAATCCTGGGTAAGGGGCCCCCGTCTGGACTCCCTGTTGAGCACCCCAGGTTCCCAGGCCTATGGGATCTGACCCCTCTTTCCATCTTCAGCCTCTCTGATCCGTGGCAATCGTGCCAACTGTGCCCTCTTCTCCAACAACTTGGATTGGCTGGTCAGCAAGCTGGATCGGCTAGAGGCCTCCTCAGGTAGGAGAGCCCACAGGGTGGGGATGGGGACTGGGGGGAGGGGAGGGCTGCATCCATGTTGCCTCTCACGCTGGCCCCCGCACAGGGATCCTGGAGGTGCTGTACTGCGTCCTGATTGAGAGCCCGGAAGTCCTGAACATCATCCAAGAGAACCACATCAAGTCCATCATCTCCCTCCTGGACAAGCATGGGAGGAACCACAAGGTTGGGCCCCCATCCCCTGAACTCTGAACCCTGACCTTTCCCTATGGCCCTCAAATTGCCCCCCTTCCCCAGTTTGTCTCTTACCTGGACTCTCCTGCTATAAGCTTCCATCTCAATACCGAGTCTTCAACTTGTGGTTCTTAAATGAACTCTGCGCCACATCAGATGCTTCATTAGATCTTTGAAGCAGTTTATTCAGTTTCTGATTTTGTAGTCTTCAGTGGGAGCTGCACAGATACCCTCCAGTTTGCCACAAGAGCTACTGGTTCCCATAGAATTGTTTCTAACCACCTCAGATACTCGGCTGCAACGCAGGAGATATGGGTTTGATCCCTGGGTTGGGAAGATTCCCCTGGAAGAGGAAATGGCAACCTGTTTCATAGTGCTGCCTGGGAAATTCCATGGATAGAGGAGCCTGGCGGGCTACAATCCATGGGGTCCCAAGAGTCGAAAACTGAGTGCCTAAACCACTAAACTACCACCACCTCTCACATGTTTACGTTATCCACCTGGGCTCTGAAGACACTCCACTAATCTAAAAGCCTCATCTTGATCCCTGTGCTCTTCCCCTCACTGACCCTTTCACTCTTCCCTTGACCTCTCACCTGTTACTGCAGTCTCCCCTTCCTTACATTGCTGATGTTTTATCCCAACTCACATGGCCCCTCGCTTCTCGCCTGACCTTTCCCTTTGACTCCGATCTCTCTCAGTGATTGCTGACCTCCCACTTACATCACCTCTTCTCAGTGCAAATCTCTGTCTCCTATCCTGGCGCGTCATCCTTCTGGTATCCCATCCTGGGTCTCTCATAGATCCACCTCCCCCACTCCTCTGGTGCCCTCACACCCTGACCTCTGACCTTGACCTCCAGGTGCTGGATGTGCTATGTTCCCTGTGTGTGTGCAATGGCGTGGCCGTGCGCTCCAACCAAGATCTCATCACTGAGAACTTGCTCCCTGGCCGCGAGCTTCTGCTGCAGACAAACCTCATCAACTATGTCACCAGGTCTGGCCCTAACTCCTGACTTCAGGGCTCAGAGCCTCTCAAGCCCCTCCCTGACTCCCGGGTGGGTGGGCCTTCCTCCATCCCCGACCCTGGGACGTGACACCGGTCCCCACCGCTGTCCCCAGGTCATCCCTGGCTTCTCACACCTCTTGTCCTCTCTCCCTGCTCCATTTCTGCCTCTGTCGCTTCCTCTCTTTCTGTCTTCCTCTGTCTGTCTCTCTCTATTTCTCCTCCACCTCTTTCTCCTGGGCTCTCTTCCACCTCTCTCTTCTCTGTCCTTTGATGCTTCTCTCTCTGCTTTCTCTGTGTGTGTGTCTCTGTCTGTTGCCCTCTGTCTCCATGTCTCTGCTTTTCTGTCTTTCTTGGGTGTGGATCTCTTGGTCTTTCTCCCTTCCCTTCCCACCCCCCACCAGCCTGGGTCTCCTCTCCATCTCTCCTTCACCCTTCTCTCCTGTTTTGTCTCTCCTGTAGCATCCGCCCCAACATCTTTGTGGGCCGAGCAGAGGGCACCACGCAGTACCTCAAATGGTACTTTGAGGTGATGGTGGACGAGGTGGTTCCATTCCTGACGGCTCAGGCCACCCACCTGAGGGTGGGCTGGGCCCTCACTGAGGGCTACAGCCCCTACCCCGGGGGCGGCGAGGGCTGGGGCGGCAACGGGGTCGGCGATGACCTCTATTCCTACGGCTTTGACGGGCTGCACCTCTGGACAGGTACCTGGACCCTTCTAGGGGACCCTCAACCCTGACCATTGACCCCAGGGTTTCTAAGGTTCTCACTGCACACCTTGGGGTTCTTGGGATCTTGACTCCCAAACAGGCTAACTTTGACCCCTTTACTCCTCATTTTCCAAGACCTTAACCCTAGAGCTTCCAGAATCTTGGCCCTCACCTGTTTCTTCATAGGCCCCAGAACTCTGATCCTAGAGGAAGTCTGATCTCTGACCTGAGAGATCCTAGAAAACTGCCCCGATTATTATGACCTCTGATCTTTGACTTCTGATCCCAGTGATTCCAGAATCCTAACTGTAGGACAGCTTTAATCTCTGACTCCTACACCTCTCAGGAACCTAACCTCAGAGGAAACTTGACCTCTGCCCCTAATCTCTAAGAGCACTTGACCTTGGAGATCCTAAAACCCCATTGGATCCTCTAATATCTACCCTTGTCTCCTGAGCCCACTGGTTCTGCTGGACCTCTGACTTCTGACTTCTTCCCGGTGATCCCGGTGCAGGACATGTGCCACGCCTGGTCACTTCCCCCGGGCAGCACCTCCTGGCCCCCGAGGACGTGGTCAGCTGCTGCCTGGACCTCAGTGTGCCGTCCATCTCTTTCCGCATCAATGGCTGTCCCGTGCAGGGGGTCTTCGAGGCCTTCAACCTTGATGGGCTCTTCTTCCCTGTTGTCAGCTTTTCCGCTGGTGTCAAGTAAGGACTCGTCCCTGCCCCCTTGCCAGTCTCCAGATCAGGGCCTGTCCTAAGACAGCTTCTGCAGGCACGCCATGGCCTGCTAATGGGGCCAGGACCCAACGGCCTCCCCTCAGAACCGACGGGCCAGACCCCTGTGTGAGGGTCACCGTGATACTCTCCATGTTCTCCCAGTGACCTCCGCTTCTCCCCAATCTCCATGTCCCCAGATTTCACCGTGACCTTCTAATGATTAATAAGTTTCTCCCAGTGACCTCCCAAATGAAGCTCTGACCCTCCTGATTATTCTATGCCATTCCAATGACCTCTAAATGATTTCAAAATCTGAACGATGATCTTCTGGTGACCACAAAGCCTCCCAATGATCTTGGACTCTCCCAATGACTCCATGTTCTAAACAACTCCTCAATGACCCCAGCTTCTCTCAGTGATGTTCTAAGAGCTCCATAATCTCCCAGCTACCCCTCAATGACCACAGTTATTTCAAAGACTTCTCAGTAGCCCAGTGTTTTCCCAATGACCCCAAGCTCTGTGTGTGACTTCTCACCAAAAAGTGGTAATTATGGTTTCTCAAGGTAACACCTTGAAAGTCTCAGTGACTTCTGGATGACCTTCTTCTTGGTCTCCCCCAAACCTTCTGGTATCTCTAAATGCTCTATTGACCCAGGACCTCCTCCAAAGGACCTTCCTGTGACCATGGATTAACTCCTTAGTGACCTGGCCCCCACTTGGGTTTTTTTTGACTTTCTAACAATTCCTATTGCTTTCTGACAGTTTCTTTGACCTTAGACTTTCCTGATTCTTAAAATCACCTCCATGACCCTATGACTGTCCACTGACCTCAAGTCAACCCAGCACCTCCCACCATTCCAGGATTGCTCCCTTCCCCTCCCTGAGTAGACTCTGCTCGGTAAACTGCCCTCACTAGTGACCCCACTCTCCCATCTAGAGTGCGGTTCCTCCTTGGTGGCCGCCATGGAGAATTCAAGTTCCTCCCTCCTCCTGGCTACGCCCCTTGCCACGAGGCTGTGCTCCCACGAGAGCGACTCCATCTGGAACCCATCAAGGAGTATCGGCGGGAAGGGCCACGGGGGCCCCACCTGGTGGGCCCCAGCCGCTGCCTCTCACACACCGACTTTGTGCCCTGCCCTGTGGACACTGTCCAGGTACTGCCTGCTCTGTAAGGGTTTCCTGGAGTGGCAGACTCCCTCAGGAGTCACTGGGGTGGGCAGCTGAGCTGGAAGCTGGGGACCTTGTTGTTTGACAGATGGGGAAACTGAGGCAGGAGGGAGGCAAAGGAATCTCTCCAGGCAGAATCTCAGTTTCAGGGGGTCCTCACGATAGCCCCCTAAAGAAAGGACTGTTATTGGGACTTCCCTGGTGGCTAAGGCTCTGCGCTCCCAACACAGGGGGTCTGGGTTCGATCCCTGGTCAGGGAACTAGATCCCACATGCCGCAACTAAAGATCCTGCATGCCGTGATGAAGATAGAAGATCCTGCGTGCTGCAACTAAGGCCTGGTGCAGCCAAGTAAATCAGTGAAAAAATTATATAATAAAAGAAAGGACTATTATTGCCCCAATATACAGTTGAGGAAACTGAGGCCCAGAGAGGTCGAGCAGGTCATGCAAGTCACATGAACCCAGGCGGTCTGATCCCAAAGCCTGTGATCATATCCACCACGATTTGTGGAGCATCTTTCCTATTCCAGGCCTCCCCCCATTCCTCTTATCCCAACCTGAGCTCCCCACCCTTCCCTCCAAGTGTGTTCCTCTAAAAAGGGATATAAGCCATGTTTAAGAGCCTGGTCACGAGGGTCTGACTTTCACCATGTCACTGTGGGCATGTGACTTCACTTCTCTGTGCCTTGGTTAGACACCTGTGAGGAAAAGGGGAGAATGAGAGAACACACCTGTAGTGTGGTTGTGAAGTTTAGATGAATTAATGTATGTGAAGTGCTTAGCATGGTCCTAAGAAAACGTTAAGTCCTCAGTTGAGTTATTGTCATTATGGGTAAAGTGGGTGAGTGAAAGTCACTCAGTTGTGTCCAACTCTTTGTGACCCCATGCACTGTACAGCCCATGGACTTCTCCAGGCCAGTATGGAGTGGGTAGCCTTTCCCTTTTCCAGGGGATCTTCCCAACCCAGGGATTGAACCCAGGTCTCCCACATTGCAGACAAATTCTTTACCAGCTGAGCCACAAGGGAAGCCCAAGAATACCGGAGTGGGTAGCTTATCCCTTCTCCAGCAGATATTCTCAACCCAGGAATTGAACCAGGGTCTCCTGCATTGCAGGTGATTCTTTACCAACTGAGCTATCAGGGAAGCCCTGTCATTGTGGGCACTGATGGCAGATCAACCTGCCATCCCCCTGTAGCCGGGCCTGGATGTCTCCCTTCCCCTCCCCAACTGGTCAGCCTCAAGAGCTGTCCACTTGGTCTCCTGGACATCCCCTCCCCACTCCTACCCTCACAACCCAACCTGGTCCAACTATGTGCCAGGTATTTATACAAACTACAGTTGATCCTTGGACAATGAAGGGGGTTTAGGGGCCCAACCCCAGCACAGTTGAAAGCCCCAGTACTACTATTTCTGTCTTAGATACGAAAGATTTAGTAAATGACACATGCAAGAGCAGGAAGCTGAAACAGTTGGGATAGAATGACCCAAACCCTTCTTCTTTTGATTCCACATATTGTGATCTCAATCAAACACAAACTTTTCCCTACCTTGAGTTAATTAGAGATCTGTAAAATGAAAACATGGGGCTTCCCAGATGATGCAGTGGTAAAGAATCCTCCTGCCAGTGCAGGAGACTCAAAGCACGGGTTTGATCCCTGGGTTGGGAAGATCTGCTGCAGTAGGAAATGGCAACCCACTCCAGTATTCTTGCCTGGAAAATTCCATGGACAGAGGAGCCTGGCAGGCTACAGTTCATGGGGCTGCAAAGATTCAGACATGATTGAGCACACACACACACACACACACACACACACACACACATACTGAAAATACAGGTACTATATGAAAAAAATCCATGCAGTTCAAGCCTGCATTGTTAGAGGGGCTACTGTATATAACATTTAGTAACTTATGTAGATGATTTCACTGAACCCATATAAAGTAAGTATTGTGTTGGCCAAGAAGTCTGTTCGAGTTTTTTCATATGATCCTATGGAAAAATCAGAACAAACTTTCTGGCCAACCCAATGTTATGGGTTAACATTGTTCCAGTTTTCATTGTACAGAGAAGGAAAGAGACCCATCCATTCATTCAGCAAACATCTCCAGAGCATCTCCTCTGGGCTGGCAGGGCTGGGGAAATGCTGGAGACAGACACAGCCTCAGCTCTGCCCTCACGGAGCTCCCAGTCCACAGAGGGAGACAGACTCATCCCCAGATAATTCCTTGATTCTGAGGATGTCAAGTCCTGAGCATCCATCCTGGAGGCAGGACGAGGTGATGGGGAGCAGGGCTTGGATGGCAGGAAAGGTCAAAAGAGCTCCCTGGTGAACTGTCCAGAGCTGGTGCATGTTCTTGGGAAGACTGTTTATGGCGCGGGGTGGAGGGAACTCAGGGACCTCACGGATGACCTCTGCCCCCAGATTGTCCTCCCTCCCCATCTGGAGCGTATTCGGGAGAAGCTGGCCGAGAACATCCATGAACTCTGGGCACTGACTCGCATCGAGCAGGGCTGGACCTATGGCCCGGTGAGTGGACGGGGGAGAGAGGCTAGACTGGCTGTGGAGGAGTGAGAACCGCTTGCTACTGGGGAAGGGCCGGAGGTTGGAGGGCTCCTTGGGTTTCAAGTGGCAGAACGAGGGGTAAGAGTTCAGAGGTCACAGTCTGGGAGTGTTGGGGAGGGAAGAGGAGCCAAGGAGTGACTCGGGTTTCTCCAGGTTCGGGATGACAATAAGAGACTGCACCCCTGCCTCGTGGATTTTCACAGCCTCCCGGAGCCCGAGAGGAATTACAACCTGCAGATGTCGGGGGAGACGCTCAAGTGAGGAGGGGACCAGGGAACAGGGCCCTGGGCCTGGCCGCTGGGCAGAAGGGCACAGGGAAACAGGGAGAGTGAGACAGAGACTGAGAGAGAGAGAGAAATAGATAAAAGAGCAACACAGGGAGTGGGAGGTGGGGATTGTGAAACTGACAGAGGGTGAGTAAGAGATAGAGGCATAAAGAGAGGTGCTCAGGACTTCCCTGGTGTTCCGGTGGTTGAGAATCACCTGCCAAGGTGGAGGACACGCGCTCAATCCCTGATCCGGGAGGATTCCACCTGCTGCAGGGCAAATAGGCCCGTGTGCCACAGCTACTGAGCCCACGCACTGCAACTACCAAAGGCCGAGTGCCCTAGAGCCTGCGTTCTGCAACAGGAGGAGCCACCGGCCTGGAGGGGCCTGAGCACTGCAACTCGAGAGCAGTCCCCACTCACTGCAGCTAGAGAAGGGCCTATGCAGCAACGAAGACCCGGTGCTGCCCCAAATAAATGATAAATGAATAAATAATTTAAAGACAAACATTCCTATATACTAGCAATGTATACACTGGAAAACAAAATTTTTAAAATTACTATTATTTAAAATGGTTCCCCTTGCTAAACAAAGACGCGCAGTAAGTGGAAGAAAGAGAAAGAGACAAGGAAAGAAGCAGAGAGGAAAAGAACACAATCAAAGAAATACAGAGACAGAGACACAGGGAGAGACAGGAGTCAGAGAGGCAGAGAGATGGGACAAACACCCAGAAAACCAGAGCAGGAGACAGGGAGGGAGCTGGTGACCCAGAGTCAGAGCTGACAGGGGCTGGGGGAGGAGGGGAGCCGGGCTGGGGGAGGAGAGGCTAGGGACAGGGTGGCCATGTGGGGTGACCTGCTCCCCTGGCCCCACCCCCTGCCCCAGGACTCTACTGGCCCTGGGCTGCCACGTGGGCATGGCGGACGAGAAGGCGGAGGACAACCTGAAGAAGACGAAACTCCCCAAGACGTGAGTGTGGGTGACCTGGACCCCACCTGGGGAATAGAGTAGGGGCTGGGGATGCCGAGGTGAGGGCTGGAGTGACCCAGAACTGGAGTGGTGAGGCTGCAGTCAGAGACAAAGGGGCCATGGGTTGGGTAAAGGTCGTAGGACCAGGGATCAGGGCTGTAGGGTCAGTGGTGAGCGTCCTAGGGAGTTGAGAACGCAGAGTTAGGAGTTCCTGAGAGAGTGGGAGTGAGTCAGACTCAGGGTCAGGGTCTCCATGGAGTCGGGAAAATGAGAGAGCAGAAGTTGTGTCTCTGAGTTAGAGATTCGGGGTCAATGGAAAGAGGTGAGAAATTGCTGGAGTTGTCAGTAAGGGATCCTGAAATGATAGATGAGAGGTCAGAGGTCCTGGGGATAGATGCCATGGTTCAAAAGTCAAGGACTCCAGTTTGAAATGATAGGGTCCTGGAATCAGAGGTAAGAAGCCTCCAAGTGAGAGATGAGAGGTCAGAGCACACCAGGACGAGAGATGAAGCTCCCAAGATCAAGATGAAAGGGTCACAGAGGCCAGAGGTCAGTGAAGTCAAAGCTCCTTGCTAGGGTCACAGGATCCTGGGGTCTGAGGTCAGGTAAGCTTATTGGGAACCTTGATGTCAGATGGGAGTTCCCTGGTGGTCCAGTAGCTAAGACTTCATGCCCCCAGTGCAGGGGGCGTGGCTTTGACCCCTGGTCAGGGAACTAGATCCCACATGTCACAACTGAGAGTTTGCCCACCACAACTCATGATCCTGCATGCTATCGCATGCAGCCAAATAAATAAATGAATATATTGAAAAAGAACCCTGCTGTCAGAGATCAAAGGTCAAAAGTTTCAAAGATCATGGGATCCTAAGGACCAGGGTCAGAGGTCAGGGGTCCCGTGGCACAGAGCCCAGTAGTAGAGGCAAGGGTCTCGTCCCACTGGCTCCCCACCGCCACCCGCAGGTACATGATGAGCAACGGGTACAAGCCGGCACCGCTGGACCTGAGCCACGTGAGGCTGACGCCCGCGCAGACCACGCTGGTGGACCGGCTGGCGGAGAACGGGCACAACGTGTGGGCCCGAGACCGAGTGGCCCAGGGCTGGAGCTACAGTGCCGTGCAGGACATCCCTGCCCGCCGGAACCCTCGCCTCGTGCCCTACCGCCTGCTGGATGAGGCCACCAAGCGCAGCAACCGCGACAGCCTCTGCCAGGCCGTGCGCACCCTGCTGGGCTACGGCTACAACATCGAGCCGCCTGACCAGGAGCCCAGTGAGTGCTGACCGCGGGCCCCTGACCCCACCCCTGCACTCCAGTCTCTGACCCAGCTCAGCCCCTCAGTGGGCTACATCTGTAACACTGACACCTCCCCAGCCGTGACACTCACCCTGTCCCTGAGCCTGAACCCGATCTTGACCACTGACCTGACTCAAGCTTTGCCTGGCCTGTGGCTGCAACACTGAGCAGCCAGACCAGGAACCCAGTGGACTCTGACCCTGACCCCTGACTCCAGTTCCTGACCCCAAGTTCTGACCCCTGACCCCTAACCTCTGGACTATGTCTACAATGTGGAGCCACCCAACCAAGCACTCAGAGAGCCTCTAAGCACTACTCCTAACTTGACCACTGACCTATCACCGACCCCTGACCCCAGCCTCAACCCCTGCCCCCAACTCCAATTCTATCCCCCTCCCTGACCCTGATTCTGACTCCCTCTCCCCGATCCTGCTTTCAGCCCTTGATTCTTAACATCGACCTTAATCTTGACCTTTCACCGCAGACCATGACTGTGACCAACCCAGCTTTCTCCCTCCATGTCTCTATTGCTAGTTCCTCTCTGAAACTCTTGACTGCTAGAGGGACAGAGGAGAAGTCTTAGTAGGTCCCTCCTACTTCTCTGTGACTGCTCTGAGAGTCCCCAGTTCTTCTTCTCTAACACCAAAAGCTGTCCCTTTCCCCCCAATCCCCCAAGGCCCTTACCTCTCCTGATCTCCCCCACCAACCCAGCCTCTCTTACTCTGCCTGGCCCTACATGCAGGTCAGGTGGAGAGCCAGTCTCGCTGGGACCGGGTGCGCATCTTCCGGGCAGAGAAATCCTATGTGGTGCAGAGTGGCCGCTGGTACTTCGAGTTCGAGGCGGTCACCACCGGCGAGATGCGAGTGGGCTGGGCGAGGCCCGAGCTGCGCCCAGACGTGGAGCTGGGAGCGGATGACCTGTCCTATGTCTTCAACGGGCACCGCGTGGGTAGCTCCCTGGCTCCACTCTACCAGGCTCAGTGATCCTTCCAACACTCATGCAATCTACCCCTGCCTTTCTGTCTGTGTCTCACTCTGTCCACCCATCCCTGAATCTACCTTCCCATTCATCCCTCCATCCTCCCCCTACCTCTGTCCGTGCAAATATCCATCCACATCCATCTCTCTATCCAACCATCCATCTGTCATTTCATCTATCCATCTTCTCATCTGTCCAAAGAATCACTTAGGCATCCACGTTTCCATCTATTCAGGTAGTTATCAGGTCAGCTATTCACCTTTTTTAACTAATTTTGTGATTTCGTTTATTCATTATCTAATAATTTAATGTTTCATTTATCCATTCATCTATCCAATAATCTAATGCATACAGACGTCATCTATTTATCCACCACTCACACAAACCTATGTGTCTGTCTGTACTTTCTTCCTTCCCTCCATCAACGCAGGTAGACTCTCAGCTTTCATTTCATTCTTCCATTCAGCCATACACCTGCTTCCCATCCATCTATCCGTCTCATTATTCATGTATCTGTTCTGGGGCATATGGGTATAGAAGCGTACATATGGGGGACGTTGATAGGTGGTTAGTTTTTTCTTTCCATTCCTCAACTTTCTGCTTCCCCCAACCCTCCAAGACCACCTGGGTGGTCTTTACAGTCCCAGTCATGAAAACAACAGAGAACCCAGGCAAAAGGGATGAGATAGAGAGATGGCTGGGAAGGGAAAGCATGAACGCCTAACCCTTACCTTCCAAGGACCATGGATGCAAATGTGGGGAAAGAAGGGGGACACTGTGGGACTGACCCTTCCTCTGTCCCCCACACACTGGACCTGATGCTTTGCGTGTGCGTCTTGACATGTCTCCCCTCGCTCCTGTATCTCTCCATTTCTCTGTATGTCTCTCATACCACATCTCCCCCTCACCTCCTCACAGGGTCAGCGCTGGCACCTGGGCAGTGAGCCGTTTGGGCGTCCCTGGCAGTCGGGAGATGTCGTGGGCTGCATGATCGACCTCACAGAGAACACCATCATCTTCACCCTCAATGGCGAGGTCCTCATGTCCGATTCCGGCTCAGAAACAGCCTTCCGCGATATCGAGATTGGGGATGGTGAGGGCCAGCCTCGGGGCCCCTCTCTGGTTTTCTTCCATCTCACCTGACCCTATACCGCCCCTTCCAGCCCCCCGCTCTTCCATCCCCTCTTTCCACGCACATCCTCCCCATGGCTGCCCTTGCCTCGCCCACCTATCCTCACCCCTGCCCATCTATCCCCTCCTACCAGGCTTCCTGCCTGTGTGCAGCTTGGGACCTGGCCAGGTGGGTCACCTGAACCTGGGCCAGGACGTGAGCTCCCTGCGGTTCTTTGCCATCTGTGGCCTCCAGGAAGGTTTTGAGCCATTTGCCATCAACATGCAGCGCCCGGTCACGACCTGGTTCAGCAAAGGCCTTCCTCAGTTTGAGGCCGTGCCTCCTGAGCACCCACACTATGAGGTGAGGATGGACCCCACTCAACACCCTCAGATCTGCTTCCACACCTCATTCTCGCCACAGTTCTCTTCCCCAAGCTTTTCCTCGTCTTTCATTAATATGTTAGGCCACAAACCTTGCAGAAGTGAGTGTCAGGATGGTGGATTCCCAGGGCTGCCTTGTAGGGTATCAGTTCAGTCGCTGTGTCATGCCAAACTCTTGGCAACCCCATGGACTGCAGCACGCCAGGCTTCCCTGTCCATACCAACTTCTGGAGCTTGCTTAAACTCATGTCCATCGAGTTGGTGATGCCATCCAACCATCTCATTCTTTGTCGTCCCCTTCTCCTCCTTCCTTCAACCTTTCCCAGTATCAGGGTCTTTTTCAATGAGTCAGTTCTTCATATCAGGTGGCCAAAGTATTGGAGTTTCAGCTTCAGCATCAGTCCTTCTAATGAATATTCAGGACTGATTTCCTTCGGGATTTACTGGTTGGATCTCCTTGCAGTCCAAGGGACTCTCAAGAGTCTTCTCTAACACCACAGTTCAAAAGCATAATTCTTCAGTGCTTAGCTTTCTTTATAGTCCAACTCTCACATCCGTACATGATTACTGGCAAAACCATAGCTTTGACTAGATGAACCTTTGTTGGCAAAGAAATATTTCTGCTTTTCAGTATGCTGTCTAGGTTGGTCATAGCTTTTCTTCCAAGGAGCAAGTGTCTTTTAATTTAGGTAATTTTAATTGTAGGGTATAACCTTGGCAAAAACACACCTTTCTGAGCTCCAGGTAGCTTGCCTACAAAATGGGGGAAGGGAGGAAAGAGAAGCTGAATTAGGTGACCTCACTGGGAATTTTCAGCCCTTATAACAATTTGATCCTACCAAGGGTTTCTGCTTGATGCTTAAGTCACTTCAGTCATATCCAGCTCTTTGTGGCCCTATGGACTATAGCCTGCCAGGCTCCTCTGTCCGTGGGATTCTCCAGGCAAGAATACTGGAGTGGGTTGCCATGCCCTCCTCCAGGGGATCTTCCTGACCCAGGAATTGAACCCATGTCTCCTGTGGCTCCTGCATTGCAGGAGGATTCTTTTATTGCTGAGCCAACAACAAGGCTTAAAGAAATAAATCCCTGGACACATTTCGGCACCTTCCTTACTAACTGTTATCTAGGGTGGTTTTTGGGGGGCGGTTACTTGTTTTGGGGGAGGGGCTGTGCTCGGTCTTTGTCGCGGCACATAAGCTTCTCTGGTTGTGGCACTTGGGCTTAGGTGCCCCGTTGCATGTGGAATCTTAATTCCCTGACCAGGGATTGAATCCATGTCCCCTGCATTGGAAGGTGGGTTCCTTACTATTGGACTACCAAGAAAGTCCTAGGGGTTACTTATTTTTTAGTAACTCTTCATTAATCTGAGTATCCTAATTTTTAGACCCTAATGCCTTTCTTTCTCAAGGTTAAACTCCACATCATATTCTGACCATAAAAACCCCATATAGGCCAAAGTGATGGTCCTTTTCTTAACCTGGGAAGAACTTGAATTCCACATGGCTGAGCTTCAGCTGGTACTTTACAATCAGACAGGCCTTGAGTTGGCCTTTCCCCTGTTTTGTGACCTGGGGCATATGACTCTCCTTCTGATTATCAGTTTTCTCTTCCTAGGCATAGCCCCGATCTCCCTCTCATACACACTCTCTCTTTTCTGAATTATTTAGATAAGTTGGAGACATCTTGCCTCTTTATCCCTAAATATTTCAATATGCATTTCTTCAGAACAAGCTATACTCTTACAGAGCAGCAGATATGAAAATAGGGAAATTTAACATCCATACATACTATTACCTAATTTATAATCCATATTCAAACTGAGTTCCTTGTGGTAATAATGTCTCTTTTTATTTTTCTGGTCCAGAATCCAAGCCAGGGTTACATGTTACACTTAGTTGTTATGTCTCTTTAATGTATATTAAATGCTTTGGAGTCTTTCATTGTCTTTTATGTCACTAGTGTTTTTGAAGGGTGCAGACCAGTTAGTTTGCAGAATATACCTCAATTTGGGTAGGTCTCATGTCTCCTCAGGCTTCCCAGTGGGAAAGAACCTGCCTGCCAATGCAAGGAGGCATAAGAAACCTGGGTTCGATCCCTGGGTGGGGAAGATCTCCTGGAGGAGGGCCTGGTAACCCACTCCAGTGTTCTGGCCTGGAGAATCCCATGGACAGAAGAGCCTGGTGGGCTACAGTCCAGTGCATGGGGTCGCAAAGAGCTGGATGCGCTTGAAGCTACTTAGCATGCATGCATGCATGTCTCCTCACAATTGGGTTCAGGTTACACATACTTGGCAGGAACATCATAGCAATGAGGTGGTATTCTGCTTGCTGCAGGATCTCAGAGAGGCACACCTTGGCACTATGTCTTACAGCTGATTATATTAACTCTGACTCTATGTTTATCATTACCACCATCAAGTTAGTGTGTTTCCCTTTGCAATTAATAAATAATTTGTGGGGAAGCATTTTAGGCTAGGTAAAAACAGAAGGGTGTTTTCTTTTCTTTCTTGGCTGAGCTTCAAAGCTTCCAGACTCTTAGTTCCCCAACCAGGGATCAAACCCGGGCCCTGGTAGTGAAAGCACCAAGTCCTAACCACTGGCCCACCAGGGAATGCCCCCATCCCTGACTTTTATTCTATTCTTTTCATCTTAAATAGAAGGGTTTTAAACAAGGGACTATCCAGTCTAGATTTGAGTTTTGGAAAGATTCCTTTTGACAGTGAGTTGTAGGTGGAGAGAATGGGGGCACAAAGACTAGAGAGGTGCCTGGGGTGGGAGAGGATGGTGGAGTAGACATGCGTGCTAAGTCACTCCAGTCGTGTCCAACTCTTTGTGATCCTAAGGACTGTAGCCCTCCAGGCTTCTCTGTCCATGGGGATTCTCCAGGCAAGAATACTGGAGTGGGTTGCCATGCCCTCCTCCAGGAGATCTTCCCAATCCAGGAATCGAACCCTAGTCTCTTAGGTCTCCTGCATTGGGAGGCAGGTTCTTTACCACTAGCACCCCCTGGGAAGCCCAACAGGAACCTCCCAATACTTGCCACTGCCAGATGGTGTTCTCAACCCCAAGAACAGAATGTTAGACAGCAGTGAGAATGAATCAACTAACCCAGCCACGACCACACAGACGAATCTCACAGACATAATGTTGACTGAAAGAAGCCAGACACAAAAGAACACGTACTGTAGGACCCCATTCATAGGCACTTCAAGGATGATGGATGCTACTCTGTGGTATGCTAAGTCAGGAGGGCGTTACTGTGAGTGAATAATCAGACATTTAGTTACTTAGCGTACAAATCACAGGAGGAAGATGGTCAGTAGAATCGTCAAGGAGCAGAGGCAAAACAGGGTTTATTTAAATTAATCAGTTTATTTATTGGCTGTGTTGTGTGGCACGGGGGATCTTCATTGAGGTGCGTGGGCTCCAGAGAGTATGGGTTCTGTAGTTGCACGTGTGGGCTTAGTTGCCCCCAGGGCATGTGGGATTTTACTGAACTGGCTGCTCAAACCATAAAGAATCCATCTGCAATGCAGGAGACGAGGGTTCAATTCTTATATTGGGAAGATCTCCTGGCGAAGGGACTGGCTACCCACTCTAGGAATCTTGCCTGAAGAATCCCATGAACAGAGGAGCCTGGTGGGCTACAGTCCATGGGGTTGCAAGGAGTCAGACATGACTAACCGCGAGTGCACGCACACACACACACACACACACACAGAGTTGGGATTTTAGTTCCCCAACCAGGGATCGAAACTGTGTCCCCTGCATTGCAAAACAAATTAACCACTGGACCGCCAGGGAAGTCTCCAGACAGAATTTATAAGAGAGAAAGGAGAGAGAGGAAAGAAAAAGATTCTGCAGACAGTTTTGGTTGCACAGTTTTGGGGTGAATTCATTGGCTGACAAGGAGCACAGAGGTCTGTCTTGGCAATTGTCCTTGATGAGGTCAACTTGAGGTGGGGCATCAAAGAAAGGGCACTGCTCTAGTTGTTATGGAGTCTCCAGAAAATCTGAGTCTGTCTTTTGGGTTCACAGGCCAGGCACCTGTTCCTCTCTCAGTTCCTGCCCCTTATTTAGGCCAGGTTGTTGCATTTTCCTCATCAGAATCCCTCACTATCTTTGAAAGGGAAGTGACCAAACAGGCACTGAGGAGGCTTCCAGGGGGACTGGTCGTGTGGTCCATTCCTCCATCTGAGTGCTGGAGACACAGGCGTGTCTCTCCAGAACCTCACAGTGTTGTGCACTTATGATGTGTGCATTCTTCTGAGTGTTGTATTTCCACAAACAACAAACTTAACAAAAATTTGTCTGGGGAACCTTTAAAAAAAAAAACTCTGACCCTCTGGGCTGCTCTCCCCAAGAGGTCTCCATAAGAAAGCAGGAGGGCAGGGCCCATGTTCTGCTCACTGATGTGTTCCCAGCACTTGGAAAAGTGCCTGGCACACAGTAGGTGCTCAGTAAATATTTGTGGAGTGGATAGATGGATGGGTGGGTGGCAGGGTTCTTGGATGGGTGGGGGGAACAGTGGGTAGATGGTTGGATGGATGGAAGAATGAAAGAATGGATGGATGAATGGATAGGTGGGTAGATAGAAGGGTGGATGGATGGATGGCCTAGGCTGGAGTGAATCCTGGGCACAGGCAGGTTTTGAAAGCTCCCCGAGTGATTCCAGTTTCTGACCAGGGCTGCTCATGCACAGAGGTGTCCAGACAGGCAGAAGGTGAATGCACCCAGGTTGTGCATCCCATAGGAGCTCCTCCACTCAGAGGAGTGAGTCTCTGGCTGATTCTCACATGGTGCTCTAAGGCCGAATGGTGACTCTGTGTGTAATAAGGTTTAGGACCAATGGCCCAGCCCAACCTGCTGGCTCAGCGCTTCCTGCTCCCCCAACAGGTGACTCGTGTGGACGGCACTGTGGATACGCCCCCCTGCCTGCGCCTGACCCACCGCACCTGGGGCTCCCAGAACAGTCTGGTGGAGATGCTGTTTCTCCGGCTGAGCCTTCCGGTCCAGTTCCACCAGCACTTCCGGTGCACCGCAGGGGCCACCCCATTGGCACCCCCTGGCCTGCAGCCTCCTGCGGAGGATGAGGCCCGGGCAGCGGAACCTGATCCTGACTATGAAAACCTGCGCCGCTCAGCTGGGCACTGGGCTGAGGCTGAGGGGAACAAAGAAGGAACTGCCAAGGAGGGGACACCCGGGGGTCCTGCCCAGGCTGGGGTGGAGGCCCAGCCTGCCAGGGCAGAGAATGAGAAGGATGCTACCACAGAGAAGAACAAGAAGAGAGGGTGAGTCAAGGGAGGGGCAGGGTGGGATTTGGGGGTCTGTCCTGGGACCCCTAAGTTAGGCAACTTCAATAACTTGAGAAACCCCACTGTATGCCAAACTGGCCCCCTATGTGCTAGGTGGACTCAGATTACTAAGGGATCCTATTATGTCTCAAGTGAAGGCTATTATTTCTCTGGGATACTCTAATTTCCTTGAGAATGTAGAACTGGGATGCCCCACTATATCTATGAAGAACTCCACTGTCCTTGGGGGTACCTATTGGGTCCCAAAGCTTTTCATCCAATGGACTTCATTATCTGTGAACACTAAAGGGGACCTCAGATAGTTCATTCATTCCAATGAACACCACTGGTCTTCTAAATTGGGGTCATTTCTGTGTCTCAAATATACCCCCCAAAAAAACTAACTTTAAGGGAGACCCTCAAAGGGCATTAAACTTGGATTGAAACCAAATCTGCTTTTCCCCTATGGTGGCAATGGTTTTCAGTGGGATGTCTGTCTGTGTCTCCTGAGGAGATTGTGGAAATGATGGGAGATTTTGGGTTGTCACAGTTTTGAGGAGACATACTGCCTGCTGGGGGCTCCAGGGATTTCACATGCCTTCAGTGTACAAGACAGTGCCACGAGGAAGAGCTGTCCTTTCCCAAATGCCTTTAGCACCCACATGAGACATGCTGACTTGGGAGGACCATTGTAAGCTTCCCAAGGCAACCTCCATGTTCCCAGAGGCACCTTTAAATCTGGGTAACCCGACATCTGAAAACACAGAGATCCTCCAAGGTGGACACTCCTGATGCAATTGAGATTTCATTCCTCTAGAAGCAAGGCCTTGAGTATTAGAAATGGGGTGTAGTTAGGATGGATGTGGGGCTTTCCTGGTGGCTCAGCAGTAAAGAATCTGCCTGCTGATGCCTGCCAGTGCAGGAGGCGTGGGTTTGATCCCTGGGTGGGGAAGATCCCCTGGAGAAGGAAATGGCAGCCCACTCCAGTATTCTTGCCTGGGAAGTCCCATGGACAGAAGAGCCTGGTGGGCTACAGTCCATGGGGTCGCAAAGAGTCAGACACGACTGAACACACACACACGCACACACATACGTACGTACATATGTAGGATGAATGTGGAGGCGTGTACATTGTGATGGGAGGGCTGGGGGACTGGGCTGGAGAAGGAGCCTCATGACAGCCTCTCCTCTTTACCACCAGGTTCTTGTTCAAGGCCAAGAAGGCCGCCATGATGACCCAGCCACCAGCCACGCCCACGCTGCCCCGACTCCCTCATGAGGTGGTGCCTGCTGATGACCGTGATGACCCTGAGATCATCCTCAATACCACCACGGTGCGAACCAGGGGCCCTCAGCAGACTTCCAAATTCCATGCCATAATCCCCACTAATTGCCCTTATCTGGGGATACCCCAGGACCTACTGGAAACCACAAAATATAGTACACATCAATTTAAACCCTTTGAGCCCCTAAATCCATATAGCTAAGGGCCTAAAAGTTACAGGGAACACAATGAAGTCATGAGGCATGCTGACCTAACTCCCGGGGATCCCCAAATCCCAAGGATAAGCCAACATAGACTCAGGACTCCAATATCTGGGTTCACCCTTATAAACTCACCACCCCCAAATTTAACAGCTATTCTAGTGGCTCTAGCGTCTGCCTACAACGTGGGAGACCTGGGTTCAATCCCTGGATTGGGAAGATCTCCTGGAGAAGGAAATGGCAACCCACTCCAGTATTCTTGCCTGGAAAATCCCATGGATGGAGGAGCCTGTTACACTACAGTCCATGGGGTCGCAAAGAGTCAGAAACGACTGAGTGACTTCACTTTCACTTTCACTAGTATATTCCTGGGAGCCAGGATTCACAATAATCCCAATGTAGTTTTCAGTTCAGTTCAGTTCAGTCGCTCAGTCGTGTCCGACTCTTTGCGACCCCATGAATTGCAGCACGCCAGGCCTCCCTGTCCATCACCAACTCCTGGAGTTCACCCAAACCCAATGTAGTTTTGGGATTCCCCCAGTCTGGAATATTTTCTGAGACAAATAGCCTAGTGATGGGAGGGACCCAAATTTGAGGGTATCACAAAACTGTCCCAAAAGTTTCCCATATCTAGAAATACATCAGTAGATACAGAAAGAGAGGGTCTCAAATGCAGTAACTTCTTGTCAAACCCCCCGAGGACACTGAGAATCCAGGGAAGCCAACTCTGAGTCCCAGGGAAGCCCACTGACTGCCCGTCTCCCCTTTGCCTCCCCAGTACTATTACTCTGTGAGGGTCTTTGCCGGCCAGGAGCCCAGCTGCGTGTGGGTGGGCTGGGTGACCCCTGACTACCACCAGCACGACATGAACTTCGACCTCAGCAAGGTCCGGGCAGTGACAGTGACCATGGGAGACGAGCAAGGCAACATCCACAGCAGGTGTATGCAGGGGTGGGGGCTGTGGGGGGCAGTCACCCTGGGCACCGCCCTTTCCTTTCCTACTGTCTTCCTGCTTATCTTCCTTCCCATGGCTCCTACTCTGAATTTTCCCTCCTCTTTTTTTTTTTTTGGTAAATTTTGGCTGCTCTGGGTCTTCATTGCAGCGTGCAAAGCTTTCTTGAGTTGCAGTGTGCAGCTTAGTTTGCCCCACGGTATGTGGGATTTTAGTTCCCTGACCAGGAATAGAACCCGCAACCCCTGTATTGGAAGGCGGATTCTTAACCACTGGACCATCAGGGAAGTCCCCTCCTTTCCCATCTTGCCATCCTCTTTCTAGGTTACCTCCTTTCTCTGTTCTCTCCTTCTGCTCCCTTTCCTTCTTCTCCTTCCAGAATCCACCACCAGCTCCTAAGAATTCTAGCTCCGAGGGGCTCAGGGTCTGGGATGAGGGGTTTCAGTGCTCAGGTCTGCAGGTGGTGGGTGTTTGGGGGTGGGACTCAGTCCTAGTATTCTGGTAGCTCAGGGAACGGGGTGTCCAGGGGTTCAGAACGCCTGGGGATCAGTGTGCTGACCACTCCTGTGCCCTCCAGCCTCAAGTGCAGTAACTGCTACATGGTGTGGGGCGGAGACTTCCTGAGCCCTGGGCAGCAGGGCCGGATCAGCCACACGGACCTTGTCATTGGCTGCTTGGTGGACTTGGCCACTGGCCTAATGACCTTCACCGCCAACGGCAAAGAAAGCAACACCTTTTTCCAGGTGAGCCCAGCCCCTCAGCAACTTAGCAATAGCATCCTCATGACCTAGCATCCCAGGACAGCCCACGGAGAGGACAGACCCCAGGGAGACAGGACAAAAACAACCTCACGACAGGCCAGAGCTGTATTATGGCTATGGGAGGGGCCTGCGAGACCCTCTACTGACATCCAGAAAGAGGGAGACAGAGCAGAGCCTTGACCTTGGAGAGCAGTCCGTATTCCATCTTGGGCTGGGTGGTACCAGTCCCCACCTTTTCACCAATCAGGGAAAACCCTAGGATGGACCAGAATTCTAAAATGGTATTTTCCTTTTCAACATTTGATTATGAAAGGTTTCAAGAACACCACAAAATTAAAGGAATTGTATAGTGAGGGCCTATATACCTCCATCACGAATCTGCAAAGTCCCAGATGAGAGGTTCCCCTGAGGAGGTGGAGGAGGTTGAGGAGGTTGGCCTTGCTGGATCAGAGGTGGTACAGTCCACGAGCAACCTCAGGGCCACTGTGGAGCCTCCTATGCCCTTTGGATCTGTAGGCACCAGCAGGATCAGGCTGGGGCAACTCGCGCCAGAGTTTGGATCTAGAGTCAACACCACCTCCAGTTCATCCTCTTTCTCACCCTGCCCTCTCTTCCCTTGCCAGGTGGAACCCAACACAAAGCTGTTCCCTGCGGTCTTTGTTCTCCCCACGCACCAGAACGTGATCCAGTTTGAGCTGGGGAAACAGAAGGTCGGTGATGGGGCGGGAATGGGGGCAGGCTGAGGAAGGAGGTGCGGGAGGTCAGGTTGAAGTGTGTGTGGTGGGAGTGCAGTCTGGGAGGTCTTCCTGGAAGTGGAGTGGCGGGATCCAGAGGACTGGGAATCCTGACCTGTGCACACCTCTGCGCCCTTCAGAACATCATGCCGCTGTCAGCCGCCATGTTTTTGAGCGAGCGCAAGAACCCCACGCCGCAGTGCCCGCCGCGGCTGGAGGTGCAGATGCTGATGCCCGTGTCTTGGAGCCGCATGCCCAACCACTTCCTGCAGGTGGAGACGCGGCGGGCGGGCGAGCGGCTCGGCTGGGCAGTGCAGTGCCAGGAGCCGCTCACCATGATGGCGCTGCACGTCCCCGAGGAGAACCGGTCAGGGCCAGCTCGGCGCCCAGGGGTGGGGCGGGTACCTCAAGCCCTCTGGGGTCTGGATCCCACTGGGTAGCCCCTCCCCACTACCTTTGAGGCTCCAGATGACACCCCAAGCTAACCCAGACCACCCAGTTTTCCACAGATAGCACACCAGGGGGCTCTCAATCCATTTCAGCAGGCTCAGACTCACCTCCAGAGACGCAGACTCAACCCAGGCACGTCCAGATAACACCCCAGAGGACTCCAGACCCATCTCAGGGAGCCAGATCCGCATCAAGAATCCCACACAACACCCCAGGGCCTCAAGTATACCTCAGAGGGTCTTGAACACTATTCAGAGAGGCTTGGATGCATCCTAGGGTCTCTAGGGCATATGTAGGGAAACTTCAGATGTGTCCCATGGAAATCTCTAGCTCACTCCAGGGGACCCAGACACACCCAGCTAGAGAGTATTCTCATGGATGACAGCAAAGCTTTTACGGACTCTAAATGTGGCCAGGATCCCAGACTGACCCCAGGAGGCTTCCCACATGCTTCATCTTTCCTTTATTCACTCGTTCGACAAATAGCTCTGAGCCCCTCCTGTGTGACAACAGCATTCCGGGCTGGAGACACCAAGCTCTTGTAAACGGACAGCTAGCAATGCTCAGACCTGCCCAGCAGGATTGAGACCCACCCCCAGAGGCCCCAGATGCACCCATTTATTCATCTGTTCCTACAGCAAATATTTATGGAGCACATTTGTTGTGCAGTCACTCAGTCGTGTCCGACTCTTTGCGACCCCATGGACTGCAGCATACCAGGCTCCTCCGTCCTTCACCATCTCCTGGAGTTTGCTCAAACTTATGTCCATTCAGTCAGTGATGCCATCTAACCATCTCATCCCCTGTTGTCCCCTTCTCCTCCTGCCCTCATCTTTCCCAACATCAGGATCTTTTCCAATGAGTTGGCTCTTTGTATCAGGTGGCCAAAGTATTGGAACTTCAGCTTCAGCATCAGTCCTTCCAGTTAGCATTCAGGGTTGATTTCCTTTGTGTTTAGTCCTTTTTAGGTGCTGGGAATATAGCAAACAAACAATAAACAAACAAAATAGGCAGGAATGTCCTGTCCTGATGAACTTTACATTCTGGTGGTGTTCAAATATATCCAGGGTACTCAGACTTGCCAGAGCGGGATTTAGACCCAACCTGGAATCCCACATACATCTCACAGTCACCAGACCTTTTCCCTGGACTCTTAGATCTCCAGGGTACCAGACCACCCTATAAACCCCAAATGCATTCCAGGGAGCCCCCAGACCAGTGAGGGACTTCCAGAACCATCAAAAAGTCTCCTAGACTCAGCTCCACAGACCTCGCAGAATCTTGACCCAGCAGAACACTGGGATTCCCTTCTAGGGCCACCAACACTCGCCTGAGCACCCTTTGCCTCACGGGTCTGTGTCTCCCACCTCCTCTGCTTGCTTTGTCTCTGAATGTGGCCCATCTCCACCACAGATGCATGGACATCCTGGAGTTGTCTGAGCGCTTGGACCTGCAGCGGTTCCATTCGCACACCCTCCGCCTCTACCGCGCCGTGTGCGCCCTGGGCAACAACCGCGTGGCGCATGCTCTGTGCAGCCATGTGGACCAGGCGCAGCTGCTGCACGCCCTGGAGGACGCGCACCTGCCCGGCCCTCTGCGTGCAGGCTACTACGACCTCCTCATCAGCATCCACCTCGAAAGTGCCTGCCGCAGCCGCCGCTCCATGCTGTCTGAGTACATCGTGCCTCTCACGCCTGAGACCCGCGCCATCACTCTCTTCCCACCCGGAAAGAGAGCGGATAATGGTCCTCGCCGCCACGGGCTTCCTGGCGTCGGCGTTACCACCTCGCTGCGGCCTCCACACCATTTCTCAGCCCCGTGTTTCGTGGCTGCCCTGCCAGCTGCTGGGGCGGCAGAAGCCCCGGCCCGCCTTAGCCCCAGCATCCCTCTGGAAGCTCTTCGGGACAAAGCACTCCGAATGCTGGGGGAGGCAGTGCGAGATGGTGGGCAGCACGCTCGTGACCCAGTCGGGGGATCTGTGGAATTCCAGTTTGTGCCGGTGCTCAAGCTGGTGTCCACCCTGCTGGTAAGGACTTCCTCCTGCTTCCCTCTGTCCCGGTCTCTTCCGCTACCAAATCCATACATCCATTCATCTACCCATACCTGCACACATTCCCCCTCCCAGTTATGTATCCAGCCATCCATGCATCTCTCCATCCATACACCCTTCACCTTCCAACTTATCCTTTTATCGTCTACTCATTCACTTTTCCTTCCATCCATTCATCTGTCATCTATTCATCTTCCTTCCTTTTGTTCAATCATGTAACCAACCATCATTCATCTGTCTTCCACCCACCTTTCCATCCATTCATCTCTCCATTCAAACATACCCCCATCTGCCTGTCCAAAAGTTCATCATCTGTTTATCCTTCCAGTCTCCACCCAATTATCTGTTTGTCCACCTCTCCATCCATCCCTGCCTCCATCTATCCAACTTTCAATCTAGTTGTCCATTCACCCTTCCATTAATTCATACATCATTTCATTCACCATTTCATCTATCCAGCTATCCACCTACCCATTTATTTATTAATCTATTTTCCCTTCATATATCCAACCGTCATCCTCCTTCCACTGTGCATCCATTCATCCACCCACCCACAGATTCATCCATTCTTCCATCTTCCACCTATCCATCAATCCATGCATCTCTCTCTCCATATGTATTAAGTACCCACAAATCCATCCAACCATCTACACCTGTTCATTTACCCACTCATTCTCCATCCTTCTATCCATTCTTTATTTCATGTACTCTTTCATTCACTACCCATCTAATGATTCTTACATATAAACATCCATCCAGTTTTCACACACAAATCTATCCACTCATCCATCTATCCATCCCACCCCAGTACATGGTTATTTATGCATTTATCTATTTACCTATCCACTCATGTACTTGCTTATGCATCTTTCAAACCATGTATCCACCCATGTCTCTAAACATCATTTATCCTGTCATCCATCTACCCACCATCTCGTCTTCCCCCTTTACCTTCACCTTTTAATCCATTATCCACCCATCCGTAGACCTCTCCTTCACACCTCTGCTATTCCATCCATTCATCCACCCAGTCACCCAGTCCTCCCCCATTCATTCATCTCTCTCTTTCCCAACTATTTTCCCTTTCATTTACCCCCTCTCCTTCCATCTCTTAGCATCTCCATTATGTTAACTGGGAGCTGGCATATACTGGGAGTTATGAGGGCCTCTATCAGATGTGGGATGTGTCCTGTCCCAGAGTCACAAACGTTCTGGTTTGGGAGAAAGGACAGTCACTTGTGAAGGGAGAGATGCTCATGTTTGGCTATGTGGTCTGGGCCATGTAGATGGGACACGGGGTATGGATCTGGGGGGATCTTAAGGAAGGCGGATGGTGGGACAGGGGGGACGCCATTCCTGTTTGTAGGAGGAACTGTATCCAGTCAATGCAGCGATGAATCTGGCTTGTGCTGGAGAATCAGGTCTGGGGAGTGAGGCCGGGACTTGATTATGGAAGCCTTGCAGGCTGCATCGACAGAGCCAGTCTTTGTCCCCTAGGTGATGGGCATCTTTGGCGATGAGGATGTGAAACAGATCTTGAAGATGATTGAGCCTGAAGTATTCACTGAGGAAGAAGAGGAGGAGGAGGAGGAGGAGGAAGAGGAGGAGGAAGAGGAAGATGAGGAGGAGAAGGAGGAGGACGAGGAGGAAGAGGCCCGGGAGAAGGAAGATGAGGAAAAAGAGGAGGAGGAGACAGCAGAGGGGGAAAAAGAGGACTTGGAGGAGGGGCTGCTCCAGATGAAGTTGCCCGAGTCTGTGAAGTTGCAGGTGAGCTGGTTCTTCCGGTTTTTCCAGCCTCCGTCCCTCTGGGCTGGGTCTGCTGGGGCTGGAGTCTGGACTTTGACCCAAGGCAGTGGGGAGCTGCAGAGGGGCATGAGGCAGGGGAGTGCTGCTGGCTTTGAATGAGCTCTCTGGTTTCCCTGTGGGAGGTGAATTAGAGGGATGAGACCATGGAGATGACTGTGTTGAGGGTCCAGGCAGGAGACAGTGGTGGCTCGACCGGAACAGGGCTGTGGAGTGGGGAGGGAAGGCAAGAATAGTTTCAAGGAAGTCCTCATGGTCTCACCACCATCCCGCCTGCCACATGGCTATCATCCCACAGATGTGTAACCTGCTGGAGTATTTCTGTGACCAAGAGCTACAGCACCGTGTGGAATCTCTGGCAGCCTTTGCAGAGCGCTATGTGGACAAGCTCCAGGCCAACCAGAGGGACCGCTACGCCATCCTCATAAAAGCCTTCACCATGACTGCAGCTGAGACAGCCCGACGCACTCGCGAGTTCCGCTCCCCACCCCAGGAGCAGGTCCTCTGACCCCTGACCCTAGCTGGCCTTACTGTTTACCCCTCAACCTCAGCCTCTCCCCTTGCCCTGATCACAGATGATACTCAACCTCTAAATCTGACTTTGACCTCTGACCCTATTGATACACTCATCTGTTACTCTCTTGTGTGTGTATGTGAGTCGCTCAGTTGTGTCTGACTCTGCAACCCCATGGACTGTAGCCTGCCAGGCTCCTCTGTCCATGAAATTCTCTAGGCAAGAATACTGGAGTGGGCTGCTGTGCCCTTCTCCAGGGGGATCTTCCCAGCTCAGGGATCAAACCCAGGTCTCCCTCATTGCAGACAGATTCTTTACTGTCTGAACCACCACGAAAGCTCTGTTACTCTCTTACCTCTCTCTGAACCAGACTTCTGAGTCACTGCAGACTGACCCTGACTCCTTTTGAACCTTTAGTCGCCCAGATATTCTTCAATGATTCATGAGCTTAGACAGGAACTCACAGTTGGATATTTGATGCTCAACCTCAGAATTCCTGCTCTGGGGTCTCTCACTCGAATCTCTGACCTTCCCTAGATCAACATGCTATTGCATTTCAAAACTGCTGAGGATGAGGAAGAATGTCCTCTCCCTGAAGAGGTCCGACAGGATTTGCTCGAATTTCATCAAGACCTGCTGACACACTGTGGTACGAGAGGAGATCAGAGAACTCACCTCCCAAACTTTCTTTTGAGACCTGTCTTGAAGTTTTCCTAAGATTTTATGATCTTAAATATCTACAGTTGTTGTGAAGTAA
Source organism: Redunca redunca (assembly GCA_006410935.1). NCBI lineage: Eukaryota > Metazoa > Chordata > Mammalia > Artiodactyla > Bovidae > Redunca > Redunca redunca. Next base: position 184,201 of record SJYQ01006957.1, read on the forward strand.
CTGTTGGTAAAATGAATGACTGAATGAATGAACATATCAGTGAACAGGTGGATAATGTGGAAGGATATGTTTATGGGGGTGTTTGGGTGGATGTACATGTGGGCTTGCCAGATGGCGCTGTGCTGTGCTTAGTCACTCAGTTGTGTCCGACTCTTTGTGACCCCATGGACTGCAGCCTGCCAGGCTCCTCTGTCCTTGGGGATTCTCCAGGCAAGAATACTGGAGTGGGTTGCCATGCCCTCCTTCAGGGGCTCTTACTAACCTAGGTATCGAACCCAGGTCTCCTGCATTATAGGCGGATTCTTTACCAACTGAGCCAGCAGGAAAGGCCAAGAATACTGGAGTTACCCCTTATCCCTTCTTCGGGGGATCTTCCTGACTCAGGAATCAAACCAGAGTCTCCTGCATCGCAGGTGGATTCTTTACCAGCTGAGCTACCTGGGAAGTCCCAGCCACCAGGGGTGGCGCTAGTGGTAAATAATACACCTGTCAGTGCAGGAGACCAGATTTAATCCTTGGGGGTGGGAAGATCCCCTGGAGGAGGAAATGGCAACCCACTCCAGTATTCTTGCTTGGGAAATTCCATGGACAGAGGAGGAGCCTGGTGGGCTACAGTCCATGGGGTTGCAAAGATTCAGACATGACTGAGCACACACACACACAGACACACACACACGGATGAATGGCTTTCAGTTCAGTTCAGTCTCTCAGTCGTGTCCAACTCTTTGTGACCCTATGGACTAAAACACATCAGGCCTCCCTGTCCATCACCAACTCCGAGTTTACTCAAACTCATGTCCATTGAGTCGGTGATGCCATCCAACCATCTCATCCTTTGTCATTCCCTTCTCCCCTCGCCTTCAATCTTCTCCAGCATCAGGGTCTTTTCCAATGAGTCAGTTCTTCTCATCAGGTGGCCAAAGTATTGGAGCTTCAGCTTCAGCATCAGTCCTTCTAGTGAGTATTCAGGACTGATTTCCTTTAGGATGGACTGGTTGGATCTCCTTGCAGTCCAAGGGACTCTCAAGAGTCTTTTCCAACACCACAGTTCAAAAGCATCAATTCTTCGGTGCTCAGCTTTCTTTATACTCCAACTCTCACATCCATACATGACCACTGGAAAAACCATTGCTTTGACTAGACAGACCTTTGTTGGCAAAGTAATGTCTCTGCTTTTTAATATGCTATCTAGGTTGGTCATAACTTTCTTCCAAGCAGCAAGTGTTTTTTAATTTCATGGCTGCAGTCACCATCTGCAGTGATTTTGGAGCCCCCCCCAAAAAGTCTGTCACTGTTTCCACTGTTTCCCCATCTATTTACCATGAAGTGATGGGACCAGATGCCGTGATCTTAGTTTTCTGAATGCTGAGCTTTAAGCCACCTTTTTCACTCTCCTCTTTCACTTTCATCAAGAGGCTCTTTAGTTCTTCTTCACTTTCTGCCAAAAAGATGGTGTCATCTGCATACCTGAGGTTATTGATATTTCTCCCAGAAATCTTGTTTCCAGCTTGTGCTTCATCCCAGCCCGTTTCTCATGATGTACTCTGCATAGAAGTTAAATAAGCAGGGTGACAATATACAGCCTTGATGTACTCCTTTCCCTATTTGGAACCAGTCTGTTGTTCCATGTCCAGTTCTAACTGTTGCTTCCTGACTGCATACAGATTTCTCAAGAGGCAGGTCAGGTGGTCTGGTATTCCCAACTCTTTCAGAATTTTCCACAGTTTATTGTGATCCACACAGTCAAAGGCTTTGGCATAGTCAATAAAGCAGAAGTAGATGTTTTTCTGGAACTCTCTTGCTTTTTCGATGATCCAACGGATGTTGGCAATTTGATCTTTGGTTCCTCTGCCTTTTCTAGATCCAGCTTGTACATCTGGAATTTCATGGTTCACATACTGTTGAAGCCTGGCTTGGAGAATTTTGAGCATTATTTTACTAGTGTGTGAGATGAGTGCAATTGTGCGGTAGTTTGAGCATTCTTTGGCATTGCCTTCCTCTGGGATTGGAATGAAAACTGACCTTTTCCAGGCCTGTGGCCACTGCTGAGTTTTCCAAATTTGCTGGTATATAAGTGAATGGACAAGTGTGTGAACTGATGGAGAGAAGAACAGGTGAATAAAGGAGTGAGTAAAGAGATGGCTGACTGGTTGCATGAATAAAAAGAAAGATGGCTTGAGGGATGATTGGCTGATCTCTATTGTTTCTCATAAGAAATCAGCTGATCATCTTACTGAGATTGTTTTTGTATGTGATGACTCATTTTTATCTGGCTGGCTTTGCTTTTGCCTCTAAGCAGTTTGAGTATGATGTATGTAGGTGTGGAACTCATTGAATTTATCCCATTTGAGTTTGCTGAGTTTCTTAAATGTGTAGATTAATATTTTTCATCAAATTTCAGACTTTGGGGCCATTATTTTTCTAAATAGTTTTCTGTCCCATTCTCATTGCTTCTTCCAGGACTTCCATTATGCATACATTGTTATACTTGATGGTATCCTATGGGTCTCCGTGGCTCTGCTAATTTTTCTTCATTCTTTTATTAAGACTGGATAACCTCTGTTGTTCTATGAATCAAGTTCATTGATTCTTTCTCCTTCTATCTCAAATATGCTGTTGTGCCACTCTAACTTTTATATTTCAGTTATTGTACTTTGTCACTTCAGCTTTTATATGGTTATTTTTGTATCTATTTCTTATTATTATTGGCTGTGTTGGGTCTTCACTGCAGCGAGTAGGGGCTACTCTCTAGTTGCAGTGTGGAGGCTTCTCTTATTTCACAGGCTCTAGGGCTCGTGGGCTCAGCAGTTGCAGCTCATGGGCCCTAGAGTGTGGCTCAGTAGTTGTGGCCCTTGGGCTTAGTTGCCTTGAAACATATGGGATCTTTCCGGACTAGGGATCGAACCCAAGACACTTGCATTGGCAGGTGAATTCTTAACCACTGGACCACCAGGAAAGTCCTACCTCTTTATCATGAGTCTCTATCTGATGAGTCACTGTCGTCATACTTCTCTTTAATACTTTAGACATGGTTTCCTTTAGTTCTTTGAAGATACTTGCAATAGTGAATTTAAAAGACAAACAATTCAAAGAATGAATAAGTGAACAAATAGATGAACATATAAAGAAATAAATGAAAAACCCCATGAACACACACACATGAGTGAGAAATGAATGTGTGAATATGTGAATGAATAAAGAAGTAAATGATTCAGCAGATTAATAAGCAAGCAGATGAATGACATGCCTTCCCTTCTTGTCTACCTCCAGGAATTCAACTGGGGGGGGAAGAGGAGGAACCAGAGGAAGAAGCCACCCTGGGCAGTCGCCTGATGAGCCTGTTGGAGAAGGTACGGCTGGTGAAAAAGAAGGAGGAGAAATCGGAGGAGGAATCACCTGCCGAGGAGCGCAAACCCCGTGAGCATTGGGGCCACCAGGGAAAGACGGGTGGGCCAGACAGCCCTGTGCTTAGGGAGCTTCTGGGTACAAGACAGGCCCCAGGAGTGGCACGAGGGATGGGTAAGTGGTATTAATGAGAGAGGAGGAGCGGAGAGGGGGGTGAGAGAGGAGGCCTGCTGGACGTGTGGCCCAAATGCGGGGGCTGCACAGTGTGTGTGTTGAAATAGTGTGGTGCATGACTGCCAGAGGGGAGCCACACCTCCAACCTAGGACTGGGGGCAACTCCTGCACCACCATGGTTTCCAAGGCTTTTCATTGTTTTTCTTTTATTTCCTGGTGAAACAATTACTGTGCTGAGGGATAGGAAAACAGTCATGATAAATGTTGGGCCAGTAGGTCATTATACAAACTATCTATTAGCACCATATAACAAGGACAGAGTCCCTGACGTTGCTACAGAGTTTATTCTACAACATTTCATAAATTATTGGACCAACTCTGGGCCAGGCACTATTGTTAGAGCTGGGGAATATATTGCTTCATGGCAAATATAAGGGGGAAAAGTGGAAGCAGTGATAGATTTTATTTTCTTGGGCCCCAGATCACTGTGGATGGTGACTGCAGCCATGAAATTAAAAGACGCTTGCTCCTTGGAAGGAAAGCTATGACAAACCTAGGCAGCGTATTAAAAAGCAGAGAAATTACTTTGCCAACAAAAGTCTATATAGTCAAAGCTATGATTTTTCCAGTAGTCATGTATGGTTGATTCACAGTGTTGATTCACAAAGAAGGCTGAGCACCCAAGAATTGATGCTTTTGAACTGTGGTGCTGGAGAAGACTCTCGAGAGTCTCTTGGACTGCAAAAAAATCAAACCAGTTAATCCTGAAGGAAATCAACCCTGAATATTCATTGGAAGGACTGTTGCTGAAGCTGAAGCTCCAATACTTTGGCCACTTGATGTGAAGAACTGACTTATTGGAAAAGACTCTGATGCTGGGAAAGATTGCGGGCAGGAGGAGAAAAGGGCAGCAGAGGAAGAGGTGGTTAGATAGCATCACTGACTGAATGGGCATGAATTTGAGCAGAGTCTGGTGGGCTACAGTCCATGGGGTCACAGAGAGGTGGACACGACTGAGCGGCTAAACACAGCAAACTCCCTGGAAGACAGGGGAGGACAGAGGAACCTGGCATGCTACAGTCTGTGGGGTCGCAAAAAGTCAGACACAATTTAGTGACAAACAACAACAAAGAGTCAAAGTCTCCACCTTGAAGGAGTTTAGAATATTACAAAAGAGATATATATACACACACCATAATGTCAAATGACCATAGAGGCTAATAAGAAAAATGAAGTTGAGTAGAGAAAGAGGGACAAAGATGGAAAGGTTAGAATGGGGGCAGAGGATGCAAAGATTTGGGAGAAGATGGTTGGTACAGAAAGAACAGCTGGTGCAAAGGCCCTGAGGCAGCAACATCCTTGGTGCATTTAGAGGCCAGCATGGCTGGAGCCAAGTGAGCAGGAGAGGCGTTGGATATGAAGTCTGACGTGATGGGTCCAGAGGGTATAGCACAGATGGACTGCGAAGGTAGGACAAGTCACAGGCCATCATTCAGTGTGCCAGTGCAAGAAGGTTTCTCCCAACTCTGAGACATGGGAAACATCCATCTTCTTTCCCAGAAATCCTGGGAAGAAACAATGCTGGGAGAGAAAGAGAGACAGAGAGAGACATGGATGCTGGATGTAAGCGAAGAAAGTCCCGGGGAAATCAACAGGGAAAGAAAACAGTTCATTTTTGACATTATTTTCAAATGCCACCAATGTCCTCACAGTTTCTCTTTGTGTCTGTTGTCTCCCATGAGGAAAAATTGGCTGGTTTTGTTTTTGTTTTTGTTTTTTTTTGCCACATCTTGTGGCACATGGGAGCTTAGTTCTCTGCCCAGGGATCAAACCCCATACTTCTCACATTGGAAGTGCAGAATCTTAACTGCTGGACCACCAGGGAAGTCCCAAAATTGCCTGCATTTTTACAGAACAAGGGCTTCCCTGATAGCTCAGCTGGTAAAGAATCTGCCTGCAATGCAGGAGATCTGGGTTCAATCCCTGGGTTGGGAAGATCCCCTGAAGCAGGGAAAGGCTACCCACTCCAGTACATGACTGAGTGACTTTCACTTCACTCTACAGAACTAATGGAATTACCATTTGTGCTTTTAAAGATGCTCCTAATAGCGCTCTAGTACTTTGTATCTGGCGGTACCCATTCTTTTTCCTCTTGAAAAGGGGGCTCTTGTGGTCTGGGTATAGGGTGAAGATGCCAAAGAGACTCTTAGGACCATAGAACAGAGTCTGCCAGCATCTGCCCAGTCCTGGCAGGGATAGCAACCGAGAGGGCCTTTGGCAAGAAGGGCTCTTCTTGCATTGTTCTGGCTCATAGCCCTGTTCTGGGAAGCCCATTCAGACCTTGTGTCCCTTCCCAGAGTCGCTGCAAGAGCTGGTGTCCCATACGGTGGTGCGTTGGGCCCAAGAGGACTTCGTGCAGAGCCCGGAGCTGGTCCGCGCCATGTTCAGCCTCCTGCACCGGCAGTACGATGGGCTGGGGGAGCTGCTGCGCGCCCTGCCCCGGGCCTACACCATCTCCCCGTCCTCCGTGGAGGACACCATGAGCCTGCTCGAGTGCCTCGGCCAGATCCGCTCATTGCTCATCGTGCAGATGGGCCCCCAGGAGGAGAACCTCATGATCCAGAGCATCGGGTGAGGCCCCCGCCCTTCCCCTACTGAACCTCTGCCCTTCCCTGCTGAAGCCCCACCCCTCTCTGCTGAAGCCCCGCCCCTCCCCCGCTGAGTCCTGTCCCTCCCCA
>SJYQ01006957.1:190495-210097 GCA_006410935.1 Redunca redunca
TCCCCTAACTCAGTTTGTCTTCGCGCCAGCTTGTCCCCGCCTCAAGTCCTCTGGTTGCAGTAACGTGCCCCTCCCCACTTCTGCCCAATCCTAGAGGTGGTGTGCTCCTCCCAGCTGCTAGACTGTCTCCCCTTACCTCTCCTCTCCACTCACTCCTGGGGAGGCTCACCTACTTGCCAGCGACTCTTGGCACAAGATTTGCACCCTTTGAGCTTCCATTTCTTCATCTGTAAACTTGAGAAAGAGCCACACCTACCTCTCGGAGTCGTGGTGTGGCTTCAGTGAGCCGGTGTGTTTTTGTTTAGTCGCTAAGTTGTATCCCACTCTTTTGCAACCCCATGGGCTGTATCCGACTCTTTTGCAACCCCATGGACTGTAGCCCAATCCCTTCTGTCCATGGGATTGCCTCATTGTCCCAGGCAAGAATCTTGGAGTGGGTTGCCATTTCCTTCTCTAAAGGATCTTCCCAACCCAGGGATCAAACCCACATCTCCTGCTTGGTGGGTGGCTTCTTTACCACTGAGCCACCTGGGAAGCCCAACAGCAATGATAATAGGTTTGAGCACTCACTCAGGGTCAAGTGTGCCTCATTCACTCACTCAGCAAGCATCTGTTGAGCACCTACTATATGCCAGGCCCTTTCTAGGCACTTGGCAATACAACATGCAACATGCTAAAGATGTCTGCCCCAGGGGAGCCCACCCTGGATCTTTGCCTGGTTTTCTTGTCTGTGAAACAGGGATAATTATAGTTCCTGCCTTCCAGAGTGGACATGAGGCTTGGATGAGTTCAGATCAGTAAAGGGGGCAGTGCTGGGCACAGACTAGGAGTTCAGTAAATGTGAACTCTTACCAGTCGTGGTGATGGCTCCCCCAAGGGTCTGGGGGCTCTCCATGGACTTGACCCCATGCACCCGGCCTGTCCACAGGAACATCATGAACAACAAAGTCTTCTACCAACACCCGAACCTGATGAGGGCGCTGGGCATGCACGAGACGGTCATGGAGGTCATGGTGAACGTCCTTGGGGGCGGTGAATCCAAGGTAAGGGGGCTGCGTGGGCCAGGGAGCTCAGCGGAGGGGGCCAAGGGGGACAGGCACTGACCACTGGCCCACCCTGCCCACCCAGGAGATCCGCTTCCCCAAGATGGTGACGAGCTGCTGCCGCTTCCTCTGCTACTTCTGCCGCATCAGCCGGCAGAACCAGCGCTCCATGTTCGACCACCTGAGCTACCTGCTGGAGAACAGCGGCATCGGCCTGGGTGAGAAGCCCTGAGCCCACTCCTGGCAGTCCATCCAGGCCAGGCCCCACCCTCCGCTGGCTCACTCAGTCATTCAACAAATGTTCGTGTGTGGATGCTAAGTCACTTCAGTCGTGTCCGACTCTTTGTGACCCCATGGACTGTAGCCCATCAGGGCCCTCTGTCCATGGGATTCTCCAGGCAAGAATACTAGAGTGGGCTGCTATGCCCTCCTCCAGGGTATCTTCCTAACCCAGGGATCGAAGCCACGTTTCTTATGTCTCCTGCATTGGCAGGCAGGTTCTTTACCACTAACAGTACCTGGGGAACTCAACCCACCCCAAACCTGGCCCTGTAATGAGTAGTGCTGGGGACACCCAGACAGCCCTGGGCCTGGCCCTCATGGGGCTCACAGTGGAGTGGGGAAGACAAACCCATCCTGGACTGAGACAGCTTGGACTGCTCAGGCCTGGGATGGGGAAGCATGGGTCAGAGGAGGCACCTGACCCAGGCTGGGAAAGAGGTGGTCAAGGATGTCTTCTTGGAGGAGATGAGATAAGCAAAAGTAAGACAGTCAGCCAGGCACCTCTAATGAGCATTCTCACTGCCTCTCACTCCCACAGGCATGCAGGGCTCCACTCCGCTGGACGTGGCAGCTGCCTCTGTCATCGACAACAACGAGCTGGCCTTGGCGTTGCAGGAGCAGGATCTGGAGAAGGTATGGAGGGAAGAGGCCTGGCCCGTACCTGACCTCCTGGGGCGCCTGCTGATTTGGGACACACTCTAGGGGTGCTGTTGTGCAGGGTCCAGACTGAATCACAAGGGGAATAATCTCAGGGAGGGAACAGTCATGGTGTATGTGTGTGCTTAGTCATTCAGTTGTGTCTGAGTCTTTGTGACCCCAGGGCTGAGTGAAAATCCACGCCCCACCTCCCCAGCCATGTGGCCTTGGCATGTTTCTTGGCCATCTGTGCTCCCTGCTTCTGTGTATAGCAGTGAAGAGCAGGGGCCATGGAGTTCAGCAACTTAGGTTCAACTCTCCACACTGCCCTCCTTTGCTGTGTGGCTTTGGGCTAGTGACTTAATTCTCCAGGCTTCCACCTCCTCACCTGTAGAATAATATAACAGAAACAGTTTCATGTACTTGTTCTGAGGATTAAATGAGTTAACCCACAAAAGCATTTACAAAACAGTACACACTCTCTGACAGTTAAATAATTTAACAAATGTTTATTGAGCACCTATTATGTATCAGGACCTGTCCAAAGCAGTAGGGGTATGACAGCGATTGAGACGGTCAAACATCCTTGTCCTTGTGAAGCTGACATTCTAGTTGGGAAGATGGAAAATAAACATGATGAATGAGTAAAATATACGGTGTATTAGGACTTCCCAGGTGGCTCAGTGGTAAAGAATCGGCCTGCCAGGTAGGAGCTGCGGGAAATGCGTGTTCGATCCCTGGGTTGGGAAGATCCCCTGGAGGAGGAAATGGCAACTCACTTCTAGTAATCTTGTTAGGATAATTCCATGGACAGAGAAGCCTGGTGGGCTACAGTCCATGGGGTAGAGAAGAGTCCGACACAACTGAAGTGACTGAGCTCGCACACGTGTATGGTGTGTTAGCTAGTGACAAGTTTAAGGAGGAAAAAACAAGAGAGAAATATCAAGTGTTGGAAGGGTGTGCCCAAATTTAGACAAGAGTGGTCACAGAAAGCCTCAGTGAGAAAGTGATAGCCAGGTAAAGTTCTGAAGGAGACAGGGGCCATACGGACATGGAGGGGGAAGGAGAGTATTCCAAGCTGGGAAAGAGCCAGTGCAAGGGCCCTGGGGCAGGAGTGAACTCAACAAGTTTGATAAACAGCAAAGAGACCAGTGTGGTTGTAGCAGAGGGAGACAGGGTGAGTGCTAGGAGGTGAGGGGAAGGAGCTGACAAGGGCAGGCTATATGGAGGGTCTTTGGGCATAGCCCTAAGAGAGATGGCATCATAGTATTTGCAGGGTCCCTCTGACTGTGTAGGGAACAGACTGGGGGTTGAAGGGAACAGTGAGCCCAGGGAGAAGGTGGCTGCGATGGTCCAGGGGGGAGATGAAGGTGGAAGATGAGGCTTATTGGCTGAGGGATCCGGAGGCAATCGGATTGCAGAGGTCCTGGGGCAGACAGGGACTTGCACCTTGGGGAAGAAGGTGGTGTGGGTCGAGCCCCTGGCTGAGCCTCCCTCTACACTCAGGTTGTGTCCTACCTGGCTGGCTGTGGCCTCCAAAGCTGCCCCATGCTCCTGGCCAAAGGGTACCCAGACATCGGCTGGAACCCCTGTGGTGGCGAGCGCTACCTGGACTTCCTGCGCTTCGCTGTCTTCGTCAATGGTGAGGCGGGAGGTGGCAGTAACAGGGTGGGAAGCTGGGGTTGGGTCACGGGTCAAACCTCCCTCAGGTGTGGTCCATATTCTAGGCCACAGGCCTGGCCTGGGCAGGGGTGCCTCCTAGTGGGCATAGGGTAGGGTCCAGAGGTCAACAGGGGCCTGGAGTTCACCCCCGAGGTGCCAGGTTGAGGGCTGCCCAGGGAGGAACCCTGGGCAGTGGCTCAAGAGGCCTCCTGATTCTGTGCCACCAGGCGAGAGCGTGGAGGAGAACGCCAATGTGGTGGTGCGGCTGCTGATCCGCAAGCCCGAGTGCTTTGGGCCTGCCCTGCGGGGTGAGGGCGGCTCGGGGCTGCTGGCCACCATTGAAGAGGCCATCCGCATCTCCGAAGACCCCGCGCGGGACGGCCCAGGCGTCCGTAGGGACCGGCGGCGCGAGCAGTGAGTCTCCCAACCTCTCCTCCACAGAACAAACCACCCTCCCCAAGCCCCTTGATGCCGCCCCTTCCTCACATCACCTCCTTCCCTTGCAGCTTTGGGGAGGAGCCCCCCGAAGAAAACCGGGTGCACCTGGGACACGCCATCATGTCCTTCTATGCTGCCTTGATTGACCTGCTGGGACGCTGTGCGCCAGAGATGCATGTGAGACCTGAAGCCCGGGCTGGGGCACAGGGCATGGCCAACCTTGAACTTCTTCTTTCAGACATTCAGCGACATTGATTCAGCTCTTGCTGTGTGGGTGGTCCTGGGCCAGGCAACGCTGGTGACACACCAGTAACCAAGAGAGCCTGTGGCCCCACTCTCATGGACCTCCCAGTCCAGTGGAGGAGACCAGGCAATGAGAGCCAGGGTTGTCAGGGCTGCAGGCAAACAGCGCAGGCAGAGGGGTCAGGGCTGGAAATTCTAGCATTCACTCCAGGAGACAGGGTCCTACTTATGTGCCAGCGGGTCAGGAAGGGATGGAATGACCAAACGGGGCATGGGGTGCCCGATGACATGCTCACCTCCCCTCTCCAGCTAATTCAAGCCGGCAAGGGTGAGGCCCTGCGGATCCGCGCCATCCTGCGCTCCCTTGTGCCCCTCGATGACCTCGTGGGCATCATCAGCCTCCCACTGCAGATCCCCACCCTGGGCAAAGGTGCGGAGGGGTGGGGCTCAGCAAGGGACTGATGCTGGGGAGGAAGTAGCGGGGCCCCAAGGGCAGCCCTGATCCCAGTCTCCTTGCCACAGACGGGGCTCTGGTGCAACCAAAGATGTCAGCATCCTTTGTGCCCGACCACAAAGCATCGATGGTGCTCTTCCTGGACCGGGTATATGGCATTGAGAACCAGGACTTCCTGTTGCACGTGCTGGATGTGGGGTTCCTGCCCGACATGCGGGCGGCTGCCTCGCTGGACACGGTGAGTAGCCTGGCCACCCTCCCAGCCTCCACGGTTGAGATGGGTCATGGGAACGCCTGCAGAGCAGTCTAATCTGGATAATGAGGGTTCATTAATTGACTCCTGGACTTTTGTATATGTTTGAAATTTTCTTGGTCCAAAGTTATAAGGGTAATAGAGACTGGGAGGAGCAGGTTTGGGGCGAAGGTCAGAGGCCCGGGTGGTTGAGTTGCCAGGGCAACCCCAGGAGCTTGCTCGGGGACCTGATGTCCCCACCCTGCGCCCCAGGCCACTTTCAGCACGACGGAAATGGCGCTGGCGCTGAACCGCTACCTGTGCCTGGCGGTGCTGCCGCTCATCACCAAGTGTGCGCCCCTGTTTGCGGGAACGGAGCATCGCGCCATCATGGTGGACTCCATGCTTCACACGGTGTACCGCCTGTCCCGCGGCCGCTCGCTCACCAAGGCGCAGCGCGACGTCATCGAGGAATGCCTGATGGCGCTCTGCAGGTGGGGCGGGACCCGGGTGGGCGGGGCTACGAGCGGGGCGGGCCTTGGGGAGAGAGAACCCCGTCCTGTGCGTGTCCCGCAGGTACATCCGCCCGTCCATGCTGCAGCACCTGCTGCGGCGCCTGGTGTTCGACGTGCCCATCCTGAACGAGTTCGCCAAGATGCCGCTCAAGGTGAGGGCAAGCCCTCTCCAGCTTGCGTATTTCCGTGCTCCACCCACCGCCTTGCTCTGCGCTCGGACTATGGCACTTTTTATTATCACAGCGCCTGGGCCGCTTAACCTGCAAACATTCGGGCAGCAGGCCTTAGAGAAGCTTCTTTAGCGTTCTTATTTGCATGCTAGGATTCCCAGGTCATTCACTTTGCGTCACTGGTGCCTCTAGCACTCCATAATTAGAGTTTAATTCGCCCAACAGTGAGCCAGCCCCCCTTAATTAGCATATATTTGTGCGCGGCGCACGGCTTTTCCTAATCAGTATGCTTATTCGCGTGCTTAGACCACCAGCCTTCCGCTATTCAAATGAGAGCATTTATTTGAATCAACAGTACCACAGCTATCCTGCATATTGGCACACTGTCTCGTCTAGTATTTTTTCATTTGCATGCTTCTTTGCCTGAGGAGATACCCCCAACTTACATATCTTAACTATTTTGCACCATACATCTAAATCAGCCCTATTTTAAATTTGCATATTGGATGGTAGAGGCTCTCTCCCCAGTTACCATATGTTTGCATGGAGTACTGAGTATGTTTCTACTTGCCATGTTAATTCACATAAGGACAGATCACTTCATCCTTATGCCCATTTGCACACGACCCTTCCCATGGATTAATATCCACATTTGCGTAAAGCAACACCAGGCAAATCCAGCTTTGATTTAATGCCCATCCCGATTCTGAATAAGAGTGCCAAATTTACATAATTAACTGTCCAGGATCACTTCCCAATATGCATACCATCCTCTTATTAGCATGTCATTTGCATGATCTACACCTCTTTCATAACTTAAAATCAGTGGCACCCTGGACCTCCCTAGGCCTTCATTTGTCTTCCCCTGTTTATGTCCCCCTCATTCGTGTGTCCCCCTCTTGCTCCCACCCAGCTCCTCACCAACCACTATGAGCGCTGTTGGAAGTACTACTGCCTCCCCACAGGTTGGGCCAACTTTGGGGTCACCTCGGAGGAAGAGCTGCACCTCACTCGTAAACTCTTCTGGGGCATCTTTGACTCGCTGGCCCATAAGGTCTGAGCACCCAGGGCTCCTGAAAGAAACCTGTTTGGAGGGCTTGGGATCTGGAGTCAGGGATCCAAAATGAAATTCCCAGTTTGGGGGTTCAGGGAGGGAAGCAGTTCTGCAGGTCTGGATCTAGAAGGATCTATGAGTTGGGTCTCTGGTTTGAATATCATGGAAGAGGGAATGGGGGACTCTAGTTTGGGGGCTTGGAGAGTATTAATTAGGGGTGCTTTGAGAGTCCAGGTGGGTCTGAGGTTTGAGTTTTAGAGTGAGACCATACTTCAGGTCTGAGGGCTTGAGAAAGAGGATTGATTATTAAAGGGGTGAATCTGAAGTCCTAGGGTCCCAGAATTGGAAGGCTCAGCCAGGCCTGCAGTGACCCACCCCGCCCCCCTCACATTCCCCAGAAATATGATCAAGAGTTGTACCGCATGGCTATGCCCTGCCTGTGTGCCATCGCAGGGGCCCTGCCCCCGGACTACGTGGATGCCTCATACTCATCCAAGGCTGAGAAAAAGGCCACGGTGGATGCTGAAGGCAACTTTGATCCTCGGCCTGTGGAGACCCTCAAGTGAGGCCTGTGGGCAGTGGGGGGCTGGGGGAAGGAGAAGGTTTCAGAGATGGAAGAAAGGGCCAGATCCAACATCTGCTGACCCCATCCCCCCAACAGTGTGATCATCCCGGAGAAGCTGGACTCCTTCATTAACAAGTTCGCTGAGTACACACACGAGAAGTGGGCCTTCGACAAGGTTGGCATCAGGGTCCTCCCCTCCCGAGGAATTCCCCACCCTTGTCCACCTTCCTCAAGACTCCAGCTTTCCCCCAGACCCAGATCCTCCTAGAGGGCCCCAGATTTCCCTGAGACCCATAACTCCTCCTGGAGCCCTCAACCCCTCCAGGGCTCCCCTTCAGTGTCCCCCCAGGCTGGTGTCCACCCCTCACCCTGCTCCCACCCTCAACTCCATAGTGACACTGTCCCTTCCTGTCCCATCTCATCCTTCAGATCCAGAACAACTGGTCCTATGGGGAGAACATAGATGAGGAACTCAAGACCCATCCCATGCTGAGGCCCTACAAGACCTTTTCAGAGAAGGTGACCAAACCTTGGGGCCCAAAGTTGGGGGTCCAAAATTGGGGGCTTCGAGGAGGCAGCTTCATAGGCTTGGATCTAGGTGGATCTGTGGATTGGAGTTCCTCACCCTTGGACTTTTGTTGTTGTTCAGCTACTCATTTGCATCCAGCTCTTTGGGACCCTGTGAACTGCAGCACGCCAGTCTTCCCTGTCCTTCACTATCTCAAACTTGCTCAAACTCATGGCCATTGAATCAATGATGCCATCCAACCATCTCATCCTCTGTAGCCCCCTTCTCCTCCTATCCTCAATCTTTCCCAGCATCAGGGTCTTTTCTAATGAGTCGGCTCCATGGACTTTGCCTTCTGCAAACCTGACTGCCTCCCCTTGATCACAGACTCCTGGTGCCTCTTCTTTTAAAAACAGACAGAGGGACTAGGTTTGATTCCTTGACCATACAACTTAACTTCTCTGAGTCTCATGTGTAGAATGGGATAATGAGAGCTTGTTTGGGAGCCTGTGTTACAGGGCAGGTAAGAGACTTGGTTTTGAATTCGGACTGGACCACTTCCTAGACATATTGTCAGGCTTTTCCCCTTCTTGGGACCCTGGAAGCCAATGGGGCTGAGCCAGGAGGTCCTACTTCCCCCTCCCTCTCACCCCATTCCACTAACTCCACTCCTTCCTGTGCACCCCAGGACAAAGAGATTTACCGCTGGCCCATAAAGGAGTCCTTGAAGGCCATGATTGCCTGGGAATGGACGATAGAGAAAGCCAGGGAGGGTGAGGAGGAGAAGACGGAGAAGAAGAAAACCAGGAAGATATCCCAAAGCGCCCAGGTGGAGGCGGAGCTGGGGCAGGGGGTGGGGTCATGACGGGGTGGAGAGCGGCTAGGAGAAGGGGCGGGGCCAGGAGGGGTGGAGCCAGGTAGGATGTGGGGTCGAGAGAGGGAAAAGGGCCAAGAGAAGAAAGTGGGGTCAGCGGTAGCGGGGAGGCCAGGAGCGGAGTGCCGGCTAAGAGATCTGGAGCCTGAAAAGCTGCAAAGGGCAGAAGAGCAGAGGGTGGCTTAGAGGAAGGCCTTTAAGGAAAGGTCGCAGAGGAGGGGATGAATTGGGTTGGGGCTTGGGCTTCCTGTGAACCAATCAAGCCCCCTCCCTCCCCTGTCACCCCAGACCTATGATGCAAGAGAAGGCTACAACCCGCAACCCCCCGATCTCAGTGGAGTTACCCTGTCTCGGGAGCTGCAAGTGAGTCCTCTGGCCCTTTATTTGGGAACATGGAGGTGTCTGCGGCTAGAGGAGAACATCCTCTGAATGTGGGGCTTGACCCCTTTGTATCCACTCCTAGGCCATGGCGGAACAACTGGCGGAAAATTACCACAACACATGGGGACGCAAAAAGAAGCAGGAGCTGGAAGCCAAGGGTGAGGGCGCCCATCCCATCCCTGCACAGCCTCCTCTTCTCCGCAGTTCCCCTAGTCACAGGCTCCGGAGTCCTAAGGGCCTGGGTTAGAGTTGCGTGACTTTGAACGATTGCTTTCACCCCCATTGAACCTTCCTTTCTGTGTCTCTCAGTTCAGTTCAGTCGTTCAGTCATGTCCAACTCTTTGCGACCCCATGGACTGTAGCACACCAGGCTTCTCTGTCCATTATCAACTCCCAGAGCTTGCTCAAACTCATGTCCATCGAGTTGGTGATGCCATCCAACCATCTCATCCTCTGTAGTCCCCTTATCCTCTTTCCTTCAACCTTTCCCAGTATCAGGGTCTTTTCCAATGAGTCAATTCTTCACATCAGGTGGCCATCACATCAGTACTGGAGTTCCAGCTTCAGCATCAGTCCTTCCAATGAATATTGAGGACTGATTTCTTTTAGGATGGACTGGTTGGATCTCCTTGCAGTCCAAGGGACTCTCAAGAGTCTTCTCCAACACCACAGTTCAAAAGCATCAATTATTCAGTGCTAGGCCTTCTTTATGGTCTAACTCTCACATCCATACATGACTACTGGAAAAACCATAGCTTTGACTAGACAGACCTTTGTTGTCAAAGTAATGTCTCTGCTTTTCAGTATGCTGTCTAGGTTGGTCATAGCTTTTCTTCCAAGGAGCAAGTGTATTTTAATTTCATGGCTGCAGTCACCATCTGCAGTGATTTTGGAGCCCAAAAAAATAAAGTTTGTCACTGTTTCCATTGTTTCCCTATCTATTTGCCATGAAGTGATGGGACCAGATACCATGATCTGAGTTTTTTGAATGTTGAGTTTTAAGCCAGCTTTTTCTGCGTCTCTATAGTGAGGATAATCACGGGGTTTACTCCTGCAGGGCTGTGGGGAGGATGTGGGGAGCATCTGAAAGCAATGTTAGGTATGCACACTTTCAACTTCAGGAACCACGTCAATGAGAGATCTGGGTTCCCCCTCCTACCAACGCCCCTAATTTCTGGTCTTCGCTGTCCCAGGTGGTGGGACCCATCCCCTGCTGGTTCCCTACGACACGCTCACGGCCAAGGAGAAGGCACGAGATCGGGAGAAGGCCCAGGAGCTGTTGAAGTTCCTGCAGATGAACGGCTACGCGGTCACCAGGCAAGAGGGCTGGAAGCCAGGTCGGGGAGCGGTAGGGATTACGCGCGGAACCCCAGCATAAGCTGTGAGAGGCGAATCCTAAATAGCGGAGGCGGAGCCAGAGAGAGGAAGCTGATAGGGTGGGGCTAGGGCGGGATCAGAGGGGTGTGGCCGTGGGCGGAGGCGGGGCCAGGGAGGAGGAGTCTAAGAAGGGTGGGACCTGGAAAACGAAGGTGGGTCCTGGAGGAGTCCAGGGGAAACTGGAAAGAGGCGGGAGATACCGTCGATCTGGGTCTGAGCTGACCCCTCGCTCCGCCTGCACGCAGAGGTCTTAAGGACATGGAACTGGACACGTCTTCCATTGAGAAACGGTTCGCCTTCGGCTTCCTGCAGCAGTTGCTGCGCTGGATGGACATATCTCAGGAGTTTATCGCTCACTTGGGTACGAAGAATTCCCTCCCTGTGCCCGCCTTAGCTGCAGTTTCATCTAAGGACCCAGTTCATGCATTTCTGTCCCCGGCCCCGAGCCCTCCCCGTTTAGTCATTGAGCTAGGCATTGTTCTAGGGACTGAGAACAGGACGATGAACAAGATAAAGATCCCTGTCCTTCCTCAACTTACATTCCTGTGGTGGATACATTCCCACGGTGGATTCAGATAGTTAACATTGGAAATAACGTGATCACTTAGTGTGTTAGAAAGTGCTTAGTGTTATGGGGAGAGGAATACACTAGAGCCAGGTAAAGAGGGCTGGGAGTGTGGGCTGGTTGTAATTGTAAATAGAATATTCCAGAAAGCTAGGGAGAGCGCTACTTGGTCAGCTGGGGAGAGTAAATCAGGCAGAGGATCAGCCCGTGCAGAGGTGGCAGATGTAGTAGGAGGTCTGTGTGGCTGAAGCAGAGTGGGATGGGTGGGGTGGTGGGGAGAGTGAGAGGAAATGGGGTCAGAAAGGTGACAGACAGATCACACCAGGCTTTGCGCCATGGTGAGGACTGTGGCTTGTTACTCTGAGTGAGGTCTAAGCAGGAGAGGACCCTGGTCTGCCTTGGGTGTTCACAGGCTCCCTCTGACTGCCTGTGGGGGTTCAGGAGCAAAAGAGAATCAGAACTGGGAGATTCTGGGCCTAGTCTGAAGGCTGAGGCTGTTGAGATGTCTTGCAGATGCCTCTTATATGTCACTAAGAGTCACAAGTGGGGCCCCTGTAGTCCCAGCTTCCCCCAAAGAGCCACCCCGGAACCCCCAAATTCCCTTCAGCTAAGTGAAAGGCCCAGCAGGATTTACTCACACGTCTCACCCCAAATCCCATGCAAGTGGGACCCCTGTGCTGCACACCCTCCTGGAAATTCCCTTTCCTCCCGAACCTCATTTTCCTTATCTGTGAAATGGGGATACTGTTCACTATAACCAGCAGTGGTTCTGTCCCTTATTTGCTAAGTGACCTGAAGTAAGCTGTTGCACCTCAATTTCCTCATCTGTAAAATGGGGTCAAAGGACCAGCCAGGCCTCCCATGTTGGAAGGAGATTTTACAAGGACTTTTCTCACAGTGTCAGAGACATAGCAAGTGTTTAGTAATTAAGCCTTATTTTATTATTATTTTAGTAGTAGTATTTTAATAATATGAATTATTATTATCACTATGATGATGATGATTGAAACGGATTTCTACTTTAAAGTTAAATCTAGGGGACTTCCCGAGCAGTCTAGTGGTTAAGACTCCATGCTTCCAGTGCAGGGGGCACGAGTTTAGTCCTGGTCAGGGAACTACGATGCCACATGCCATGCACTGCAGCCAAAAAAGGCTAAATTTAGCTTTTAAAATTTCCCCTCCTCACCTATCACAAATTCTTTTCTTCCTGTCTACACTGACTTCTTTTTTCATTTATTCATTCCATATTTACTCAGTGCCAGGTGAGGAGGGGGGATGCCCTTACCCCATTCCAGTTTTTCCTCCTGTCCATTTTCAGCATCAGGAAGGGATTGATCAAGGAGTTGGGATCAGATGAAAACAGGGAAGAGAGGTTTACCTCAAAGCCGACAGCAGTGACTTCATACCAGGAGCCTATCTCCTGTCATACCCTCGGTCTGCCCCATCAGAAAACCCTGAGTTCCCTAGACTTGAAGCCACTATGACCCCTATTTGCCTTCCCCCACCAGAGGCCGTGGTCAGCAGTGGACGAGTGGAAAAGTCCCCTCACGAACAGGAGATTAAATTCTTTGCCAAGGTGAGAGGTGGCCACAGAAGCTGAAGGAGGCTGGGGACTGATGGGCTTTCCTTGCCCTCCACCCAATCCCCTTTATCTCTTCCCCATGCCCCCAGATCCTGCTCCCTTTGATCAACCAGTACTTCACCAACCACTGCCTCTATTTCCTGTCCACCCCGGCCAAAGTGCTGGGCAGTGGTGGCCACGCCTCCAACAAGGAGAAGGAAATGATCACCAGGTGCGCCCCCCCCCCCCGGGACTTCTGACTCAGACCCCTGACCTCATGGCGTTGTAACCCTGGGTCCTTTTCTCCCAACCTTGGACTTTAAAGGCTCTGTCCTGGGTGCTGGGCACTGATCAGTCTACCTGCAGAGCTGATTGAAGGGCTATGGTGACAAACTGTCCCGGTGTGCCCCCCAGGATATGGGACTTTCAGGCCGACTGGGATGAATCGGTCATCCTATCAGAAAGGCAGATCAGCCTCCCCACCCCCAGCATCCCAGTTACTGCTTGTGACTCTCTAGCTGGTTCATCTCTCTGCCCCTCCCCATCCCTCTGTCTCTTTCATTTTCTCCCCCATCATCCTTTCTCCTCCTGGCTCTGTCCCTCCCTCCCTTTCTTCCCTGTCTCTCCTCCTCTAATTGTGTCCCCTGCTTGTCCTCGCTCCCCGTTTCCCCTGTCCTGTTCCTTTCTCTTTCTTCAGCCTCTTCTGCAAGCTTGCGGCTCTTGTCCGTCACCGAGTCTCTCTCTTTGGTGAGTAGGTCTGCTCCCCAAGCCCTTCTCCCCAATCTTCCCTCTCTTCGCCTCTTCACAACCTCACCCTGAAGAGATATGGCCCAGGTTCACGCCTTAATCTGAACAACCTTCACTCTTCTTCCTCTGGACTTGGACATGGAGTGGGTAGTCCTGGGGATGGGACAGTGACTGGGAGAGTCCTGGGTTCTGCCACCTTGAAGTTCCCAGACTCCTCACCAGACAGTGATGGCCCAGAGGTCAGGGCTGGGGTGCAGGAGGGACTGGCAGGGGGTCACAGGATGAGGAAAGGACAAGGGCCTATGGAGTGGGGGCTGGGTGGGTGGAGAGAGATGAATTGAGGTGGGTGAAGAGGGAGATGCTGTCGTCATAACCCTTCCTTCACCCAGGCCCACCTTGCTCCCCCAGGCACGGATGCCCCAGCTGTGGTCAACTGTCTTCACATCCTGGCACGCTCCCTGGATGCCAGGTGGGGCCATGGGTCACAGTACCCACTCCCATTCTACCCTCGCCCCCCGCCGCCCCCAGCCCCTGTTCTCCTGGACTCTCTGCAGTCTTGAATCTCAGATTGCAGAGTGCCCCCACTTCCCTCCTAGGACCGTGATGAAGTCTGGCCCCGAGATCGTGAAGGCTGGCCTCCGTTCCTTCTTTGAGAGTGCCTCGGAGGACATTGAGAAGATGGTGGAGAACCTGCGGCTTGGCAAGGTGTCGCAGGCACGCACGCAGGTGAAGGGCGTGGGCCAGAACCTCACCTATACCACCGTGGCCCTGCTGCCGGTCCTCACCACCCTCTTCCAGCACATCGCCCAGCATCAGTTCGGAGACGATGTTATCCGTAAGGGCTACTGATCCCAGGGGCCGGGGTGGGGCTGGGGGGTGTCAGTTCCACCAACACCATCCATCCCAGTGTGCCTGGTAGAGTCTGCGAGTGTTTCAGCGTTACATTTATTGAGAGGTTTCATTGCCGTAAGCAAAGTGTGAATTCAGTTCAGTAAATTGGTAGGGAACAGAATGAGTTAATCAGAATATTCATTCCACAGATCTAACAAAAGACCCTCCTTCACTGTAGGTTAAGCAAGTTACATGTATATTTCTTTTAAAAAACATATTTACTTATTTATTTACTTTTGGCTGTATTGGCTTCCCAGGTGGCGCTAGTGGTAAAGAACCCACTTGCCAATGCAGGAGACATAAGAGACGCGGGTTCGATCCCTGGGTCGGGAAGATCCCCTGGAGGAGGGCATGGCAACCCACTCCAGTATTCTTGCCTGAAGGGTCCCATGGACAGAGGAGCACGGCAGGCTGCAGTCCATAGGGTCACAAGGAGTCAGACACGACTGAAACAGCTTAGCACACACATACACATTGGGTCTTCACTGCAGCACATGGGCTTCTCTCTAGTTGAGGTGCTCGGGCTTAGCTGTCCCCTTGTTTTACCTTTCACTTTGAGTGTAGCTTCCCAGGTGGCTCGGCGGTAAAGAATCTGCCTGCCAGTGTAGGAGAAGTGGGTTCGATTCCTGGGTTGGGAAGATCCCCTGGAGAAGGAAATGGCAACCCTCTCCAGTATTCTTGCCTGAAGAATCCCATGGGCAGAGGAGCCTGGTGGGCTACAGTCCATGGGGTTGCAAAAGAGTTGGACACAACTTAGCGACTAATCCACCACCACTTATGATGAAGGTATCTCCAGACTTTTTGTTGAACTCTTGAACGTGAGCTGCACACACGGTGACACCTCATCCCTAAGTATTCAGCCTGCAACACCTCGATGTTGCAGAACCTTTCCTCCTGTGACCACAACTTCAGTATCACTCTTAACCTGACTATGGTTAGATTTCCCCATTACCCTCAAAATGTCTTTGATTTGTTTTTTGATTCAGAATCCAGCGAGGTTTCTCTCACTGCAGTTGGTTGTTATGTCTCTGTCGCCTCTTTTCAGTCTAGAACAGTTCCCCTGCCCCCTCATGACATTTAGGAAGTTGATGAGGTTCTTAACCTGGCCTCCTGGGGAGTGTGTGGATAACCGAGATTGAAGTCAGGATTGGATGTATGCATATTCTGGAGACAGTGTCCAGCATTATCATCAAAGAGATCTAAGAAAGACCCTTCTCCAAGGAAAGAACAATTAGCCTTTATTGAACGTCTGCTGTGTGCCCTGTCCCAATTGCTTTCTGAGTATTAATTATTTATATTAATTATAATTATATTACTTAAGTATTATAATTAATAATATTTTCCGAGTATTATTTCTGAGTATTGTTTAATCTTCACAGCAACTCTATAAGGAAAATACTATATTTATCCACATTTTACAGAGAGGGAAACTGAGGCCAAAACTAGTAAATTGCAGGCTGGCTCTACAGCCCCTGCTCTTCCTCTGTCATTTGGAGACAAGGGAGGGGGTTAGGGGAGGACCTGACTAACCTAACCCCACCTTTCCTTCCCTACTCAGTGGATGACGTCCAGGTCTCTTGCTACCGAACACTGTGCAGTATCTACTCTCTGGGGACCACCAGGAACCCTTATGTGGAAAAGTAAGGAGAGAGATAGTTTGGGGCTGGGGTGGGGACTGTCGGGGCTCAGGGACGTGAGGGCTCAGGAGAAGATGGGAGCAAATGAAAAGCTGGGAGATGGTTTGTCTTCAGAAGACATGCGCACGGTGGCAACTGCAGTTCCTCAGTTTGGCCACGTGAGGGCGCTCGGAGGAAGGCCAGTGAAGGTGGCCACAGGCCCTTGGCACCAGGATGCTAGGTTGTTCTCCGCTGGCAGGGGGCACGCAGTAACTCTGGTGGCCCACGGGAGCCAGGCATGCTGGGGGGAACTGGAGAGGGCGGCTGGCAGTGCCCACATGGGCTCTCCTGAGCCCAGATCACCGATGGAGCAAGAGGACATTCAGGAAACCCAGGGAAATGGCTACATCGGTGGCCACCGGTGAATGGCAGCTCTGCTCCTAAGGGTTCTGGGAGAGGCACGTCTGTGGAGGACGGGATTGGGATCCAGGACTGGGCAGAGGGGGCTTGGAAGCTAAGTACAGCCTTCTCTTCCAGATTGCGGCCAGCCCTGGGAGAGTGCCTGGCCCGCCTGGCAGCGGCCATGCCGGTGGCATTCCTGGAGCCACAGCTGAATGAATACAACGCCTGCTCAGTGTACACCACCAAGTCTCCCCGCGAGCGGGCCAGTGAGTGGGGTGGGGCTGCTGTGGCTGGCAAGGGTTGTCTTCCGCCCACACTGGGTCCAAGGAGACCCATTGTGAAGGTAGTGGGGTCCAGTCTGGGCCCTGAGGTGTTGAGGATTCCCCGGCTTGCGGGTGCTTCAGGTTGGGGAACCCCAGAGTTTATGGGGACACCAGTTTGTGGTATGGACACTGAGGTCAGGGCATGAGGAGTTGGCATGCCCTGACCCCCACCCTGTACCCCAGTCCTGGGGCTCCCCAACAGTGTGGAGGAGATGTGTCCCGACATCCCAGTGCTGGAGCGGCTCATGGCCGACATCGGGGGGCTGGCTGAGTCGGGCGCCCGCTACACGGAGATGCCGCACGTCATCGAGATCACGCTGCCCATGCTGTGCAGTTACCTGCCCCGCTGGTGGGAGCGCGGGCCCGAGGCACCCCCACCCGCCCTACCTGCTGGGGCCCCTCCACCCTGCACAGCTGTCACCTCCGACCACCTCAACTCGCTGCTGGGGAACATCCTGCGAATCATCGTCAACAACCTGGGCATTGACGAGGCCACCTGGATGAAGAGGCTGGCTGGTGGGTCTGGCAAGCGCGCAGGTCCAGAGAACTGGGGCCAGTGTCCTGGGACTCGGGTCCCTGGATCTTAGGGAGATCTCAGGGTCTGTGGTTTTCTGGGAATGGGGAGGAGTCAGATCTCGGTTTTCTCGGAATCACAAGGCCAGAGATAATTCCCAGGAGCCTGAATCTCAGGGTCATAGAGTCCGAGATGGATGCGTGGATCCTGGGAATCTTCCAGGCTGGATTTGGAATTTCTGGAGCCTTGGAAAGGGTTAGGAGCTGAGTCAGAAGGCTGAGTTCCTTATGCAAAGGGAACCAGGTCAAAGAGAACCAGGTCAAACATGGGGGTCCCTGATATGGACATTTAGGGTTCTGAGTCCAAGGTCAAGAAATGAGTCTTTAAAAGGTTGGGATTCCTGGTTCATAAGTTCCATGTCAGGGGTTGAGTTTTGGATTAGGGCCAAGCTAGAGATCAGAGCTGGGGTCAGAGGCCAGGGTCAGAGGCCAGAAAAGGTAAAAAGCCAGAGGTATTGGTCAGAAATCATGTGGTGAGCTCCATCTGGGTATAGACCAGGTCAGAGGTTAAAGACTGGAGTGAGTCATGGGCTAGGACAGGGTATCAGGTTAGGATTCACTTGTTGGGGTCAGAGGTCAAGGACCTGTGTCAGGCTACAGGGTCACAGTTTCAGGTCAAAGGTTATGGTGGGTGGGATGAAGATTCAGGAGCTATGTCAGAGGTCACAGTCTGAGGTCAGGCATGGGATCGTAAGTCGATACTGGGGTCAGACATGAGGGTCAGGCTGGGATCAATGTTAGTTTCTAGATCAGAGGTACAGGTTGGAAGTCAGGGATGGGAACAGAGGTCAGGGGTGGGATCAGAGGTCATAGATGAGGTGCTGGAGTCAGCAGCTGGCCAGCAGCCCGTGAGCCCTGTCTGGTTCTGCAGTGTTTGCCCAGCCCATCGTGAGCCGGGCCCGGCCGGAGCTCCTGCACTCTCACTTCATCCCCACCATCGGGCGGCTGCGCAAGCGGGCGGGGAAGGTGGTGGCCGAGGAGGAGCAGCTGCGCCTGGAGGCCAAGGCGGAGGCCGAGGAGGGCGAGCTCCTGGTGCGGGATGAGTTCTCTGTGCTCTGCCGGGATCTGTATGCCCTCTACCCGCTGCTCATCCGCTATGTGGACAACAACAGGTTAGCATGTCCCCAGCTGTCCTCCACACACCCCCAGCCTGGCCTCTGGCTTCCCTGGACTCCTTCTGACCTGTGGCCTCCAACTTGCTATATACTTGCAATTCCCACTTCATCCCACCCCACCTCCTGACCCCCAGCCCCTGTTGCTTATGGACCGATAGAAGCCAGGCTGTGTTTGCTCCCCTTCTGCTCCTTTAAACCTCCTGAATCTGAGGCCCTGTGAAGGTTGCAGTGTTAGCCAGAAGGAGCCGTATTTCCCTCCTCCATCACTGGTCTCCATCCAGACCTAGCCAGCCTAATTTGCCCCAGAAACATGAGTCTTTGTAAAGGGCAAGCTCAGATATCAATCAATTGCTAAGCCATCTCCCTGAAATCAGAGGCACCATTTAAAGTATTATGAAGTCTTAGGTGCAGCCAGATCCAGGGCCTGAACAAGTTTCAACTCCAAGTTCCTTCTTGGTTGGAAAAGATGTTAAGGTTGTACCAGGGCTTTGTAAGAAAGGGTTCATGGATTGATTAGCTATGTCTGTCCCGGGAGCAGAAGCACATGGTAGTATGCATGCTCTATATATCCTTGCACGCTCATCTTTGTGCACATGAATGGGTATTGCTGCAGGGTAGGTTCCTTGGAGTAGGAGTGCTGGATTGAAAAGTTTGGACAAGTAAAGCGAGGTATATTCAGCACAGTATGAAACTGAACAAATTGTTGTAGCTTGAATCTCACAAACATCAGGCTGAATGAAAGAAACCAGAAAATTTTAAATAGAGTATATATCATATCATCTTTTTATGTAACATTCAAGAACAAAGATAATTCGTGCTCTAGAAGCCAGGATAAGGATATCTTTTAAGAAGAGGATGGGGGCACAAGGTTACTTCTGGGGAATGAAAGTGTTCTTTTTTTAAAAAAGAATTATTTATTTGTTTATTTGGGTGTGCTGGTCATAGTCGTGGCATGCAGGATCTTTAGTTGTGGCATATGGGGATCTAGTTCCCTGACCAGGGATTGAATCCAGGCCCTCTGCATTGGAGCATGGAGTCTTAGCCACTGGACCACCAGGCAAGTCCCTAGAAATGTTCTATTTCTTGACTTGGGTGGTGGTTACCCAAACCAAGTGTGTTCACTGGACACTTTATACATATGTTATACTTCAATAAAAAAGGTTAGAGACAGAAAAAAGAATTCAGAAATTGTCATTTATAATTTTTAAATCATCTGAATGGCCAGATTACCCTAGAAAGCTCTCGCTCTCCCATTGGAGTCTCTGGGAGCCCTCCCCTGAGATGTCTCCCTGCTGCCTCCTTCCCTGGGGGTCCCTGCCCTCATCCCTCACCAGCCCCTTCCCCTGCCTGCCCAGGGCACACTGGCTGACCGAGC
>SJYQ01006957.1:210191-222518 GCA_006410935.1 Redunca redunca
CCCCTCCTCTCTGGATCCCGAGCAGCTGCTACCCAAAGAGGCCCTCCCCAACCCTGTCTGATCCCCAACACCGCCTCCCCCACCAGAACTTTAAGCGCGAGGAGCAGAACTTTGTGGTCCAGAATGAGATCAACAACATGTCATTTCTGACGGCTGACAACAAGAGCAAAATGGCCAAGGTGGGTACTTTGCTCTGGGAGGAAGACTTAGCCGGGAGGGGAGGAGGGACAGCCTCGGGCTCCCTAGCTGACCCCTCCTCACCCCGTCAGCCCTCCTCATCCTGGTCCTGTTCCCTAAAGCCCTTACAGCAGCTCCTTCCCCATCCCCCTTCCTCCCCACCTCCCCCTTCTCTCAGCTCCATCCCCTCCCTCCTGTTTTTTTCTGGCCTCCCCTATTTCCCTCTTCTTTCTCCATCTCCCCCCTACTCCCTACCTGCTTTCTCCTCCCTATCACCCAGCACCTTATCTTACTCCATCCTCCCCGCCTCCCTCTTTTACCCCAATTTCCTCCTCTCACCTCTCCCACTTCTTTCCTCCTATTCCTTTATTCCACATCCCCACCTCCTTCCCTCTCCCCTTAGCCTTCCCTGAACTGCCCTCTAAAGGGCAAGGTCGAAAGGACAAACCCACCACCTTCAGCAAGTTCTGGAATTCCCCGGCTTGGGGATACACATCAGGGTGGGGCAGAGGAGTTGGGGTAGGGCAGACTTGGAGGGGCCCTGGGTTTCTTGGAGGGACTGGGGTAACACTTCTTGTCTCTGTCTGCACCCTGATGCAGCAGACGGGAGATGTACAGGTCAGCCCCACATCTGGGACCTTCTGCATGGCTCTTGGCTAATACCCTCTACCCACCCGCCCCCAACCCCAGCCTCTGCTTTGCCTCCAGAAAACCCTTCCCCTGTTCCTTGCCTCTCAGCCTTGGCTTTCAGCCCCATCCTCTTTGTCTTGCTCCACTCCTCCTCCCACTAACCGCTCCCTTCCCGACCCTCAACTTTTGGTAGTTTTTTTTTTTTTTAACTTTTATTAAAAAAAATAAAAACTCTCCTCTCAGCTTTCCCCAAAGCTTCAAAGCATCATGGACTGAGGTTCCAGGGAATGGGAATGGGGGTGAAAAGGCACGTGCATGGTTGGGTTTAAGGCCTGGACTTGGGAATTAGACCGACTCAGGTTAGAATCCTGATTCTTGGCAGTGTGACGTTGGTCAAGTGTCTTACCTTTTTGAGCCTTAGAAGGCATCTGGTCGGTGGCCCCCGGCCTCAGAGCTCTGTGAGGACCCAGTGAGATGCCGCATGTGCTGGCACACGGGTCACACTCTGTATCACGAGACAGTGTGGATGTGGCTCTGGCTGAAGCTTGCCACCGGGGCTTTTCATTGGCATGACTGGGGTGGCCCTGGCCGTGGGTCTGCACCCGAGGCTCCAGAACACGGCTGTGGGACTCTGTGCCCCGTGTTTCTGCTTCCAGATCTTTCTGGACCTGTCTTCTCTCTTGTATCTTCTGTCTTCCTGTCTCCTTGTTCATCTTAGTCTCTCAGTCTCTCTCTCGATCTCTTTCTTTCTACTTCTCTTGTCTCTTGGGACTCTTCCCTGTTCTACATCTTCATTTCATTCTCAGGAACTCTGTCTGGGGCTCTGAGGTGGGGGTTGTAGGTGTATTGTAGGGGCAGGAGGTGTGTCCTAGTGAAAGTTCTGAGGGGATTCTGGGAGAAGAATCCAGAGGTTGTAGAAGCCTGGAATTGGGGGAAATCTGGAAGGATTTGGGATAGAAGCTGGGAATCTGGGATAGAAGCTTTGGTCTGTGAGACTCTGAGCTCAGGGCTCAGCGTCTGAAATGAAAGATCAGCAAGGTCTGGGGTGCAAACTGAGGTGGGCTCTGGGATCGGGGAGGGTCTGCCTAACATTCAGTCTAGGGGCTGGAGTGTGGACAGTGGTGGCAGGGTGGGGCTGGGGCAGAGGCCAGGCTGGGACTCAAACTGGCACTGAGCCCCATGTTCCCACAGTCGGGTGGCTCGGACCAGGAACGCACCAAGAAGAAACGCCGGGGTGACCGGTACTCCGTGCAGACGTCGCTGATTGTGGCCACGCTCAAGAAGATGCTGCCCATCGGCCTGAACATGTGTGCCCCCACTGACCAGGAGCTCATCACACTGGCCAAGACCCGCTATGCCCTGGTGCCTGCTCAGCCCCTTTCTGGGAACTGCCAGGGTCCAACTCAGCACCCTACTGAGCCCCACTAAACCCCCGCGATCCCCCAGGGGCCCTCCCTAGGACCCTCCTGAGTCCTTCTCCAGGACCCTGAGGGCTCACTGGGCCCTCTAGAATGCCCTGAACCTTCCCACAGGATGCTGAGGGCCCCACTTGGGATATTGTCAGAGCTCTGGATCCTAAGGACCCTAACTGGGACCCCACTGGAACCCAGGAAGGTCACTGAGACTCCCCTAGGACCCAAAGACCACATCAAACCTTCAGGAACCCCACTGAACACCAATCCCACCTCTGCCAAACTTGCTAGAACCCTGAGGATCCCACCTGAGACACCTTAAGCCCCCTTGAGACTCCTCCAAGTCCTCTGCCAGCACCTTCCCAAGTCCCCTGGGACCCACAGAGCCCCTCATGATCCCGCTGGCCCTCCTCTGAACCTCTGGATTCCCACTGGGCTCTCCACCTCACTCTCTCTTTTCCTCAGGACCCTGTGGATCTCTCCCCTTGGAGTCTGTTAACAACCAACTGAGCCCCAAAGACGTTTAGGGGCCCAGTGAGCACCCTGTGACCCTAAGTAGCCCCCAGGATCCTAATGACTTCTTCCCTAGGCTCAGAGAGAGACTGAGACCCCTTCTAAGCCCCCTGGGACCCCAAAGAGGCTGAGAACTGCCCCCTAGATCCTTTTCAGCCTCAGGGACCCAAGAAGTCCTCCCAGGATCCTGCCCCAAGACCCTTGGAACCTCCCCCAGGACCCTGCTAAGCACCCTGAGGATCTACTAATCCCCAGGACCCTGAAGAACACTGATTCTCCACCGATATCACAAGCATTCCCTTTCCCAGAACCCTAAAGCCTCCTTCCCTCAGGACCTCAAGCTTTTCCTAGGACCTGTTGAGGCCTGCTGGACCTGTTGAGGCCTGCTGAAATCCCAAAGAGCCCTCCTGGGCCCTTCTGACCCCTTCACTTGGCTCTTGAGCACCCCCTCTCCTGGGATCCTAAAGAATCCCCACCCTACTGATCCTTCCTTTAGTCTCTGTGTGAACCCCACCAGTGACAAGTGATTTGCCTGACCCCCTTGACCTCTGATGACCTTGCTGTCTCTTAATAATCCCCCTCACCTACCTCTGATTTTCAAAAACTCCCTGCCCATCTCCCACTTACTCCCAGCCCCACTCTGACCCTCTTCTGACCTCCTTTTCTGACCTTTGAGGATATCCTCATGTCAACCCCTACCTCCTCTCATACCCCAACGAGGCCCCTCTAATCCTGATTCTTCAAGGTGCCTTCAGTGGCCACTCGGATTCCTTTCTGACCATTCCTGAGGAATCCTGTCTGGATCCTTTTCATTTCTCTTGAATCCTCTCTTGGATCTTGGGGTGGTGGGGCTAGAGGGGAGAGGGTTGTAGGACAAGGAGGATGCTGGGCCCTCCGGAGTGACCCGGCCTGGCTTGTCTCTGCAGAAAGACACAGATGAGGAGGTCCGGGAATATCTGCAAAACAACCTTCATCTTCAGGGAAAGGTACGCCTCTGCCTCCTCAGTTTGCAACCGAAAGGGGCGGGTCAGGATAATAGCAACAGCCACAGCCAGCTTTTGAGCCCTTACATCGGTGCCAGGCATCGAAAGAAGGACCTTAACTCGTACTCAATCCCTCAGTGAATCATCATGGCATTGAATCGTGGGGCGGGGGCGGGGCCCTCCGAGAAGCCCGGCTAAGGGAAAAGGGAACGGGGCAGGGAGAGGCCTCATGCCAGACGATCTTCCTCCTCTCAGGTCGAAGGTTCCCCTTCTCTGCGCTGGCAGATGGCCCTGTACCGGGGCCTCCCGGGCCGCGAGGAGGACGCTGACGATCCGGAGAAAATCGTGCGCAGAGTCCAGGAAGTGTCCGCCGTGCTCTACCATTTGGAGCAGGTGTCTTACTGCTGAGTGGTCAAAACTTGGTCTCTGGGCGAGGCCTGGGGCGGGTCTTGAGCCTCTGGGCGGGGCCTGCGGATGAACCGCGGGCCTCTGGGCGGGGCAAGGGGCGGGTCTTGAATCTTTTGTAGGTGATGGGCCTTGAATTTTACAACGAGACTTAGAATGGAGGCTTTGATATGGGAGTCAGACCTGGCGCGCGATCTTGGGCCTAGGGACAGCGCCGGGGCAGAACTTTGGGTCTGAGAGTCAGGCCAGGTGGAGACGCCTTGACTCTGTGGGCAAGACCTTGGGCGGGTCTTGAGATTGGGGCGGGGCCTAAGGGGGCGGTCCTGAGTCTATGGGCGGGGCCTATGAGGGAAATAATTGGTCTGCAAGCCGAGAATAGGTCAGAACTTTGACTCTATTGGCGGAGCCAAGGTGTTCCTTCGGCCCTGTGAATCGTCCTGAATTTGGACTGGGCACAGATGGGCATTTTCACTCGGAGCTGGAAGTGGGGATCAGACCAGGGGCAGAATCTGGAGCCATGACACATAATCCCGCCATCAGATCGAGCACCCTTACAAGTCCAAGAAGGCCGTGTGGCACAAGCTCTTGTCGAAGCAGCGCCGGAGAGCAGTCGTCGCTTGTTTCCGCATGACCCCCCTGTACAACCTGCCCACGTAAGACACCCCGCCTCCAATGGAGGAAGGGAGCCTAAGCCTCCTTGGAGAATGGGTGGGTGAGGAGGCAAGAGGATGGGGTGCGCACCCAGTGGGGTCTTGCGGAATGGTTAGGGGAAGCAGAATGGTTAGCAGAGGCGGTGCTAGGGACGTGCATGGGGAAATCTTGCTGATGCCTCAAATCTTCCCCTGCGAAGGCACCGGGCCTGTAATATGTTTCTGGAGAGCTACAAGGCGGCATGGATCCTGACGGAAGACCACAGTTTTGAGGACCGCATGATAGATGACCTTTCAGTGAGCTGGGGCCTGCCTGGGAGTGTGGGGGCAGATGGGTAGGGCTGGGGCCCACCTCTAGGGGTCACCCTTCACACTGAGCGATGTGGGAACAGGGGCCCCTGGCTTGGGCAGAACCAGGGGAGGGTGCAGGATGTGGGAGAAGAGAATAAAAACAGTCTAGCAAGGCTTATATGGGAGACAGGTGGGGACTCTGGAAGCCCCTACCCAAAGCCCCACTCCTCCCTCCAGAAAGCTGGGGAGCAGGAGGAGGAGGAGGAGGAAGTGGAGGAGAAGAAGCCAGACCCCCTGCACCAGCTGGTCCTGCACTTCAGCCGCACCGCCCTGACTGAAAAGAGGTGAGACCCTTCCTGGGTCCCCGAGAGGGACCCACTACCTCTCCCACCCCAATCCTTGCTCCTTAAGAGAGAACCTGTGCGTCCTGGGAAGGTGGGACACCCACAGCTGATCCTTTAATGTCATTTAACTGGGACAGGCAGAGTCGCCTTGTACCAGTGTGCAGACTGGGCACTTCACAGGGGCATCTCTTCTGAAGGGTTCACATCACACGCAATATCAATTTAGGCTTATTCTAGAAGAAAATGTCTGTTCACATAAAATCAGTATATTGCAGTATATTATACGAGTGAGGTCAGTATATTGTGATGCATTTCCAACAGATGGCAGTGAGGAACAGGGCACTTCTAATTCAGACGAAAGCTTCATACGGGCCAATGGCAGTCTTGGGAATAAATAGCAGTAACAAGGGCACTGCTGCTAACGGTAACAACAGGCAGTATTTATCAAATGCTTTTCATGTGTCAGGCATCATGTTAAAACACTTGATGGTGAGATCCTCTCACTTCATCTTCACACTGTGAGATAGATATTATTATCAACTTTGTGTGTGTGGGTGAGGAAATGAGGCACAGAGATTTGTTTTTCTCATGGAACACCAAGTCAGGAGATAGAGAGTCCTGGGCTGGGCAGTGGCATAGTGACACTGACAGAGACCCAGGCTCAACCAGGATTTCTGCCCTGCCATTCTAAGCTGTTGCCTCATAGCTACAAAATAGATACTGAACCTCCAGATATCATGACTACATGTCAGACAGAAAGGAGAAAGGTTTTCCTCCAAGGAAAACCCAAATCTTTTTAGCTAAGGAACACTCTCCATGGTGGGCTTAGGCACATGGCCCATTGGCTAGAATTCTGACATCAGGCCACCACCAGCTGTGAGGGAGACTGGAAAGCTGAGTGTTCTGTTTTCTATTCTCTGGGAAAGCAGTGACTCTGGAGTTAGACTCTTCAGGTTTGAATTCCAGTATAGACTCTGTGACATTGGCCAAGAGAATTATTTGTGCCTCAGCTTCCTCATCTGTATAATGGGACTAGTCATATAGTTGACCCTTAAACAGTGCAGGGGTTAGGGGCACTGATGCTGAAGCTGAAGTTCCAATACTCTGACCACTTGATGTGAAGAGCCGACTCATTGGAAATAAGACCATGATATGGGAAAGATTTGAAGACAAAAAGAGAAGGGGGCAGCAAAGGATGAGATGGCTAAACAGCATCACCGACTCAATGGACGTGAATTTGAGCAAACTCCAGGAGATAGTGAAGGACAGGTGTGCTGCAGTCCATGGGGTCTCTTAAGAATCGGACACAATTTAGTGGCTGAACAACAATAAAGGGGAACTAACCCTTCACACATTTAAAAATTCATGTATAACCTTATAGTTGGCCCTCCATATCCATGGTTCTCCATCCATGGATTCAACCAACCGTGGATCATGGAGTACTGTAGTAGTATTTATTGAGGGGAAAAGACCCCACATATAAGTGGACTCATGCAGTTCAAACCTGTATTGTTCAAAGGTCAACTCTATATCTATTTAGTTGGATTATTATGAGAATTAATGTTATTATGTACCAACACTTAGAATAGAGACCAACCTAGAGTAAATTCAGTGGGTGTTGGCCATTACTTCTGCTATCATTAGTATTATAGAGGAGACGCAAGGAAGTGGTTAATCATAGTTGTGAGGTGAGCCAACCAGTTGTCAGGTGGCAAGATAGCCCCAGAAGCTCCAGGGTTCCATCACACCATCACAACAATCCCAGTGGAAAAGGAACACTTCTATCAATAGCTTCAGCAAAACTCCCAGAATGAATTCCATTGGACCAGCATGGATCACATGACCATCTCTTACTTTTTATGTAGTCAAGCAGATAGAAGGTAGCAATTGGCTCAGCCTTAATCACATGCCCAGTCTGGCAATGGAGAGCCTACCCCATTGGCACCACACAGCCTGAGCATGGGGAAGACTGACTTTCCAAAGGAAATCTGGAGGAGCTTATAAGATGGAGTTCCTCCATGCTGGGTCCTGACTGTCTCCCCACTTACTTCCTCAGCAAACTGGATGAAGATTACTTGTATATAGCGTATGCTGATATCATGGCTAAGGTGAGGCCCTGCCCCCATCTAGGGCAGGTTCCCTTCCCTCCCCACCCCTGCCCAGCTGCAATGCCTGTCCACTGAAAGGGCTGGGACTGGACTGGGATATCTTTTCTGTTCACCATCATCTCTAACTGATGCCCCATCCCCAGAGCTGCCACCTGGAAGAGGGAGGGGAGAATGGCGAAGCTGAAGAGGAGGTTGAGGTTTCCTTCGAGGTAGGTGGGATCAAGTAGTCCCGGAAGAAAGGGGTGGGGGACTCTGACTCCATCATCCCCCATTCAGCATGTGTTCACAGAGCAATGCTGTGGGCCCAGCCCTGGGCTGGGTGATGTTGGGTACAGAGCCGTGACCAAGTCAGTCCACTGGGGAGACAGCTACATCAGGCAGACAATAACAGCATCGAGTATCCATGGTGGTGATGAGGGGAGCTAGGCAAGATGGTCCTGGCAGGAAGAAGGAGGCACGAGCAGTGGGGTCAGGGTGGGAGAAACCAGGGAACTTCAGGGGGTCATGGGGACCCTGGCGAGACACCTGATCCAGTCTGTGGGGAAGGGCTTCAGGGAGGGCTTCTCAGAGGAAGGGATGTCCACAGAGAAGGTTGAAAGAAATGTGCCAGTTGAAGAAAAAAGAGGAAAGTGTTCCCAGTAGGGGCACAGCATGAGCAAAGGCCAGACAGTGAGAAAGCAGTAAATGCAGTGAGCCCATCCTTTCATTCACTAAGGTGATCAGCAAGCATTTCCCCGAGTTTCTCAGGCTTTTTTGTGTCGGGGTCCCCTTGGGCATCTGGCGAATCTTTTCGTAGGATCATGTATTTATGTTTAGAAAATATTTATTTGGCTGCATTGTGTTGTCAGTTGTGGCTCGAGGGATCTTTGTTGGGTCATGTAGGGCCTTGCATTGCAACACATGGACTCTAATTGTGGCTCAGTAGTTGGAGCACTTGGGCCCCAGAGCGCATGGGTCTCAGTAGTTGCGACACCCAGGCTCCCTGGTTGTGGCTCAGGCTCAGTTGTGGCCTGTGCGCTTAGTTGCTCCACAGCATGTGGGATCTTAGTTCCCTAACCAGGGACTGAGCCCATGTCCCCTGCATTGCAAGGAGGATTCTTAACCACTGGACCACCAGCGAAGTCCCTCAGAATAATGTATCTAAGTGTACAAATGAATTCATAGCAGAAGAAATGATATTAAAATACTTACTAAAATATTATTTTAAAATTTTGTGATATAATAATATCTGTACCTCTTTATGAATCTACCAAATAACAAGAACTAACAGTGGATCCAGTAGCTACTGTAACTGATAAGTGGTGATGAACATAAGTGACAGTTCAAGATGTCTTCAAAAATAATGTGGTGTGCAAACATCTGTGGTTCTGATGGATGACACAACCACAGATTCTGCTACCATTGCCATGATTTATGACCTCATCTGTAATGGAAGGAAATGCTACATTTCAGCCGGAGGCTGGGAAACATAAACATAGACCTTCCCCCCGCCATCCATGTTCACAGATCCCTGGGATTTTATCCATTGACTCCTTGAAGGTGTGTAGGGCCACGTTACGACCACTCCAGGCCCAGCCCTGTGCTCAGGGCAGGAGACAAATCACAGATCTAAATCCCAGGGGACAGAGGAGCTTACAGTTGAAGGAATGAGCCAGGGGATGTGGCTGGATCAGGAAGAGCAAGGGTGAGGGCAAGGCTGTGAGGGGGAGAGGCTGGGCTGGTGGGCCTGGATTCACTCAGCAATGTGGGCGGGGCTCTGCTGCAGGAAAAAGAGATGGAAAAGCAGCGTCTCCTGTACCAGCAGTCGCGGCTGCACACCCGGGGGGCTGCGGAGATGGTGCTGCAGATGATCAGCGCCTGCAAAGGTGCCCTCCGTGTGCAGTTGGCTCCCCTCGAGTACACCCATCCTGTCCCAGCCCGCCCAGCCCCTCTGGACCCAGCAGGCACACCCTCCCACCCCTCCTGCATGTGGTTTGCCCTCTTGCCTTGCAATTTCTCACTAATTCCATCAATCCTGATCACCCCTGCCCACACACCCTTGCACACTCCTCTGATCAACCTTGCAGTCCTCTGCCCAGTTCTCTGACATTCCCCCCGGGGTGGCTGTTTTCTGGTGGGCGGAGAGCACTGATTCCAAATTGAGCAGACCACTGTTTGCCCCCCATGGTGCCCCCCTGCAACCCGTTCCCCCCAGGAGAGACAGGCGCCATGGTGTCTTCCACCCTGAAGCTGGGCATCTCCATCCTAAACGGAGGCAATGCTGTTGTGCAGCAGGTAACGAGTGAAGGGACTTGGGAGGAGGGCCAAGAGGGCTGGGAGGTTCCTGTGTGACTCCCAGGTCCCCCACTCCTCCCACCCTTCTGCAGAAAATGCTGGATTACCTGAAGGACAAGAAGGAAGTTGGCTTCTTCCAGAGTATCCAGGCACTGATGCAAACCTGCAGGTGGGCTCTAGTACACATATTATTTAAAAAAAATAATGTTATCTACGTATCTTTGGCTGTGTTGGGTCTTTGTTGCTGCACAAGCGTTTCTCTAGTGTGACAAGCAGGGGCTATTCTCTAGTGGCGATGCGTGGGCGTCTTACTGTGGTGGCTTCTCTTGTTGCCGAGCACGGGGCTCTAGGGCTTGTGGGCTCCAGTAGTTGGAGCACATGGGCTCAGTAGTAGTGGCACACAGACTTAGTTGCCCCAAGGCATGTGGGACCTTCCTGGATCAGGGATCCAACCCGTGTCTCCTGCATTGGCAGGCAGATTATTAACCACTGGATCACCCCACTGAGCCAACAGGGAAGGCCCCCTAGTGCACATCTTTCATGAAGCTGAGTCCCCAGTCCTGGTACCACCTCCAGTTCTAGTTCTGTTCTCTCGGTTCCAGGAACAGAGACCCACTCAGGCCAGCTCAGATAACAGGGAGTTTATTATAAGGAGTCACATGGAACAATAAAGGAGGCAAAATGCCACAGACTTTAAGAATGAGTTATGTTAAGGATCCAGATAGCTGGAAGGTAGTTGAGACTTCAGGGGCACTCAGGCAGCAGGGACTTGGGGCTCTTTCTGATGACCCCTGTTCCTTTGGCTCCAGTGCTGTCTGCTTTCACTCTCCTCTTGTGGTTGACTGCCTTTCACTGCCTCTCTGAAGTTTTTGCTAATTGATGGTTTCTGTTTCCTTCTGATTTCAGCTTTTATGTATTTCATCCTTGCCCCACCTTACCCCACAGCTGCTACTGCATAGCTTCTATCAGCTCTTAGTTTCTGCTTCCTCTCGATTTCAGCTTACTCTCTCTACCACCTCCCCCCATCATGGGGAGGGCTGCCAGGCTCTGGAATAGAGGAGGGCAGAGGCCTCAGCACATCTTCACCGTCTTTCCTTTCTTTCTCTCAGTGTCCTGGATCTCAATGCCTTCGAGAGACAGAACAAGGCAGAGGGGCTGGGCATGGTGAATGAGGATGGAACTGGTGAGGCCCTTTTGGGCTTCCCTCTCCCTGGGGCATCCCCTTCCTTCAGGATCTACTCCCTCCCCCAACATTGCCCAGAGCTCCCTTCCCCCGCAAACACCCTCCCTCCCCAAGAGCATCCTCAGGTTCCCCCTCCTGCAGTGGTCCCAGTCCCGCCCTGCTCCCATTCCTCCAGTCTCCCTCCCCCTGGTCCCACCCCTGGGTGTCCTTCTGTGTTCTCTCACCCATTGCCACATGGATCCCACCCTCCACATGCCCCAAGTCTCCAGCCCGGGTTGCTGTTCTCTCATTAATGTCCCTAATCCGGTTAATTGAGTCTCCTCTTTGCTGTGTTGTGACGTGTCTAACCTTTCTGCCCTGATCCTTGCCTCCTGCCTCTCAATCTCTACCTGTCCATCTCTCTTTCTCTTCCCTCTTCTTTCTTCCATTCTGCTTTCACCATCTTCTTGTTCTCTTCTTTGCTTCCTTGCTCCTTTTTGCTCTTTCTCTCTATGGGTTGTTTCTCTATGTCTTCAATCCTGACCATATCACTGTGTGTTTTTTTCCTGTCTCTCTGTCTCCTTCTGTCTTTCTTTTTCCTTCTTTTTCTTCTGCTTCTTCCTCCCATCCTGTTGGCTGCCTCAGTCATCAACCGCCAGAACGGTAATTCCTGGAGCCCATTCCTTGCTATGCTGCTGCCACCCTTCCCTTCTAACCCCCAACCGCCCCCCTCCACCTGGTGGCTGAGGATCTGGGACATCCAGGGGAGGGAGGTACCATGCCGGCGGAAAATCCTGAGATCAGGGCTCTAAAGACCAAGACCAGATTAGCCACTAACAACACATGGAACTATGAATAAATCGCTTACTTTATGTAAGCTTGTTTCCCCATGTGTAAAATAGAAGCAAGAAAAGATGGCAAAGATCCTTTTCCAGCTGGATGTTGTTGGAGTTCCAGACCCAGATTCACAGTCCCGAGGTGGGGTGAACCCCACTCCCACATACCCGGCTCTCTGCACCCGCGACCCCAGATTGATCGAGTCTGCTGTTCCCATCCACCAACTGGATTGGTTGCCCCCAAGCATCCACTCTGATTGGTGTGCGTGCCTCCTCTGCGCCTGCTCTGGTTGGCCCAAACATTCACTATCTAGCTTTCCCCTCGCTCGTCCCGCCCCTATAGTCTACAGTGATTGGCTCCTTTCAGATGCCCGTTCTGATTGGTCCATGTTTACACTCCTCCCCTTCTGCTTTTCCTGGATTGGCTGCTTTTAAGACATCTGAGCCAATTGGCTTTCGACCGCATCTCCTGCTCATTTCTCTCCTGCACATAGCCTTTGCGTGAAAGTGACTTCGAAGAACCCCCGTAATCCATTAACCGC
>SJYQ01006957.1:222554-291518 GCA_006410935.1 Redunca redunca
CCCCCCCACCCCCCCTCCCGCCACCGCAGTCCTGGAGGGGAGCTGAGGGAGGTATCAGCAGCCCAAACCTCTTCTAGGTCGACAGACACTCTTGGATGTCACACAAGTGGTGACATCAAGGAGACACTGATACTGTATAAAGACATTTGAGGCCACAGCTTCATGACTCGGGGCCCCTCAGTCTCCTTCTGCTGATGTCCTGGACTCTGAGGTTGGGACCTCTGGTGTCATGGATTCCCGTGGCCCTCATAGTGTCTTAAAATGGTGGCTGCTGCTCCCTGCGCACCTGCTCTTTGTGCGTGTGTGTGCAGTGTGCATGGGCCGTGTGCACACTTTCTGGTGTCCTTGCGCATCTGATGTCTTCTGGACCATGCCTTACCCACCCTTCCACCCAGGAGAGAAGGTCATGGCAGATGATGAATTCACCCAGGACCTGTTCCGATTCCTGCAGTTGCTCTGCGAGGGTCACAATAATGGTGAGGAAGAAAGGAGGGTGAGATGGAGAGGCGGCCAAGGTCTGGGATGGGTCTGGAAGGGCTGCCTGAGTTAACCTCCAGTCCCATTCTCCCCTGATCAGTGATGACCTCACCACCCTTCCAGGCCCCACTGTCCTCGACCCCACAGTCCTTCATTCTTTACTTTCAGCCAGTGGCAAGCCCTGTCTGCCCACCTTCCTAAATCTCTCTTGAATTTCAGGAATCCAGCCACTTTGTTTCACTTTCACCTCCTCTAACCAGTCCAATTCCCCCAAAGCAATCTGCCAAAACTCAATTTGGCCAAAAATCAATTTTCACACATGAGCAGTTTGCCACATGCCATTTTCCCACAGGCATTTTGCAGCAGCTGTCAAAGTTCAGTAAATGTGGTGGATTTCCTTTAACTCTGGGTCTGCAGAGGGGAAAATTGCCTGGCATTTCTAAATGAATCTCTTAGAACCACCTATTAATTTTGCTTATAAAATACTTTGCCAGGAGGAAGTCTCACATTCTCTTGCCTAACTTAAACAAGTTTGAGTTTCCACAAGTTTTGTTCTGGTTCAGACAATATAACCAGATGAAAGATGACACAGCAATTTAATTAAATACATCACTGGTGAGAAAATGACACCTCACGTGGCACACAGTGTACAACGTTAAAGGAACAGTTTGAAATTCTGAACAGCAAACATCCCACCCAATGCAGTTTCCTACAACAAACACGTACAGTCTTGAAGCTGTGGTTATAACACTTAGCAGGTGATAAGAAACCACAGACTGCCCAGAAATTAACCTTCATGACAAGAATGGGAGTGATTCTAAACCTAACTTCCATAGAACCTGCACCCGACTTGGCTAGTATTCTTTAAGGTAACTGGTAAACATCTTTAATTTTCACTCTTTTCTTTTCAACAAAAGATAAAGCATGAATCATTGTTTCCACAGCTAGTTTTCCTTCAAGTTCTGTTACATACCTTAGTGCCAGATAACTAAGGTTTTCTTTCTTTAACGAAGGTGGAATCCGTCTTTGGGATTTAAAATGAATTTTTGTCCCTGGGTCTGTGACTTTTTGGAAATAAGAATGTTCTTTCAGTGAAATTTCTTTTTCCCACCAAATCTGCCATCCAGCCTTCTGCCCAAATTTGTGGATTCGTAAACCAGTCTAGTCGAATAAATGAAATATCTTTCAAATGTTAGAGGCTTTGCATGTCTTGAGTATTCAGTGTCATTCAGAGCAGACAAAAGCCAGGGAGTTGTAGCTAACCATTTAGGCTTATGTTCTGATTTAAATGAACACAGAAAAAGGAATTAGAAAACAAGGTTGGTGGGAAAGCCTATCAATTTGCTTATAAAATCTTGAATGTCTGAGTAGACTTTTCGTCTATCACATGAAACCAGGCAAAAGGACATTCAGACTGAAATAGCTATCGTGAAGTGTTCAGAGGGAAGTCAGGTAGAAGTAAAACTTCAGGAAAAAAAAATTCCATGAGGCTGTTGAAGCCATCCTGGGCAACACATTGTTATAACATCAAAAGGATTTAACTGAAGTTTGTGTTCATTGCCTTGATAATCTGATGAATTGGTCATTTGGCAAATGGGTCTATAGAAGTTGTTCTCAGACTCAAGTGTGCCTAGGAATCACCTGGAGGCCTTGTTAAAATAGACTTTTGGACCCCATCCCAAGTCGTTTAATTAAGTAGTTCTAGGGTGGAGCCCAGGAATTTGCATTTCTGACAGGTTTCTGGGAGATGCCAACTCTGCTAGTCTGGACTGGTGCTTTGAGAATCACTGCTCCAAAGCGCAACTCTTAACCTCAACGCTCTCTGTAAGGCCCCTTAAGAGCCGCTGTTGTTGGGACTTCCCTGGTGATTCAGTGGTTAAGACTCCGTGCTACCAGTGCAGGGGGTGCAGGTTCCAGCCCTGGTCTGGGAACTAAGAGTCCACAAGCTGTTGTTTATTGAGCACTTACATACCTGTTCTAAATTTAGAACAGAGCAGTGTTCTAAATTCATTAACTATACTAACACATTAAAATCTCAGGACAGCTTGATAATGTAGGTCTATTGTGACCACCATGTTGCATATGGGAAAACCAAGACACAGTCTGCTGCACAGAGAAGTCACACAGTGGGGAATTTGAGCAGCCAACTCCTACTCATCTTTCAGGTCATAGCTCAGAGGTCCTCTCCTCCACGAAGCCCTCCCTCACCACCCAGTCTGGGTCAGGCAGCTCTTCTGGGTTCCTCCAACCCCGTGAGCTTCCTCCATCACAACCATGATCATCATAATTATTATTCCAGAACTTCTCAACCACACACTGAAGAAGGGAGAATGGTTTAATAAGCCCCCAAGTAGCCATCACTCAGCTCAAATTATAAGCTTTCTGCCATAGAACGTTTTTCAAATAGTGGGAACTGACTCACTAGATGGTCGTGAATCAAGTTTATCGCCGAGATTCTCATTTCTAATTGCACATTGGTATGTCTGGGGAGCTTTGCAAGACCCTAATGCCCAGTTTTCACCCCAGATAGTCTAATTTAATTGGTCTGGGATGAGTTATGAGCATTGGGAGTTTTAAAATTCTCCAGGTGTCTCTAATGTGCAATAAAGGTTGGGAGGTTAAGAATATACATTTAGTGCACTGAGATCAGAATTCTTTCTAGTTAACTAGTATAGGGCACAAAATAGCAGAATGCATGGCACATACTGGGGTTCTCAGGTGGTGCTAGTGGTAAAGAACCCATTTGCAATGCAGGAAACACAGGAGACTCGAGTTTGATCTCTGGGTTGGGAAGATCCCCTGGAGGAGGGCACGGCAACCCACTCCACTATTCTTGCCTGGAGAATCCCATGGACAGAGGAGCCAGGCAGGCTACAGTCCATTGGGTCACAAAGAGTCAGACATGACTGAAGCGACAGCATGTGTGCACACATGGCTCGTACTAAGGGTATGTGAAACTACTGGTTCAGGTGTATGTGGATGTCAGATTAGACACCTCAAAATAAACATGTACTGTATTTCCTACCGTGGGTTGCAGTTAGAAAAGATTGAAAAATTACTACATGACAATAGAAACTTCACAAGCGCAGAGAGTTTGTTTTCTTTTGCTCCTGTATCCCCAGGGCCTTGAACAGTGCCTGCATATGCGCTAAGTCACTCCTATCATGCCCAACTCTTTGCAACCCTATGGACTGTAACCTGCCAGGCTCCTCTGTCCATGGGATTCTTCAGGCAAGAATACTGGAGTAGGTTGCCCTGCCCTCCTTCAGGGGATCTTCCCAACCCAGGGATCGAACTTGAGTCTCCTGTGTTTCCTGCATTACAAACAGGTTCTTTACCACTAGTGCCACCTGGGAAGCCCTGAACAGTGTCTGGCACAGAGTAAATGCTCAGTAAATTTATAGTACTGAAGTATAAGTGACCAATCTTCATCTATCATTAGCATATAGTATTTCCACAATAAATATATATTGACTAAATGAACAAATAAATGACAGATGCTTATCTCCTCTGGTTCTCAGTAGCTGTGCAATAAATTTTTTTTGAGTAATGAATGAATAAATAACCAATCTTCCATCTCTCCAGCACATAGTAGGCATTCAGTAAAAAAAACTTGTGAATGGCTAAAGGTTGAATCTCCATTTCCCCCTGCTGTATTATAGATGCTCAGTAAATATTTTGGGGGGAAAATGAATAAATGATTGACCTTCCACTACATCTGGCACATAGTAGGCCCGCAATAAATATTACACAAAATGGATAAATGATCCTCCATCTTCCTCTAACACATAGTAGGTACTGATAGTTATTAAAGAAATGATTATATGCTGACATACAATGGGCACTCCATAAATATTTATTGCATAAATGAATAAAGGACCCACTGTCCATCTCCTCTAGCACGTGTCCATCTCCTCGAGCTTAATGAATGAATAACTTTTCATCTCCCTAGATTTCCAAAATTACCTACGGACACAGACAGGGAATACAACCACTATTAACATCATCATCTGTACTGTGGACTACCTCCTGCGGCTGCAGGTGAGGCTGTGAGGCCGTCCAGGTGTGACCTGGGCCGGGGACTGTTGGGCCAGCTCCCAGCAGCCGCTCACACTGCGTCTACCCGCCAGGAGTCCATCAGCGACTTCTACTGGTACTACTCTGGCAAGGATGTCATTGAGGAGCAGGGAAAGAGGAACTTTTCCAAGGCAATGTCGGTGGCTAAACAGGTGTTCAACAGCCTCACCGAGTACATCCAGGTAGGGTTCGCTCTCTGGGGGGAGGCAGGGCAGTCTCGCATCCCTCGCCCTATCTGGTGCTCACGTAGAACCTTTGCCACCCAGGGCCCCTGCACTGGGAACCAGCAGAGTCTAGCGCACAGCCGCCTCTGGGACGCCGTGGTCGGATTCCTGCACGTGTTTGCGCACATGATGATGAAGCTCGCGCAGGTTCGGGCCCTTCTGTTCTTCATCCTATTGCCTCCGGACACCCCCTAACTGGCACGTTTACAAGTTTTGCCCTCTCAGTTTTCCACCCCAGGGTTCCCAGCGGGTTCCGGACGGGTCTCATCTTCCTTCTGGATGGGTCTTCAGCATGACTCCACCTCCTCCCCTCCACCGCCAATCGGCTGGTTATCCATCTATAGTTCCATTGGTCTGCGTTTGGGCCCCTCCCCTTCTGGCCCAGAACTCCTCTATGGTTGGTTGGTGTTCACACCCAGTCGGATGGATAATCAGCCGATAAACGATGGAGGGGAGGAGGCGGGGTCATGCAGAAAGCCAGTCCAGAAGGAAGATGCTGAACCAGTCTGGAACCGGCCGGGAACCCTGGGGTGGGAAATTGACTGATGGGGATAGGAAAAGGGTTGGCGTCTAGATCTGGGCCTGAGGCTGAAGCAGTGTTTTGGTTCTTTATTCTGCTTGCGGCAGATGACTCCTATCCAGGGCATCCATGATGTAAGGTCCCTGTCGAGCCCCATCTCTAGCATCTTCGTGCTCCCTTTGCCCCACCACCCCCACCCCTTTGCAGTCTTGTCAATGTCTCACAAACACCTTGTCCGTTTGCCCTGCTTCTGTCTAGTAAACATCTTTCAAGGCGGCCAAATGCGCTGCAGGAGGGCTCAGCATCTGAAAGGGCACCCACCATCCAGAACCTACACATCCTAAGTAAATACATCGATGTGTTTATTCCAGTAGTTTTCCAGCAGGTGGCAATATTCTATATTTTATAATTTCCCAACAGGAAGAGTCTTGAGGAAGGGAAGCTTTTTCTAATTTACTCAAAGGTGCCACAGGGGCTGGCAGAAACCCTGTCTGGTGTCATCTGACCTTTTGAAAGGAATTGAATTTAACGACACAGTTTCTCAGTGTGAGTGAGTTGAAGTCAAGCTGTTGTAATCTTAAAACTGTAGAGAATACTGGTATCTTTGTAGAGATTTCCAAATCTTACAGAATTAATTCATCAGCCATAGCCTAAGTTACATTGCAAAAGCTAGAAATTCAATGCAAAGTGGTGGCTTACAAAAAAAAAAAAAAGAAGAAGAAGAAGAAGAAGAACTTATCAGCTCACATCACAGATCAGATCATATCCAGGGTCTAGAATGCTGTTAGTAGAAATGTCTGTCTCCTCTCTGGCTTCATTATCAAGCAGGCACTTCTCAGGGGCCGGAAAGAATGGTGTCCTGGGCTTCTCTGAGCCCCACTAACAGCTTCAGAGG
Organism: Redunca redunca; assembly: GCA_006410935.1. Lineage (NCBI taxonomy): Eukaryota > Metazoa > Chordata > Mammalia > Artiodactyla > Bovidae > Redunca > Redunca redunca. Next base: position 228,748 of record SJYQ01006957.1, read on the forward strand.
GGAAAGAACCCCTCTTTAGCTCCAAGAAAAGAGTTGCCATACTCTTATTGGACTACAGAGTCACATGCCCATTCCTGAACCAATCACCCTGGTCAGGGAAAAGAAAGTTCTGATTGGCCAGACCTGGCCCAGTACTCACCCCTAGAACCAGGAAGGTGAGTTTAGTCCTATATTCTCTGAGAGCAGGATTGTTGAATCAATTAAGTAGCTGTGTCTTGGGCAGGCACACACCACAGGCACTCACCAGGATCTGAGATCCTGGAATGTTGGAATCTTTGAGTCAGAATGCAGAGCTTTGGAATCATGGGAAAGGGTTAAGATTAGAGGGCTTTTTCCAAGGTGGCACTAGTGGTAAAGAACCCTCCTGCCAATGAAAGTAGACATAAGAGATGTGGATTTGATCTCTGGGTTAGCAAGATCCCCTGGAGAAGGAAATGGCAACCCACTCCAGTATTCTTGCCTGGAGAATCCCATGGACAGAGGAGCCTGGTGGCTACGGTCCATAGAGTTGCACAGAGTTAGGCACGACTTAAACAATTTAGCACACATGCACGCACTTTAGGATTAGAATTAGCAACTCAAGAACTAGCATGGGGTAGCCTTACATCAAGCCTTACAACTAGCAAGGAGGAGCCTTACGTCCCATTTACCTGATACCCTTACCCTTCTTCCATTTTATTAGGTAGAACCTTATGAAATTACCACTTTGTTGGCAACATGCCTGAATATAGGCAATTTTATGTAGTTCAGCCTCATACAAATAGGGACCATGAGACAGAACTTCGATCATGTTGGAGACTTCTGTGGGCCCTCCATTAACACTATAACAGGAGAAGCAAAGTGTCCCCACATTCTTCCCAAAAGGCTTACCAGAGAGCCCATAGCTGTGTCCTGCAGCCTTCTTCCTGAACCCAAAGTCTCACTTTTTTCCTCACACATTCATTCAACAAACATGGGTCAGCCTCCCACCATAGGCCAGGTGCAGTGCGGAACTCTCAAACCTTCCAAGATCTGTGTCAGTGTCCCCAGTATTTGCTCCTGTCTGTCTGTCTCTCTTGGTCCCAAGCATATGCTCTCAGCCCCACACTCGTCCTAGCCCTCCGTATCAACCAGCCCTTGCCACTAAACATCCCCCCTTGGGCTCACTTTCCCCAAAGTGTCCACCCCACCCCCACAATCTTGTCTCTCTGCCCTTTGCCCTGCTTCCGAGGAACATGTCTGGACTCGGGTCCCCTCGGAGGTAAGATGGGGGAAGAAAAGTGGTCTTAGGCCCTGCTGGGTGGATGGAAGAAGCTGGAGGTGGGGGAGGCATCTCTGCCAAAAAGAACCCTCACTTAGCTGGGGTGTGGGGTCCCTAGGACTCAAGCCAGATCGAGCTGTTGAAGGAGCTGCTGGATCTGCAGAAGGACATGGTGGTGATGTTGCTGTCACTACTAGAAGGTAAATGCTCAGTGGCTGGGGGTAAGTGGAGGGTACCAAGGTGCAGACAAGCTCGAGAATGGCCCTCAGACCCAGGAGAGTGTAAGCCTCAACCCCATCTGACATCATGTCAGGGTCAATGCATTTAAACCGCTGTAATAAGCTCTCCAAACACCTATTGAGCACTTATTATGTACCAGGTCCTATGTGCATATGATAATTTATTGATTGCCCAGAGAAATCTTAATCAGATGGGTGGCCAGGACACTTTTTAAAATGTCTGCCCTGAATCATTATTTATTTCCTGAATGTATCAGTTCTTGCTGCCTAACAAATATTCCTAAAATGTAGTAGCTTAAAACAACCATAATTTATTAGTAATTAATAAAATAATTTAACTTGCAGGCAAAGACTTTTTCTATAGAGGTTCATAACAGCATCCTCATTCTTCTATATGGCTGCATATTACCAGTTGTGTTGTGATACAGTGATTCATTTAACCACAACCCTATCAATGGACATTCAGGGTTGGTTTGTTTTTTAATGTGTTTATTTATTATTTATTTATTTTTGAGTCTTCATTGCTGCACACAGCTTTCTCTAATCGCAGCGAGTAGGGGCTACTCTTCGTTGCAGTGCACGGGCTTCTCATTGTGGTGGCTTCTCTTGTTGCGGAGCAGAGGCTCTAGGCACACAGGCTTCAGTAGTTGCAGCTTGTGGGCTCAGTAGTTGCGGCGTGCGGCTCTGGTGCGTGTGGGTCAGTAGTTGGAGCACACAGGCTCGGTAATTGTGGCTCCCAGACTCTAGAGTACGTGCTCAGTAGTTGCGGTGCATGGGCTTAGTTGCTCCCCAGCATGTGGGATCCTCCCAGACCCGGGATCAAACCTGTGTCCCCTGCACTGGCAGGTGGGCTCCCATCCACTGTGCCACCAGGGAAGTTCCACGTTCAAGGTTCTTAAAAAATATTTTACTATGACAAACCATTTGGCAATGAATAATCCTCCTGCTGCTGCTGCTGCTGCTAAGTTGCTTCAGTCGTGTCCGACTCTGTGCGACCCCATAGACAGCAGCCCACTAGGCTCCTCTGTCCCTGGGATTCTCCAGGCAAGCATACTGGAGTGGGTTGCCATTTCCTTCTCCAGAATAATCCTCCTACAATGTCTTAATTTTTGGTAACTAGTCATTAGCTTTTAAAAATCAGATTTAGGGACTTCCCTGGTGGTTCGATGGTTAAGACTCTGTGTCTTCCAGTGCAAGGGGCACAGGTTCGATCCCTGGTCAGGGAACTAGGGTCCCACATGTGGTGCATGGTGCAGCAAAAATAAATAAATCATAAATATAAATTTAAATTAAAAAAATCAAATTTAAAAATCAGCAACCCCTTTAAACATTTTGTTTTTGAAAAATTGAAAGACTCAGTCCCCAGCGTCTACAGTCTCACATGGCAAAAGTCAGCTGAATTGGATTAAATAACAAAATAATATTAATATTCAATCTGATGTTGATGACAGCACTAAGATTAGATAAGAGAATGTCCTCATTGTTTAGAATATATATGTGGGAATGCTTGGGGTAAAATGCCTCATGTCTGCAGCTTACTCCTTAATGATTAAGTGAAAAAAATAGAGGGAGAGGTATTATAAAGCAAATATGGCAAAATGTAAGCCATTGATGAATCTGGAATACATGAAGTTCCCTTGTACTCTTGGAAACTTCATGCATTAATACATTTGAGATTATCTGAAGATTGAAAGGTCCAAAAGGAAGCTGGAGCCAGTTTGGGGAATTTCTTGGTAGTCCAGTGGTTAGGACTTGGCAGTTTCACAGGCATGGCCTGGGTTCAATCCCTGGTCATAGACCCTGCAAGCCATGTGGTGTGGCCAATAAACAAATAAAAGTGAAATTCTGTTTAAAGAGAAGCTGGAGCCAGTTTGCTTTGGGGGGAGCATGGTGTCCCAGTTTACCACAGTCTCCACCTCTCCCTGTTGTCTGCTCTCCAGCCTACCTCCGTCTTCTATGGACTTCCCTGGCCCCTGTGGACTTGGGAAAGACTTAGGTGTGTGAGCTCTGAGGTCTCGCCTCTCTGGGTTCAAGTCCGCCCCACCACCTCAATGGCTATGGAACCCTGAGTGCACACTCTCTCTGAGTCTTTTTCCTCATCTGTACAAATGAACAGGGACACATGTTCCTTACAAAGATGAAGTCACGTCAATGTAGCAGTTGCCGTGGCGTCTGGGACCTGCTGTTAGCTGATGCCGCTGTTATCTTTATTGATGACTCCCCCAGCTATAGGGGGAGGAGGACGGAGGCAGGATCAGCCAGGTTCACACCTGATGCTGTTGCAGAGCAGGAAGTGACCCTTTGGGGAGGGGTCAGAGCTGGCCGGGAAGTTCAGCACAGGGCATCCTGGCAGCTCCTGAGCTGGAGAGGGGAGGCAGGCCACATGGGGATCCAGAGAGAAGGTGCTTTTGGGGTCACACTGACCGGGGGCTGCCCACAGGGAACGTGGTGAACGGCATGATTGCCCGGCAGATGGTGGACATGCTTGTGGAATCCTCATCCAACGTGGAGATGATCCTCAAGTTCTTTGACATGTTCCTGAAACTCAAGGACATCGTGGGCTCTGAGGCCTTCCAGGACTATGTCACTGATCCCCGTGGTCTCATCTCCAAGAAGGACTTCCAGAAGGTGGGTACTGGGAGGTGGATGGGTGGGGGTGCCAAGGGCCACTTGTGCACCTGCCTGGCTGCCTGCTTCGGTCAAGAGACTTCTCTGGGCGCCTCCATTTCTTTATCTGTAAAATGGGAATAAAACCATCCTTGGAGTTTTTTTTGTGTTTTTTTTAATAATTTCATTTATTTAAGAAAATTTTTTAGCTGTGCTGGGTCTTCGTTGCTGCACCAGCTTTCCTCTAGTTCAGGCGAGCAGCAGCTGCTCTCTAGTTGAGATGTGTGGGCTTCTCATTGCAGTGCCTTCTCTTGTGGAGCACGGGCTCTAGGGTGTGTGGGCTTCAGCAGCTGTGGTGCCCCGGCTCTAGAGCACAGGCTCAGTAGTTGTGGTGCATGGATGTAGTTGCTCTGTGGCATAAGGGGTCTTCCCAGACCAGGGATTGAACCCATGTCTCCTGCATTAGCAGGTAGATTCTCTACCACTGAGCTACCAGGGAAGCCCTTGGGTTTTGTTTTTGTTTTGGCTGAGCAGCATGTGGGCTCTCAGTCCCCTAACCAGGGATTGAACCTTCCCCGCTACTCTGAACTGCCAGGGAAGTCCTCCTTGGAGTTGTTTTGAAGATGAAATGCATTAATACAAATAAGAACCAGTATTTCTATTATCATTAGTAATAGTCATAATTTTATCATTATTATAAATAGAGATCAGTTTTTCAGTTGATAAACATCCATTGGGTTTCTCCTCTGCATTGGGCCCTGTGCTGGTACCGTGACCATGGACAGAGCAACGCCTCAGGCAGACACAGCCCTGCCTTCATGGGGCTTATAGACTAATGGGAGAGGCAGTCACTAATGACCACTGCAGGTCTAAATAATGGGACTGTTAGGAGGGAGAGGCAGGAACCAGCTTTATCCAGGAGTCCACCCACCTGGCTTTGCCATCCTTTCTACCCCAGGTAAGTCACTCATCTGCTCTGAGCCTCAGGCTCCTCATCTGTGAAATGGGGCTAATAACATTAACTGTTTCAATGGACTGCTGTGAGAGTGGGCAGTGGGTGAACAGTGGATAGTGCCTGGAACACAGAATACAGGAGATACTGCCCGTTATTATTTCTATTATTCCTGCCAGATCTTTTCCATCACTGTTTTATCTTTTTCATTTCAAGTAACTTCAGGCTTATGGAGAAGTTGCCAAGAACATTACATAAAATTTCTGCATACCGTTTCACCCAGATTGCAAATATGTTAACTTTTTACCTCATTTACTCTGTCATGATTCTCCTTTACCTCTAAATACTTCAGGTAATGAGAATGAGTTCATTCCATTCGGTTCAGCTCAGTTCAGTTGCTCAGTCATGTCCGACTCTTTGCGACCCCATGAATCGCAGCACACCAGGCCTCCCTGTCCATCACCAACTCCCGGAATTCACTCAGATTCACGTCCATCGAGTCAGTGATGCCATCCAGCCACCTCATCCTCGGTCGTCCCCTTCTCCTCCTGCCCCTAATCCCTCCCAGCATCAGAGTCTTTTCCAATGAGTCAACTCTTTGCATGAGGTGGCCAAAGTACTGGAGNCAGGGTGACAATATACAGCCTTGATATACTCCTTTCCCTATTTGGAACCAGTCTGTTGTTCCATGTCCAGTTCTAACTGTTGCTCCTGGCCTGCATACAGATTTCTCAAGAGCCAGGTCAGGTGGTCTGGTATTCCCATCTCTTTCAGAATTTTCCACAGTTTATTGTGATTCACACAGTCAAAGGCTTTGGCATAGTCAATAAAGCAGAAATAGATGTTTTTCCAGAACTCTCTTGCTTTTTCCATGATCCAGCAGATGTTGGCAATTTGATCTNGGATGTTGGCAATTTGATCTCTGGTTCCTCTGCCTTTTCTAAAACCAGCCTGAACATCTGGAAGTTCATGGTTCACGTATTGCTGAAGCCTGGCTTGGAGAATTTTGAGCATTACTTTACTAGCATATGAGATGGGTGCAATTGTGTGCTGGTTTGAGCATTCTTTGGCATTGCCTTTCTTTGGGATTGGAATGAAAACTGACCTTTTCCAGTCCTGGGGCCACTGCTGAGTTTTCCAAATTTGCTGGCATATTGAGTGCAGCACTTTCACAGCATCATCTTTCAGGATTTGAAATAGCTCTACTGGAATTCCATCACCTCCACTAGCTTTGCTTGTAGTGATGCTTTCTAAGGCCTACTTGACTTCACATTCCAGGATGTCTGGCTCTAGATGAGTGATCACACCATCATGATTATCCGGGTTGTGAAGATCTTTTTTACGTAACCACAAAACATTTATGCAAATCAGGAAATTAACTTTGACACAATGCTGCTATCTACAGATTTTATTCAATTTTCACCCTTGAAGGAAGTTTTTCCCTTGTCAAGGATCCAGTCTAGGATCAGGGGTTGAATTTAGGCATCCTGTCCCTTTGCTGTTGCTCTTCAGTCCCTCAGTTGTGTCTGACTTTGTGACCCCATGGACTGCATAATGCCAGGCCTCCCTGTCCCTCACCATCTCCTGGAATTTGCCCAAGTTCATGCTCATTGCATTGGTGATGCCTGTCTCTTTAGCCCTGTTCAGTCCAGAACCCTTCCTTGGTTTGTCTTTGCCTCTTATGAGCTTGACATTTTTGAAAAGTAGAGGCCAGTTGTTTTCTAGGATGGCCCTTAGTGTGGGCTTGTCTGAGTTTTCCTTGTGATTCAACTGAGGTTATAGACTTTGACAGGAATATAAGAGAAGCACTCTGTCCTTCTTGGTGTATCTTATCAGGAGGTACGTGCTATTAGTTCTTCACATTTCAGTCTGTGTTAGCTTGGCTCACTTGGTGAAGGTATTTACCGGGGTTTCCACTGTAATGATATATACTATCGTTCCCTTGGTACCTTGTGAGGATATGCTTGGAGACTATGTAAATATCCTGTACTCAGGTTGGCATCCATCAGAAATGCTTATGTCCAATGATCATTACTCTGGCAGTTGATAAGTGATAGTTTTTAAATTTTCTGATGTCCTTTACCTTTATCGTGTGTGTGCTCAGTCATGTCCAACTCTTTGCGACCCCAGTGACTGTAGTCTGCCAGGCTCCTCTGTCCATGGGGTTTTACAGGCAAGAATACTTGAGTGGGTTGCCATTTCCGACTCCAGGGGATCTTCCTGACCCAGGGATCAAACCCACGTCTCTTGTGTCTCTTGCACTGGCAGGCAGATTCTTAACCGCCAGTGCCACCTGGGAATTAGACACCTTTTAGAAAATTTTTATTGCAATATCGTTGATTTACAATGTTCTGTTAATTTCCACTGTACTGCAGAGTGATTCAGTTTTACATATATATATATATAGTCTTTTTAATTATGGAGTATCACAGGATGTTGGATATAGTTCCCTGTGCTATACAGTAGGACCTTGTTGTTTGTCCATTCTATATATGATAGTTTGTATCTGCTAATTTCACACTCCCAATCCTTCCCTCCCCCGCACCCCCTCATGCAACCACAAGCCTATTCTCTACGTCTGTGAGTCTGTCTCTGTTTTGTAGATACGTTCATTTGTGTCATATTTTAGACTCCACATATAAGTGATACCGTATGGTATTTGTCTTTCTCTTTATGACTTACTTTGCTTAGCGTGATAATCTCTAGGCCCATCCATGTCGCTGCAAAGTCATTATTTCATTAATTTGTAGGACTGAGTAGTATTCCATTGCATACATGTGTCACATCTTCTTTTTAAGTCTTTATTTATGGCTGCACTGGCTCTTCACTGCTGCATATGGGCTTTCTCTGTTTGCCAGGGGGGGCTACTCTTTGTTACCATGTGTGGGACAACACATTCTCATTGTGGTGCCTTCTCTTATTGTGGAGCATGGGTTCCAGAGCATGCAGGCGCAGTAGTTGTGGTGCACAAGCTTAGTTGCTCCGAGGCACGTGGAATCTCCCCAGATCAGGGATTGAATCCATGTCTCCTGCATTGGCGGGCAGGTTCTTAACCACTGGACCACCAGGGAAGTCCCCGTACCACTGGGATTATCCATTCGTCGGCTGATGGACATTTAGGTTGCTTCCATGTCTTGGCTATTGTAAACAGTGCTGCTTTGAACATTGGGGTGCATGTATCTTTTTGAATTAGTGTTTTGTCTGGGTATATGCCCAGGAGTGGGATTGCTGGATTATATAGTGATTCTATTTTTAGTGTTCTTAAGGAACCTCCATACGGTCCACACCAATTTACATTCCCATCAACAGTGTAAGAAGATTCCCTTTTCTGCACAGATTAGGTACCATTTTACTGTAAGGAAGAGTTTTTCCTTTCTCCTCCATTTATTTGTTTGTTTATGCATTTGTTCATTCATTTATATCGGTATAGACCTATGGCTTCTTATTTTATCCTAGGGGTTGCAATTGCTGCTGTCCATCAGCATTTAAATAAGCCCAGGGTCACCCAACTTAAGTATAAAATGCCCCATGCCTTCCAGCTGTCCTCCGAGAGCCTCCCTGCCTCTCTGTCTCCCCTTTCTCACCACGCCTCCCAAGAGCTGTCTGCACTTGCTCACCGCTTTCTCACCTCCCACTCCTTCCCTCATTTGGGGTTTGCTGGGTTCTGTCCCTGTCTCTCCTGAAACTACACCAACTAAGATCATCAGGGATCTCTCCACCCTACAATCTCTCCTCTGACTCGTCATCTTGACAGCATTTGCCACGGTTGGCCATGTCCTCCCCCATCCCTAGCAATGCCTGCTTCCCTGGGCATCTGTGCCACCCACCCCTGGGACCCCTACCTTCCCTGGCAATCCCTCACAGATCCTTTTTTTTTTTTTTTTTTTTTTAGGATTTTTAAAATGTGTACCATTTAAAAAGTCTTCCTTGAATTTGTTACAATATTGCTTCTTTTTTTTCTGTTTTGAGTTTTCGGTCCCAAGACATGTGGGATCTTAGCTCCTCGAACAGGGATCGAACCTGCTCCCCCTGCAGTGGAAGATGAAGTCATAACTACATTGCTACCTAAGCTTTAGGGAGAAGGGATAATATGTATCATGTTCTCACTCTGTGCCAGGTCCTATGTGTAAATGAATGGTAATTTACAGCAACCATGAGGTAGTAAGGACTATTTTTTTTATTCCCATTTTACAGAAGTGGAAACTGAGGCACAGGGAGGTGGAAATGCTCTGTTTAAGGTCACACAACTAATTGACAAGTCTGGGATTCAAATTTAGGCAGTCTGACTCTGAAGTACACTGCCCCCAGGGTCATTCACTTACTAGCTCAATAAATAGTCAATGAGCACCACCTGAATGCCAGGCCTGCTCTGGGGCATCCCAGCCCTACTCTCTCCACCAGCAGATTTTCAGCGAGAGTCTGAGGGGGGATGGCTGCAAGAGAACCAGAAAGCATTATGCAGGAGCCAAAGTCATGTCATCTATCTATCTATCTATATGTATTTTTTTTTGGCCATGCTGTGCGTCATGTAGGATGTTAGTTCCCCATCCAGGGATCGAACCTGTGCTCCCTGCAGTGGAAGCGTGGGGTCTAACCACTGGACCACCAGGGAAGTCCCCTACATCATTTATCATTTTAAAAGGACTCTATTCAGCAAAGGAAACCATCAACAAAATAAAAAGGCAACTTACAGAATGGGAGGAATATTTGCCAACCTCATGTGTAATAAGGGGTTGATATACAGTGCACACAAAATGTTCATAACTCCAACACAATAAAATCAATAAATCTATTTCAAAATGAGCAAAGGACCTCAATAGACATTGCTTAAAGAAGGCATACAAATGGCCAACAGGTACATGAAAATGTGCTCAAATCACTTATCATTGGGAAAATGCAAATCAAAAAAACCACAATGAGATATCACTTCACACCTGTTAGGATGGCTGTTATAAAAAAAAAAGAGAGAAAGACAGAACAAGTGTGGCAAGGATGTAGAGAAAAGGCAACCTTTGACCATTGGTGCTGGGAATGTAAACTGGTGCACTATGGAAAACAGAATAGAGGATTCCTCAAGAAATTAAAACTAGAACTACCATATGACCCTGCAATCCCATTTTTGGATATCTGTCCAAAGGAAATGAACTATTATCTCAAAGAGATGTTTGCTCTCTCATGTTCATTGCAGTATTATTCACAATAGCCAAGGTGTGGAAACAGGCTTAGTATCTGTCAATGGGTGAATGGATAAAGAAGGTGGTGTGTGAGGGGGCATATATATATACCTATGGCTGATTCATGTTGATGTTTGGCAGAAACCAACACAATTCGGTAAAGCAATTATCCTTCAATTAAAAAATAAATAAATAAAAAAATTTTTTTTAAGTAGAAGTACTACCAAAAAAAGAAGGTGGTGTGTGTACACATGTAATGAAATATTATTCAGCCATCCATTATTTTTTATAATTTTATTTATTTTATTATTTTTATTTATTTTGGCTGTTCTGGGTCTTCGTTGTTGCACAGTCTTTTTGCCAGTCGTGGGGGCTACTCTCTAGTTGTGGTACGTGGGCTTCTCATTGCAGTGGCTTCTCTTGTTGTGGAGCACGGGCTCTCAGGCATGTGGGCTCGGTAGTTGTGGCCACGGGCTTAGTTGCTCTGTGGTATGTGGAATCCTCTGGGACCAGGGATTGAACCCATGTCCCTTGCATTGGCAGTTGGATTCTTATCCACTGGACCATCCAGGAAGTCCTGCAATATATTCTAGAGATACAGGGAGTGTCCTAATTATTTTTTATAGGTGTCCAGTATTCCACTTTGCATATATATTATGGTTTATTTGATAATTTCCCATTTTCTTCAAAAATAATTTATTATTCTTATTGGTATTTTCACTTACCTATTTATGTATTTATTTTTTGGCCATGCTTTAAGGCATGTGGGATCTTAGTTCCCTAACCAAGGAGCCAACCCATGCCCCCTGCACTGGAAGCACAGAGTCTTAACTACTGGACTACCAGGGAAGTCTCTGATTATTCCCTGTTAATGGACACTCGCTGTGTGCCCAGTCTTTTGCCATTACAACATGTGCTTTCATTAGGGCTCCCATGCATAATTGTTCAAGCTGTGCACTGTACAAAGGTGCCAATTTATAGCACAGGTATTGTAAATTTGTACCACAGGTTTCCAGCAGATGGAAGTAAGTGTGTTGAGGAAGGATCCTTGTGGGCCACTAGCAATGCTGACTAGAACAATATGTACATACATCATTTGGTATGTGCAGTGATATCTGAAGATAGACTTCCAAAAGTGGGATTGCTGGGTTAAATGGGAAATGCATTTGCCATTTGGACAGATTTTGCCCTCTGTTTTTCCTTCTCATAAGCAACATGTGAGGCTGCCTGTTTCCCCACAGCCTCACCACCAGACCACATTTGTCAAATATTTGGATTTTTGCCAATCTGATAGGTGAAAAGGGGTAGTGCTATGCAGTTTTAACTCACATTTATGAGTGCAGTGAAGCATCTTTACACATTACTTTGGGCTTCCCAGGTGGCACTAATGGTAAAGAACCTGCCTGCCAATGCAGGAGATGTAAGAGATGCAGGTTCAATCCCTGGCTCAGGAAGATCCCCTGGAGTAAGGCATGGCAACCTACTCCAGTATTCTTGTCTGGAGAATCCCATGGACAGAGGGTCCTGGTGGCCTATGGCCCATCGGGTCACAGAACCAGACACAACTGAAGTGACTTATCATGCGCATGTTACTTCTTTTGTATTACTTGTTCAGTGAACTATGTCCTTGGCTTACTCTTCTACTGGGATGTTAGCAGTTTTCTTCTTGATTTCTAGGAACTCTTTATATATTGGGCTGCTTATAACTTTGCTAGTGATATGAGGTGAACTTCTTTTTCCTAGTTCATCATTTGTCTTTTGCCTTTGCTTATGATGGCTTGTTTATTTGTTTTTTGGTGGGGAGGAGTTTGGACATGCGTAAAACTTATTTTTTAAATTAAATTTAGTTTTTTGGCTGCACTGGGTCTTCATTGCTGTGCTTTCTCTAGTTGCAGTGAGCGGGGGCTACTCTCTAGTTTCCATCCAAGCGCTTCTCGTTGCGGCTTCTCTTGTTGAAGGGCACAGGCTCTGGGGACACGGGCTTCAGTAGTTGCAACACATTAGTTGTGGCTCACAGGTCCTAGAGCATGCAGGATTCAGTAATTGCAGCACTCAGGCTCAGTAGTTGTGGCACACGGGCTTAGGTGCCCTATGGCAAGTGGAATCTTCCTGGACCAGGGTTTGAACTCATGTTTCCTGCATTGGCAGGCAGATTCTCAACCAGTAGACCACCAGGGAAGTCCAAGACTTGATTTTTATGTAGGAAATCATTTAAAATATTTATATTAATTTTAAACAAAATAGGTAATACAGGGGGTACATTCCTTTTGTAAAAAATTTCAGAACTTATAGCTATGGTTGAGGTTACCTTTGATCCCCACCTCCCACCCATTTCTCATCACACCTCTTCAAAGGCTGACACGGTTATCTTCTTGGTGTTCAAATCTCCAGGCATTTATTTCTGCATTTCCCTTCATATGTAAATCTGCATTGAAAAACATACAGAATTATTTTAGGGTTTCCCAAGCTCTTCATGGTTGACAGAGTTCTTGACAGTTTGCAAAACACATCTCCAATGATAAGTACTTGGCAGATTCCAGAACATCTACTACAGTTTGGAAAGCCCTTCCTGGTGGGTGAAAACATATCTTAGGCTACTAATTTATTCTTAGCACTATTTTGCAGTTTTCTTTGTTTTTTTAATTAGCAAATGTTTTTGTACATCTCTCTGAATTCAAGACTTCCTTTTAAAAGCATCTTTATTGAGATATAATCCATATACTATGAAATTCACCCATATAAAAGGTATAATTTAGTGGGAGGCGTTTTTTGGTATATTCACAGAATTGTGCAGCCATTGCTACAATCTAATATTAGAACATTTTAATCACCCCGAAAAAAGAAACACCATGCCCTTTAACAGTCACTTCCCATTTCCCTCCCTCAGGCCCCTGCCAACTGCTAATTTGCTTTCTGTCTCTATAGATTTGCCTATTCTGGACACTTCATATCAATGGAACTGTCCAATATATGGTCTTAAAAAGGTTTCCTGTTATTTAACAAGCCACAATGTCATTATCATCCCTAACTGAAAACAAAGCAACGAAGACAAATGAAAAAGATCCATAGCTCATTAAATCATCAAATGCCTGGTCTGTGTTCTAATTTCCAGATCTTCAAAATATCACATATAACTTTTTGTAATTTTTTTGAAGCAGCATCCAAACAAGGTCACCTAGTGCTATTGATTTCTAATTCTTCTCTTTAAAAAAAAAAAAAGACAGCTTTATTTCTGTCTTTATTTTTGGCCATGCGGGGTCTTCCTTGCTGTTCGGGCTTTTCTCTAGGGGCAGCAAGTGTGGACTACTGTCTGGTTGTGGTGTTCGGGCTTCTCTTGCTGTGGAACACAGGAACTAGAGCGCATGGGTTTCAGTAGCTGTGGTTCCCAGGCTCTAGAGCACAGGCTCAATAGCTGTGGTGCACGGGCGTCATCGCTCCGTGGCATTTGGGACCTTCCTGGACCTGTGGCTCCTGCATTGCACGTGGACTCTTTTCCACTGAGCCACTACCGCCAGGGAAGCCTGGTTGCTATTTCGCTAAACCTCCTTCTGTTGACTGCTGCCCCTCCTTCACCTTTTCCTTTCCTGGCAGTTTATCTGCTAGAGATCCAGTTTGCTGACCCAGTAGAGCAGCAATGCCTGATAGAAATACAGGGACTTCCTTAGTGGTCCAGTGGCTAAGACTGTGCTTCCAATGCACGGGGCTCAGGTTCAACCTCTGGTCAGGGAACCAGATCCTACAGGCTGCAACTAAGACCCAGCACAGCCAAATAAGTAAATAAATATTTTTTAGAAAGAGATACAATGGGAGCAACACATACAGTTAAGGAATTTCTGGTATCTGCACTTTTTAAAAAAGTGAAAAGAAACACATGAAATTATTTTAAACAATACATTTTATTTAACCTCCTGCACCAAAATTATATTTTGACATATAATCAATATAAACATTATTAGGTATTTTAAATTGTTTTGTTTACACTGTCATCAAAATCCATAAGTATACGCTGTTGCCACATCTCACTCTGCACCAGCCACAATTCTATGGCTCAGTAGCCACGTGTAGCTCATGGCTCTCCATAGATACTTCTCTATTAATCGTAGAGTTTCCTGCCTTTGTTTGGATCTGGCTGATGCAACCTTATGGTGTCATTTAATCTGTTCCTCTGAACCCTGCATTTCCTACAAACTAGGACTTAGGTCATGAAGCTTGATCAGACTCAGGTTTGGAGTTTTGGTTTTTATTTTTATTTTTGCCAGCACCTTCCTTTATGGTGCTTCATATACCCATTAAGAAGCACAGCCTGTCCCCTCATCACTCCTTTTGTGATGTCAGCAACCATCAGTGCCGAATGCCCAGACACATTAGTTCACTAGAAATTGCAAAATGGAGATATTCTCATTTCTAAATGTCTGACTGTTACCCAGCTTCACATGGTTTCCCAAACCCAAAGCATCCTATGATTTCCCAAACTGTACAAATCTTTATATTTTACAACAGGCTTTTCAATTACTTTTATGATTTAAAAGATAAGGTCAGCCTTCTTTTAAAAAAGGACTTCTTGATTTTCCAAAATTGTAACAGAGTTAAAAAGTCTTCTCGGTTTCCAAAATGCTTAATTCATTTGACAAATATGTGCTGAGCGCCTACTGTGTGTAGCAGTGAACAAAACAGAGACCCCCACCCTCAGAGCTGATAGCCCAGTAGGGAGGGGCAAATGAAAATAAGTAAACAAGATAATTTCAGGTTATAACCTGTGGTCTGAAGTAAATGAGCAAGGTGGTGTGCAACAAAGCGTGATGTAGTCAGCCCTGTAAACTGGGTGGTCAGGGAGGGCCGAGGACATTGAAGCCGAGAGCTGAATGCTGCCCTGTGAAGGTAGGAGAGTTTGTGGCCTCCCCAGCAAAGGGAACAACAAGTGTAAAGGCTGAAAAATGGGAACAAGAGGGATGCAGAGGAGGCCAGCGTGGCTGTTGAGAGGGAGAGAGGCAAAAATAAAGTCTGAGAGGTGATGGGGGAGGATGTGCTGAGCCTGGTTGGCTGTGGGGAGGACTCTGACTTTTAACCTGAATGAAATGGAGCTAAGGGAGGATGAGATCCCCTGAGCAGGGGAGCAATGTGATCTGACTCGGATGTTTACAGCGTCCCTCCAGCTGTGTGTGCGGGGTGGTAGGAGAGACTCTGGGGAGAGAAGAGGAGGAGAAACCAGGGAGGAGTCGCTGTGACCCTCTAGTTGGGGATAGAACCGTGGAGGGGGTAGAAGTGTGTGTGTCCTAGATCTTTTGAAAGCAGAGCTGACAGATTTGCTGATGGATTCAGTGTGGGTAGTGAGATAAAAGGGAGGAATCAAGGATGACTCAAAGATTTTAACTTAAGCACCTGGGTGGGTGGTGATGCTATTCCTGAGATGGGTAAGACTGTGGGAGGAGAGGTTTTGAAATCAAGAGTTCAGTTCTGGCCTTTTCCACACAGAGATGTCAGATAAGCCTTCATCTGTCAAGTGTATGGATTATGGGGAACAGTCAGGGCTGGGATGTAGTCTTCACAATCATTGGCATGGGATGGCTTTCCGAGGCTTGAGCCTCAAAGCTCTCTCCATGGAGCATGTATATCTCAAGAAAAGAGTGAAGATTTCAGACCTGGGGCCCCTTTAACCTTTAGAGGTCTGAAAGAGGAGACTCCAGCAGAGGAAACTGACAACACTCAGAGAGGAAGGAATTTCGAAAAAAGGGGACAGGCAAACGGACAGTGACAGAGAGAGAGCAGCAAATCACAAGAGCATGCAGAGTCCAGGGCTGCATGGAGGGCACGGAGCCGCAAGCCCCATGCGGAGCTGGGTGGGGGAGTCAGATTTTAAGAGGCGCAGTGTCACACTGTATCATAAGAAAAGGAGTCAGGTTGATGGAGCCACAGTAGAAGGTGAAGAGTTCCTGTGTGATTATGTCTCCACGCTCTGTGGTTTCTAGAGCCCTTCATGATTTGCAAAGCATGTTACTCATTTAGAAAGCATTTTTGCAAAGTTCTTGGCTACAAAGCACTTTTTAGAGCCAGAAAATTTCGCTTCTGTTCATACCCAGAGCAACGTTTCTCAAACTGCATGTGGCAAACCATCTGTTGGTCATGAAATTAATTTAGTTAAGTCATGACCAGCATTTTTAAAAATAAAATAGAACATTGCAGAGTGCGTTACATAGCGAAAGTCAGAGTTGTGTCCCGAAATCTTTTTTTTTTTTGTCACATTATAAAATGCATTCTTACTGTGGGTGCTGTCAAAACATTTAAAAGATTGCCCCCAGAGAACTTTTTGCCAAAAGTGCAGCAGAGAGCAGTATGAGAATATTCAATGAAAGTGTCTGTAAAGTAAAAAACTGGAAATAATCTCAATGTCTGTCATCAAACTTTCTTCTATGATGGTTGTCGATTTTCTTTCCTGGAGTCTTCTTCTCTTCCGGATAGAAGGTTGTATTTATAAAATAGGAATACTACACAGCAGTGAAAATGCATTCATCTGATGTATACATCAACATAGATAGATCTTGAAAACGTACAGTTGAGTGAAACAATTACATGATTATAATTCTTTATATCAAAATAATATACAGGATACCAAATAAATGACAGGATGTGGATGGTAGAAGTACTGACATATACTTCTTTCTTTATTGAAGTAGAGTTGACTTACAATATTATGTTATATTATGTACAACATAGCTATTCAGTGTTTTTGTAGATTATATACTCCATTTAAAGTTATTATAAAATATTGGCTATATTCTCCTTGCTGTACAATATGTACTAGTAGCTTATTTATTTTATATGTATTTTGTACCTCTTAATCACCTCCCCCTATCTTGTCGCTCCCCGCTGCCCTCTCCTCCCTGGTCTATTCTAGTTTGTCCTCTGTATCTGTGAATCTGTTTCTGTTTGTTCTGTTTCTCCTATGTTCATTTGTTTTATTTTTTAGATTCCACATAGAGGTGAAAACATCAATATTTCTCTTTGATCTATTTCACTAAGCATAATACCCTCTAGGTCCATCCGTGTGACACACAGTTCTTTTTAAAAAATTACTGAATTAATTTTCTTTTTGGTTGCACTGGCTTTTCCTTGCTTTTTCCAAGGCTTTCTCTAGCTGGGGTGAGCAGGGGCTACTCTTCATGGTGGTCTGCAGGCTTCTCAATGCAGTGGCTTCTCTTGTTGCAGAGACAGGCTCAAGGCTTGCAGGACTCAGTAGCTGTGGTGCACGGGCTTAGTTGCTCCAAGGCCTGTGGGATCTTCCCGGACCAGGGATTGAACTGACGTCCCCTGCATTGGCAGGCAGATTCTTAACCACTGCACCACCAGGAATGCCCTGACACATAGTTCCTGGGAAGGATACACCAACTCCAGGACAGTGGTTACCTTGGGGGAGGATGGGGAAATGGAGTAAGAGAGGGGTACACAGAGGGCTCCAATCACTGCTGGCAGGTTTTAGTTCTTAAAAATATAGTAGTTGAAAATGTGTCATTGTGAGCATTTGTTAATTCTGGGGTGATGAGTATATGACCCTTTATTCCCACTTGAGATTTGGAGGCCTCCATTGTGTCCAGTGCCAATTATGGAGATGCTGAAAATGGTAGGATGGGGGACCAAAGGGTCTTGGGGAAGGGGTAGAGGTGGTGGCATGTATTGCTATCAGTCAGGGCCCTGGCCTGGAGGAAAGAGTGAGGATCAAACTGGGTGATAGAGGGAGCTGTTTGGACAGGATGGCAGGACTGACCTTTGAGGGAGAGATACAACCAGCACAGGGAGGGAACCAAGGAGAGAAATGCCGCAACTCCGTTCTCCTCCTGCTCCCTGACCCCAACTGGGTGGCTCCCAACTGCAGCCAGAGGGTCAAGAGAGCCTCTGGTACAGACCACAGGTGCCACTGTAAGGGGGGAGGGTGGGAGGATGGGTGGAGAGCAGGATGGCCGGCAGGGAGCTTGGGACAGCATCCCTTTACCAGCTGCTACCCAAGTGCTGGGAGGCTTCCCAGGTGGCTCAGTGGTAAAGAACCCTCCTGCCAGTGCAGGAGACATGAGATGCAGGTTCAATCCCTGGGTCGAGAAGATCCCCTGGAGGAGGGCATGACAACCCACTCCAGTATTCCTGCCTGGAGAATCCATGGGCAGAGGAGCCTGGTGGGCGACAGTCCACGGGGTCACAAAGAGTTGGACACGACTGAGTGACTAAGTGTGCACACGAGTGCTGAGTTTCATCAACTCACATCTTACCACCAATGAAAAATGGACTCACCCTGACAGTGGATGTGTGGCTCAGCTTTGGGGAAATGCAGCATTCAGGAACTTTTAAACTATTTATTTACCAGCTGTGTTGGGTCTTTGCTTTGGTGCATGGACTTAGTTTCCCCATGGCATATGGGATCTTAGTTCTCCCACCAGGGATGGAACCACTGTCCCCTTGCATTGGAAGGCGGATTCTTAACCAGTGGACCACCAGAGGAGTCCTAGCATTCAGTATTTTAATAACTGGTACAGTCTCACCCATGTCAACCTCTGAGTGTCAGCCTTGGATGGTGATTATATGATCCTGGACTTTTCTGTCTTTATGAAGAGTCCATAGTGCTTTCAGGGAGAGCATCGGGGCTCCCCAGCCCACCCTTCTGACCTCTCCTTCTACTCTACCCCGCCGCCCCCCGCCAGGCCATGGACAGTCAGAAGCAGTTCACCGGTCCGGAAATCCAGTTCCTGCTTTCGTGCTCCGAAGCGGATGAGAACGAGATGATCGACTGTGAGGAGTTCGCCAACCGCTTCCAGGAGCCAGCCCGCGACATCGGCTTTAACGTGGCGGTGCTGCTGACCAACCTGTCAGAGCACGTGCCGCACGACCCGCGCCTGCGCAACTTCCTCGAGCTCGCAGAGAGCATCCTCGAGTACTTCCGGCCCTACCTGGGCCGCATCGAGATCATGGGGGCCTCCCGCCGCATCGAGCGTATTTACTTTGAGATCTCGGAGACCAACCGCGCCCAGTGGGAGATGCCCCAGGTCAGCAGACCCATGCACGTGCATGCTCGCCTCCCGGGGCTTCCGGGGCATGCCCCTCGCATGCTTGGACCCCACATGGGGCAGTACACGCTTTGCACATCTCCTTTGCAGACCCCATTGGGCCCCTGCTCCATTCATGCAAGCCCATGCCCACCCTTTTGCACACGTTGTATGGGTACTGCTGTGCCCTTGCAGATCTTGCAGACCTCTGGCTCTCCCATGCCCACCTTGTGCAGACTCGGCCTGTGCATGGACATAGCCTGATATGGGGCTTCCCCGGTGGCTCAGCAGTAACGAATCTGCCTGCAATGCAGCAGATGAGGGTTCGATGCTGGGTTGGGAAGATCCCCTAGAGGAGGGCATGGCAATCCACTCCAGTGTTCTTGCCTGAAGAATCTGCATGGACAGAGAAGCTTGTGGGGGGCTACAGTCCATGAGGTCACAAAGAGGTGGACACGACTGAAGCGACTGAACACACAGCATACATACCCTGATGCAACACCAGCAGCATTGGCATGCCCTCAGTGTGGCTGCTCACACCAAGCCTGCCTCTTGCATACTCACCCTGGGAGCTCTTAATAGTCCGGATGCAACTGTACCCACACTGTGTACTTGAACCCACATGGTTACACCCACCGTGCTCACCTTACCAGCAGCTCCTGGTATGCTCTCTCTCAACACTGGCCTGCCCATGCCCACTCTTTTGCACAGTCACTGTGAGGGCTCCGGGATGCCCTAATGCTGGCCCATCCCTCACCAGTCACCACGTGCGTGCATGCTAAGTCGCTTCAGTCATATCTGACTCTTTGCAACCCTGTGCAAGGTAGTCCACCAGGCTCCTCTGCCCATGGGATTCTCCAGGCAAGAACACTGGGGTGGGCTGCCATTTCCCTCTCCACACCAGTCACCACATGTGCCCCCAAATGCTCTCTGAATTCCTAACACACAATTCCTATCTCACTTGTTCTGGGCCCACCTGTGGGTGCACCTGTCTTGCGCACTCACTCTGAGGATGCCAGTGTGCCTTCCTGAAGCCCTGGCATGCCATATGGTTGCCTGCCTCTCACTTATTCACCCATACATGCCCTGGCACACCCATGCTCACCCATAAGCACTTGGACCGCCCTTTCCAACATGTTCACAAGAGCCCCCCTCGCCCATGTCCTTGGTGGCCAAGCCTACCTCTTGACCTACGTGCTCCTAATATGCCCAGCCCACAGTGTTTGTCCCTTACATTCTCACTTGCTCCAAGAGTACACTCACATGGCCCTGACATTCCCCCAGTCCACCTCACACACTTAGCCAGCACGTGGTCCCCATCCCCCGTTCTCTCACATGCCCACGTGCCCCTCATGCAGGTTCAGCCCCTGTTGTCCAAGTGGCCCTTCTGCTCACAATCACAATGCACACCAAGTGCCCCTTGCACTCACACTTCCTTTTTTTTTTTTTTTGGTATTTTGGCCATGCTATGCAGCATGCAGGATGGTTCCCCAATCAGGGATGGAACCCAGGCCTCCGCAGTGAAAGCACAGAATCCTAACCCCAAGGCCATCAGGGAACTCCCCCTACTTCCCTTTGGTTTCTCAGATGCCCCCCACAGGCATGCACACACTCCTCCTACTTGCTCTTGCACACCCTTCCCACATCACACAGTCCGTGAGGCTTGCACTCCCATCATCTCCTCAGCCCTGGGCCCCTCGACTCTCCTCCTCGGTGAGACCTGGCTCATGCACTGCCAGGCTTGTACCCCACCCTGAACCCTGCCCTCATGTTCCAGGCCCTCTTACACTTATTCCTGGGTCCCCCTGCGTGAGCATTGTGGTGCATACACACAGCCTGTATGAACTGTAGGCCCCTCCCACATTTACAGGACTTCCCAGGTGGCTCTGCGGTAAAGAATCCGCTGCCAATGCAGGAGACATGGGTTCAATCCCTGGGTCAGGAAGATCCCCTTGAGAAGGAAATGGCAACCCACTCCAGTATTCTTGCCTGGGAAATCTCATGGACAGAGGAGCCTGGTGGGCTACAGTCCATGGGGTCTCAAAAGAGGTGGACACGACTTAGTGACTAAACAGCAGCAACAGCTCACATTGACAGCCTCCATCCCCAGTTTTGCCCAGGTCCATGCATGCCTCCCCCATATGCCCATGTCCGCGGAGCACACTGAGCCGGGCATGGTCACCTTCTCCCCCACATTCTCCCATGCCACCTTGGCCCCCTCACACCCAATACCTCCCTGAGCCCCTTGTGCCCTCTCACAAGGCTTTTGCACATCAGTCCCCATCACATACTCCACCAGAACCCCCAAGATTTTGCTCACTCATCTGTATCCCTTGAGGCATCACTGTATATTCATCCTGCTCTCCAATCTGGCGTAAAAGCCATTGCATCATCCTCGCACCCAGGATGGCCGCACATCCCTTCATCTGCAGGAAACCGTGGCCCGTCATTGGTCCTTCACACTCTGGTACCTGCTGTGGGAGCTCTAGCTCCCACCTCTGCCCCTCAAATGTACTTCACAGGCACACTCTTTGTTAGCGTTATTCCTCCACTCACTCACTTCCTCTTGCTCATTCTTTCCCATTCCAACCTTCTAGTGGTCCCAGCACCCCCCTCCAGTACTCTTACCTGGAAAATCCCATGGACAGAGGAGCCTGGCAGGCTGCAGTCCATGGGGTCGCTGAGGGTCAGATACGACTGAGCAACTTCCCTTTCACTTTTCACTTTCATGCATTGGAGAAGGAAATGGCAACCCACTCCAGTGTTCTTGCCTGGAGAATCCCAGGGACAGGGGAGCCTGGTGGGCTGCCGTCTATGGGGTCACACAGAGTAGGACACGACTGAAGTGACTTAGCAGCAGCAGGAGCAGCAGCAGCGGTCCCAGGAGCCCATGTCTGTCTGCATGGCCCTCCAGTGCTCAAACAGCAGTAATGAGATAGCACGCACATAGGGCATTTCTTAGGCACCAGGCCCTGTTCTAAGCACTCAGCACCTATTAATTCATAAGGGGAAACTGAGGCCCAGAGAGTTCCATCTAACAGTGGGAGAATTGGGATTGGAACCCAGACAGGCTGGCTGCAGAACCTTTGCCCTCAACCACTGTGCCCCCTTTCTCAAAGAAGCCAAAAACATCGATTCTGGAGCCAGCTTGTTGGGAATTCAAATTCCATGCCTGTCACCTTCTGTGTCACCCTGAGCAGTCACCCTGAGCACGTGACTTTCTGGGCCTCCACTTCCTCATCTGTAAAATGGGGATAACAGTCCATACTTCTGGGATGGTTTGTAAGGATTATATGTGATTACGATACACAAAATCCCAGGATACTGGCCCTGGCCCTGTTGAAATTCATACAAGTGCACCTACAGCGAGCGCAATACAGGTGCGCTCCTCGAAAATAAAAACCACGATGATGCTTAGAACAGCGGCGAGCGCCCGGCCGCCTTCGCTGTGGTCCCAAGTGCCCGCCGACGGCGCCCCATCATGTCCCCTCCGCCCCGTGCTGCAGGTGAAGGAGTCGAAGCGTCAGTTCATCTTCGACGTGGTGAACGAGGGCGGCGAGTCGGAGAAGATGGAGCTCTTCGTGAGCTTCTGCGAGGACACCATCTTCGAGATGCAGATCGCCGCGCAGATCTCGGAGCCCGAGGGCGAGCCGGAGGAGGACGAGGACGAGGGCGCCGGCGCGGCGGAGGCGGGCGCCGAGAGCGCGGAGGAGGGCGCCGCGGGGCCCGAGGGCGCGGCGGCCACGGCGGCGGCGGGTGCCACGGCGCGGCTGGTGGCGGCCNCGGGGCCTCAGCTACCGCAGCCTGCGGCGGCGCGTGCGGCGGCTGCGGCGGCTCACGGCGCGCGAGGCGGCGACCGCGGTGGCCGCACTCCTCTGGGCGGCGCTGGCGCGAGCGGGCTCGGCGGGCGCAGGGGCCGCAGCGGGCGCGCTGCGCCTGCTCTGGGGCTCGCTCTTCGGCGGCGGCCTGGTGGAGGGCGCCAAGAAGGTGACGGTGACCGAGCTCCTGGCGGGCATGCCCGACCCCACGAGCGACGAGGTGCACGGAGAGCAGCCGGCCGGGTCCGGGGGCGACGCGGACGGCGAGGGTGCGGGCGAGGGCGCGGGCGATGCCACCGAGGGTGCGGGCGACGAGGAGGTGGTGGACCAGGAGGACCCGGGAGTTGCCGATGGGACGGTGGCTGTGGCCGATGGGGGCCCCTTCCGACCCGAAGGGGCCGGCCTCGGGGACATGGGTGACACGACGCCGGCGGAGCCGCCCACGCCCGAGGGCTCGCCCATCATCAAGAGGAAGCTGGGGGTGAGAGTGCGGGAGAGGGCTTCAGGGGTTTGGAATCACTGAGGTAGGAAGGAGGGTGAGAAAGGGGAAGAGAGACTCTAATAGAGGGTGGGTGGCAGTGCACAGAGAGAAGGAAAACAAAAAACAACGGTGAGAGGGCCTGAGAGATACACAGAGACGCACAAAGAGAGAGACACTCAAAGATGGACACAGAGACGGAGACCTGGAGAAAGGCTCCCGGTAATACGCGCAGTGTTTCTAGGGGCCACGGAGAAAAAGATATCTGGAAACAAATAAAGTCAGCGATCCAGAGACCAAATTAGAGGGGAAAGGGGATCAAGACCTAAAAAGACCCAAGATGGGGTCAGAGACACTGGGAAAGACCCTCAGAGATACAGGCGATTGTGGGGAATTAAGTAGCCCGCTTGACCGAAGCCCCTAAAGCATTCTCAGGCCCTCAGTGCAGAGTGCCGGTAGGGGTGCCGTTGTCAAGGAGATGAGAGGCCCTTCGGGGAGAAGCGCTCCACTGGGAGTCAGCCTGACTCTGCACAGTCAGTCACGGCTGCTCCATCTGTCTGAGCCTCAGTTTCCCCTCTGTAAAATGAGAATGATAATCCCCTTTCTGGTGGGGGTGGAAGGAGAGTACACCTCATACTGCCTAGGAGAAAAGTGCGGGAGGGACTTGGAGAGGATACGCAGGTCTGAGGGGCATTGAAGGTGCGGATCCGCCCTGATACTTGCCCTGCCGCCAGGTGGCCGGAGAGGAAGAAGAGCTGCCTCCAGAGCCAGAGCCAGAGCCGGAACCCGAGCCCGAGAAAGCTGAGTGAGTGGCCTCAGGTGCAAGGGGCCCGGCCCCTGTCACTGCCTCCTTCATGGACTGGGAGCCTCCTGAGGTCAGGGCCTGAGGCTGTCCTGGTCACCCTGTGACCTCAGCATCACTCAGCCCAAGCCCAGACCCAGAGGAGGGCTTCTGTGAAAGACGGTAGAGGAAGAAATGCTCCTCTCCTCCCCACAAGCCTTTCTGGCAGCCGTTCCCTCCGCCTGCAGCACCCTCCCCCATGCTTGGTCTCAGCCTTCCTCCTCCTTCCCATGTTGGCTCACCCATCTCCTTCTCCTGGAAGCCTACCTTGACTCCCCTGCTAAGATGAAGGGGTGTCTCCTCCTCAGGGTTCCCATGAGCCTCTGAGCTTCCCCCATCCCAGCCCTGACCGCTCTGGGCTGTGACTGTCTGGTGATGGGTCTGAACCCCATTGGACCCGCACCCCTTGAAGACAGGGCCGGAGGTTGGTCTCACCACTATGTCCACAACACCGTCTAGACCTGGGCCAGGCATGGGAGGGGCCCCACACTTGGCTTTGAATGAATGCATGCATGCATTTCCCAGGCACCTTCTCACTCTTTCTGTGTCCTGCCCTGCAGCGCTGAGAATGGGGAGAAGGAAGAAGTCCCCGAGACCCCACCAGAACCCCCCAAGAAGGCAGCTCCTTCTCCACCCCCTCCAAAGAAGGAGGGAGCTGGCGGTGCAGGCCTGGAATTCTGGGGAGAACTGGAAGTACAGCGGGTGAAGTTCTTGGTGAGGACCCAGCAAGGGCATCCAAAGCCCCCTCTCAGGGAAACCCAGCATTCACCCGACCTCTGCCTCCAACCTGTTCTTGAGCCCACCTGTGCCCAGCTCACCTCTGAGGGGAAGCCAGTCTGGGCAGAGGGCAGAGATGTCCTCAGACAGAGCAGGACCTGGGCACAGGGCAGCATTTTCAGGCGGTCCTCCCTTGGCTCCTCGGCCTCTCCCTGCTCACAGTCCTTATTCCCACCTCCATGCCTTTGTGCACCTGGGACTACCTGCTTCAACTTCCCTCCTCCATCCTTTATCCAGAGCTAAATCCAACTGAAGCCATGGCCTGTTTCTCGGCTCTCAGCCTTCAGGTGGGAGCTGCCACACAAGCCCCAGCTCCTCCTGTGCGGGGGGTGGGGAGGTGTGAGGGAGACTCACCTCCTCCTCCAGGCCCAGAAGAAGAGAGGGTGAAATTTGGGAGGGCAGGGCCCAGGGCTCCACCTGTCCTGTCTCCTCTCCAGGTTAGCCTGACAAGAGGGGCTGAGGAAAACATGCTGGACAAAAGGGGGTTCCTGTGAGGATTTGGGGAAAGAACAGGGAATGGAGAGAGCAATGGAGAGGAAAGAAGGAAAGGAGAGTTAGGAATAGATATCCTCTGCCAGGGATAAAGCAGACCAGGCCACCTTGTCCTGGAAGCAGCATGGCAGAGGGGTTGGGAGGGTAGACTCTGGAGCTGGACTGCCTGGCTTCAAAGCCCAGGTCTGCCACTTCTTATCGACATGACCTTGAACAAGACAGCTCACTCCCTGAGCCTCTGTTTCCTCATCTAGAAAGTGGGCACATCAGCGCAGAACTAAACAGGTCCATGTAGATAAAGCACTTACCCCAGGTCTTGGTATACAGTAAGCACTCAATAAATGGGAAGTTGTGGGACCAGTTATTCAGGACCCCAGTGCTTGGGTTGTGGGTGGATGTTGGGATAAATTCTCCAAGGGAGAGGATGGACTGTGAGCTCTTGTTTTTCTCTTTCTCTCTGCATCTTAGAACTACCTCTCAAGGAATTTTTACACCCTGCGATTCCTTGCCCTCTTCTTGGCATTTGCCATCAACTTCATCCTGCTGTTTTATAAGGTGCTGGTCAAGAAGGGCTGGGAGGATCAAGTGCTGATCTGGGCTGTGGGATGGGAGGTTCAGTCCCAGTGGGTCCCCAGGGCCCTTGAAATTCACTAGGGACAAGGGATTGGGCTCAGGGTCACGGGGAAGGGTCAGGCTGGACACCTGGATCTTGAGACCCTATAGGGGTGAGTGTAGGTATCTGGGTCCATCTGGAACACATGCCTGAGGGCCCGGGGGAGTTAGAGCAGAGAACAGGTTGTGGGGTCCATGTTCAGCTCTGCCACTGGCCAGCCCTGTACCCCTGGGTGCAGGCCTTGCCCTCTCTGCAGCACCCACCAATTCAGTTACTTCTCTTTGCTTTCACATAAGCTAAAGAGAAATCTGTGGGGAGGAGGCAATGGGAAGCTCATGGGAATTCTCTTAATTAAATTAATTCTCTTAATTCTCACAGTTCAGGGACTAAGATCCTACATGCCATACAGTGCAGCCAAAACAAACAAACAAACAAAAAACACAAGTAAAGCTCTCAGAATAGTACCTGGTATATAAAGATACTGTATGAATAAATGATAGCAACCACTAACTTTAGTTAGTGTTAATGTTAGTGTTAAGGGAATTCCCTGTCAGTCCCTGGTTAGGCCTCCTCTTTCACTGCCAAGAGCCTGGGTTCAACCCCTGCTTGCGGAACTAAGATCTCACAAGTTGATATATATACGCGTGCATGCTAAGTCGCTTCAGTCCAACTCTTTGCGACCCCGTGAACTGTAGCCTGCCAGGCTCCTCTGTCCATGGGATTCTCCAGGCAAGAATACTGGAGTGGGTTGCCATGCCCTCCTCCAGGGAATCTTCCTGACCCAGGGATCAAACCCGGGTCTCTTATGTCTCCTGCATCTGCAGGTGGGTTCTTTACCACTAGTGACACCTGGGAAGACCCTGATATATATGTGTGTGTGTGCGTTAAAATTAGTCTCTCTCTAGGGCTCTACTATCAAGACAAATCAACTCTGTTTTCAGTTCTCCTGTCACTCAGTTCAATAGTCAAGATTCCCAGAACAGAGTCTGATTTGCTAGCTGGGGTCCTGGACCTGCCCCTTGATCTTGATTGACAGTCCTGCTGAGACTGCCTCTGACAGGGGCTGAGACCAAACCTCAGGCATGGAGGCTGTTCAGTTTCTTCGTGGGTTCAGGGTGTGGTGGACCAGGACCCTGGGTCCCCACCCTGACTGACCTGTTCCCTCCCCCCGCTTTAGGTCTCTGACTCTCCACCCGGGGAGGATGACATGGAGGGGTCAGCAGCTGGGGGCCTGTCAGGAGCAGGGTCTGGTGGCGGCTCTGGCTGGGGCTCGGGGGCTGGAGAAGAAGTAGAGGGCGACGAGGATGAGAACATGGTGTACTACTTCCTGGAGGAGAGCACGGGCTACATGGAGCCTGCCTTGCGGTGCTTGAGCCTTCTGCATACGCTGGTGGCCTTTCTCTGTATCATTGGCTACAACTGCCTCAAGGTGGGTCATGACCACAGCCTTGGGGCCGGGACGTGTGTGTGGGTGTGTGTGTGTGTCTGGTGGAAAGGGGAGAACATGAGCTGGGGCCCTGGCTGAGAGGATCTGGGACAGGGGCTGGGGTATGGTGCACAGCGTTGGGGCAAAGGGGACCTAGGGCTGGGATAAAGCCAGGGGCTGAATACAGGATTGGGCTCTTTAGCAAGTGTGATATTCAAACTGGGAACTGATGCAGCTCACACTGAAGAGATGGGTCCTGTGATGATGTTAATTTCTGGGTCAAGAAGCACAGTTTGTCATTTGGGACTACGTGTCATTTTCTACGTGTTGGTCAGCTGGTGAATCTGTGAGGGGTGTGTACGGGCCTCAGACGCAGCCTGGGTGCCAACAGGGGGACACGGATTCTGACATTAACTGTGCCTGAAGCTTTGTGATGCCCCATAAGTTATGTTACAAAATTTTCCATTTGAGTTCCATGAGAGCTGACCGTCCAGCTAATCTTGATACTTTACAATTGGATGAACAGAGTTCTTTGGGCTTTGAACCTCTGCATGTGCGGTTCCCTCTGCCTGGAAGGCTCTGCCCTGCTTTGATCTCCTCTCACCTGCCTGATTCATTCCTCCTCCTTCCCTTGGGAGGCCACCGGCTGCAGCAGGCACCAGTTCTGGGCCCTCCTGGGTTTTTTGTGCATCCCAGCCCTGACCTTATGATTGCATTTCCCCACCGCTACTACCCTGATCACTCTGGGAGCGCGGCTCTGCTGTGGGGTCTCATGAAGGCTCCAGCAAGACATCCCTGCTCCTGCCGAGGCTGTGGTCTCCTGACACTCCCAGCCACCCTGTTTACCTCCGTGCACCCTCTAGGTGCCCCTGGTGATCTTTAAGCGGGAGAAGGAACTGGCCCGGAAGCTGGAGTTTGACGGCCTCTATATCACAGAGCAGCCTGAGGATGATGACGTGAAAGGCCAGTGGGACCGGCTGGTGCTCAACACTCCGTAAGGGCTCAGCACCCCTGCAGTGGGTGGGGGAAGCAGAACTGGGGTACCACTCCATCCCCAGCCCAGGCCTGGGAAGCCTGACTCTTTCTCCCCAAGCTTCCACCTTCCTCTTTGTAATACACACCGGTTGCCTGTGCAATAAAGTACCTGACGGGGTACTGGAGACACATGGAGATTCCCGGGGCCCCAGCCCAGGAGATTTCTGGTTCAGTGAGTCTCCAGAGGCGCCCAGGAGATTCTGGTTCAGTGAGTCTCCAGAGGCGCCCAGGAGATTCTGGTTCAGTGAGTCTCCAGAGGCGCCCAGGAGATTCTGGTTCAGTGAGTCTCCAGAGGCACCCAGGAGCTGCATTTTAAACTCCGTCCTCACATAGTATTCTCACCAGGTGTCATGAGTGGGAAACTGATGAAATCATTTGGGTTTTGAACTGAGCCCAGAGAGGAAATGAGGGTTATGAGGGCAATGTGGTGGGACACTGGACCCCCAAAGAGCACTCCCAGCCCATCCCATTCTCTCCAGGTGAAGTCCCATCTTCCGTGTTCATACAGCCAGGCTGCATCCTGAGAGGGAGGCATGTCTAGAATAGAACACCAGGGCAGGACTTCGCTGCCAGTCCAGTGGTTAAGACTCTGTGCTTCCAATGCAGGCAGCACGGGTTTGATCCCTGGTCAGGGAACTAAGATGCCGCATGCCGCAGGAGACAAAAACAAAAAACAAAACAAAACCTGGTAAATAAAGGGCCAGAAGCATCAAATAAAATTAAATAAAACAGCATGAGAAAGCCCTCTGTTCCCTGGATGCCAGAGCAGGGCCAGGCTGCTGGCTCCAGCTCCCCCACCCCCATCACACACTCTTGCCTCCCCATCTCCCATCTGAGTGCAGTTCAGGTCTTTGTACATCCCCGTCACCTGGGCTCCACCGCTGACAGCAGTGGGGCCTGGGAGGGGGGGCAGGATGTTAAGGTTGACCTTGGGCCTGGGGTCTTTGGAGCCTGATCCTGAGTGAGAGGTTGACCCCACTGTCTGGGATCCCCTGTGAGAAAAGCATTGGAATTCCAACCCCACCGCACCCCCCACCCCACTCCCGCCCCAGTCTGGCTGGAGGCTCCTGTTCCTTTCTCCCCTAACATCTTGTGGCTTCTTTCTCTTGGCAGGTCTTTCCCCAGCAACTACTGGGACAAGTTTGTCAAGCGGAAGGTGAGACGCTGTGAAAGGGGAGGTCGAAGGTCCTCCGCAGCTGGGTGCCTTGATGCCACCAGCCCATCCGAGCCCAGTCAAGCACTCACTTTGTGTGCAGCTTTGGGCAAGGGGCTTTGCCTCTCTGAGAAGCACCTCAGTTTGCCCATCTGGAAATGGGCATGATAATCACCCCCCCACACCCGCCTGTAATGAGACGATGCATGTGACAACCTCAGCAGTGCCTGCCACAGAGTAAATACTTCATGGATATCAGTTTTGAGGGAGGACCTAAGGCATCTTATCTTCAGCACATAGACTCTGGTGCTGGATTGTCCGCTTTTCTCTTTTTTGTTAATTTTTCATTCATTAGTTAATTTGACTGCACTGGGTCTTAGTTGAGGCACCTGGGATCCTCACTGCTGTACTCGGCTTCTCTAGTTGCGGTGCCCAGGCTTAGCTGCTCTGCGGTCTGTGGGAACTGAGTTCCTCTCCTCGAGATAGAACCCATGTCCCCTGCACTGGAAGGCAGATTCTTAGCCACCGGATCATGAGCGAAGTCCCTTGTCTGCTTTTCCATGTGTCGCCTTTTCTGTGCCTCAATTTCTATCATGTTGAGTGAAGTACTAAGAGGGCTGACCCCACTGGGTTGTTGTAAAGATCGTTTGACCTGCTTCGTGAACAGTATGTAGCACACAAAAAAAGACATTAGACAAGTGTTGGCTGTTAGAATCATTCATTCACTCAACAAAAGTTTATTGAGTACCTCCTAGGTATCTAGTCGGTCCTACCTACTAGGAACTGTACTAGGGTTCCTAGTAGTAAACACATCTTGGCCCTCAAGTTGGAAAGACAGATGAGGAACACATTTATAATGTTCAGATGATGATAAGTGTTGTCGGAGAGAAAAAGACTGGGCAGAGGGGGAGTGTGTGGGGGTTGGCCCAGAGAGATTACTCTTTCATGCAGGGTGATTAGGAGGTGAGGGAGTGAGGCAGGTGAAAATCCGGGGGAAGTGTGTCCTGGGTGGGGCGAGAACGGCAGCTGTAAAGGTCCTGGGGCAAGGATGTGCCTGGAGTATTTGAGGAGCTGTGGGGAAGCCAGTGTGGCTGGAGCAGAGTGAGAGAGAGGGTGAGCAGGAGGAGATAAATTCATCAGTGATGGGGTGGGAGGCAGTTATATAGGATTATATAGGTTATATAGTTATATAGGATTCCTTGCCTACCTGCCTAATTATAATAAATTATCCCAATTAATTTGGCTAATGAGCTAACTGGTGGGGGCGGGGGGTGCTTTATTACTTTTGGACCCTTTGAGGATCTGAAGAAAGCTCTGGCCCTTCTCCCCAGAAAAATGCACCCCCAATCTCTCACACAAAGTTCAGAATGTCCCCAGACCTCCCCCCACAGAGCAGACCACCACCTTCCCCGCTCTAGTCATGTCTGCACGGCCCCCTGCTCCCCTGTGCAGGTCCTGGACAAGCACGGGGACATCTATGGGCGGGAGCGGATCGCCGAGCTGCTGGGCATGGATCTGGCCACGCTGGAGATCACAGCCCACAACGAGCGCAAGCCTGAACCACCGCCGGGGCTGCTCACCTGGTGAGCCAGGGAGGACTGCCCCACCCCCAGGCCTGGGGCGGGC
The DNA here is from genome assembly GCA_006410935.1 of Redunca redunca. NCBI lineage: Eukaryota > Metazoa > Chordata > Mammalia > Artiodactyla > Bovidae > Redunca > Redunca redunca. Next base: position 260,245 of record SJYQ01006957.1, read on the forward strand.
GGGGGAGGCGGCCGTGGTCTGACTCTCCAGCATCCGGCCATCCTTGTTTTCTCTGCCCTGCAGGCTTACGTCCATCGATGTGAAGTACCAGATCTGGAAGTTCGGGGTCATCTTCACAGACAATGTGAGGAGGGCCCGTAGGTGGGGAGGGGCCTACAGGTGAAGGGCGCTGGGAGGGCTGGGGGCCCCACCCCCCGGTGTCCCTGACCAGGGACCCACTCCTGAGCTCTGCGCACATCTGACCCTAGGGCACCCTCAGACCTGCCTAAGGTTCCTTACCCTCCAGCACACTCTTCTTGTTTTGTTTTCCTTAATTCATTTTATTTTATATTTAATCATGTATTTGGCTGCACTGGGTCTTTGCTGCTGTGCACAGGCTTTCTCTAGCTGTGGCAAGTGGGGTACTGCTCTCTAGTTGCAGGGTAGTTTGCAGCACCTGGGCTCAGTAGTTGTGGTGGACAAGCTTAGCTGCCCCCACAGAATGTGGAATCTTCTGAGACCAGGGATCAAACTCGTGTCCTCTGCATCAGCAAGCATATTCTTAGCCACTAGACCGCCACGGAAGGCCCAGAACACTCTTGAATTCCCAGACTACATCCTTCTGCAGAGGGTTCCCCAACTCCCCGAAGAATGGCTTCCCACACAGAGTGCTCCATTGTTCTAGAGTGTCCCTGATCCTTCAAAGAATCCCTAGCCAGAGATGGCACCCTGATCACCAGAGCACGCCCGATGCTCTTGAATGTTCCTGGGCCTCAGAGTGCTCCTTGACCTTCATGCATGCCCGCTGACCCCGGGTTTGTGTGCCCACAGTCTTTCCTGTATCTGGGCTGGTACATGGTGATGTCCCTCCTCGGGCACTACAACAACTTCTTCTTTGCTGCTCACCTCCTGGACATCGCCATGGGGGTCAAGACGCTGCGCACCATCCTCTCCTCCGTCACGCACAATGGGAAGCAGGTGTGGAGGGACCTGCCCAAGTGGAGTGAGCCTGGCAGGGGCCACCTTAGCTGTCCCTTAGGAGGGATGGAGGGTGAAGGCTGGGCAGCTCGGATGAGGGGGGCGCAGGGTTGGATGAGGAGGGGCAAGGCTGGGCTGGCTGAGCCAGGGTGGATGTGGGTCATGAGACCCTGGCAGGAGGGCCATCTGGGCTGAAGTGGGGCAACGATGGAGAAGGTGGGCATGGGGGAGCGGCAAGCCGAGCGTGGAGCTGAGCCGCCCCCTGCCCGCCCCCAGCTGGTGATGACGGTGGGCCTCCTGGCGGTGGTGGTCTATCTGTACACCGTGGTGGCCTTCAACTTCTTCCGCAAGTTCTACAACAAGAGCGAGGATGAGGACGAACCTGACATGAAGTGTGACGACATGATGACAGTGAGCTCCCCACCACCCTACGCTCTTGGACATGTTACCAGCCATCCCTGACCCTTAGCTTTCCCATCTGTAAAGGGGGTTAGTAGTGGGACCTACCTTGGGACTTCCTGGGCTGTCGAGTGGTTGACTTCCCCTTCCAAGGTAGGGGGCGTGGGTTCAATTCCTGGTCAGGGAGCTAAGATCCCACATGCCAGAGGGTGCAGCCAAATTTTAAAAAAAAAAAAAAAGTAATAGAACTTATCCTGCAGACTTATTTCCAGGGTTAAGTGATCTGACCCCTGTGAGGTACTTGGAACACTGCCTTCATGGATGGTAGCCACTGTTGTAATATTTGAGCTTTTCAAGGTATTATCATTGGAAAGCTGCTCAAGCACAGTGCTTGACTTACAAGCCATGTGATTTGGGGTGGACAGCTCAACCTCCCCATGCTCTGGTGTCCTCACCTGTGAAATGGTTATATAATAATAGAGCCTACATCTCAGGGTTGCTTTTAGGACTCAGTGGTGCTCCCTGGTAGCTCAGCGGTAAAGAACCCACCTGCCAATGCAGGAGAGACGGGTTTGATCCCTGGGCTGGGAAGATCCCCAGGAGAAGGAAATGGCAACCCACTCCAGTATTCTTGCCTGGAGAATCCCATGGGCAGGGAAGCCTGGTGGGCTACAGTCCTTGGGGTTGCAAAGAGTTGGACATGACTGAGCGCACACAATGCTCCCTGACCCTCAAAGGCTTAAAAGTTTAGAATAGTGCTTGCCAGGTATTAAGGATTCCGTAGACGTGAGCTACTATCATCATTATCTATCAGGAAAAGTTTTATGCCATGCATGTTTCTATTTGCTCTTCTATTCTAATAAATGGTGGTCATCACCCAAACTGAGTTTAACTTACTATAGGCGTGGGTCACAGTTGAAAGAATCACTCCAGTGTTTTTTCTCAGAATGGCCTGTAATCTGGCACTATGCTCACAGGACCCATCTGGTTCCTCAATCTGATATTTGAGGCCCCACCAGACTTGGTCTTGTTACTCAGCCTTGTTCCCACCAGTCACTGGTCTTAGCTCTTACCCAAGGCAACTGGGTTCTCTCACTTCCTAGAGACACAGAAAAAAAACAGTGTAAGGTCTTTGCCAAGTCTCAGGCAGACCATGTCCTTCCCTCTGCTCAGAACCTTTTTGTGGTTCCCCAGTGCCTTCACCATGGTGTACAAAGCCAGGGGAAAACTAGCCTGGCCTCAGTCTAACCACAGTCCTTGCCTTTTGCTCTCCGGCTGCCTGGTCCTCCCTCAGTTCCCCTAAAATCATGTGTTTCCTCCCAACCCAAGCCCTTTGCCTCTGACATTCTCTCTACCTGCCCTCTCCCTGGCCCTACGTACACACGCCTATTCACTTGATGCCTCATCTTCAACTTAAATGCTGCCTCTTACAGGAAGCCCTCCATGACCATTAGCTGGCCCTCATTTCTCTCCTCACTCTTGCTCACAGGAACTCTATTTCCAGCCTCACTGAACCTCTTTTCAGTTCCTCAGAGGAGCAAGATGTATTCTTTCCTCCCCAGGGGTGACGAAACACATGTGGTTTTCTCTGCCTGGAACTCTCTCTCCCACCTAACATTTTCTTCACGTTTCCAGTTCACACATGTCCTCTCTTCTAGGAAGCCTTGCCCTATCACCCAGGCGGGGTCAGGCTTTCAAAACTTCAACGTTTCCTGTGCTTCCCCCATCTTGCCCATGACTGTGCTGTGCTTTCCTGGCCCTGGGGCCTCCCTATCACAACCCTGATCATTTCTGGGCTGTCACTATCTGATGCCAGGCTTGTGAGCCCTGCAGCGTTCAGGGCTGTCTCAGTCATTGCTGTGTGTGCCCTGCCCCAGCCAGTCCGGGGCCTTGGAGGTTCTCAGTGAACGTGCGACTCATGTGCTTCTCACCCCGCCCCTGCAGTGTTACCTCTTCCACATGTACGTGGGTGTCCGAGCTGGTGGGGGCATTGGGGACGAGATAGAGGACCCAGCAGGCGATGAATACGAGCTGTACCGAGTGGTCTTCGACATCACCTTCTTTTTCTTTGTCATCGTCATCCTCTTGGCCATCATCCAGGGTCAGTGCTCATCAGGGTCTTGGGAGTGGGGGCTGTGTCCAGAGGCAGGCTAGCTCCTTAGTGTACAAATCCAGGATCTGGTCAGCCTGGATTCATATCCTGGCTCTACCTCCCCTTACTGTGAGACTTTGGGCAAGTGACCTCTCTGAGCTTCAGTTTCTTTATCTATAAGATGAGGATATTGATTATACTAGCCACATAGAGTTGCTATGAGAATCAAGTTAATTCATAGGTGGTAAGTGCTCAGTAAACACTACGTGTTATTATTTTTAGTAAGTGGGGTGAGATTAGGGAGATGGGGTGCAAGACTCAAAGGCAGATAGCTAGAAGTGAGAAGTTAGATACTGACGTGCGCCCTGCAACTCCCCCCCACCCCCACACCCCCAGGTCTGATCATTGACGCTTTTGGCGAGCTCCGAGACCAACAAGAGCAAGTGAAGGAAGATATGGAGGTAGGTCATGTCTGGGGGGCGACCCTGAGGGATTACAGGACCCTGGGGGGTTGAACGGACCTTGATTCTGATGTCTCCTGCCACACACAGACCAAGTGCTTCATCTGCGGTATCGGCAGTGATTACTTTGATACAACACCGCATGGGTTCGAGACTCACACACTGGAGGAACACAACCTGGCCAATTACATGTGAGTGTGGGCCCATTGGCCAATCAGGAGGGTGGGGCTTGGCCACCAACAGCGGGTGGCTGGGGGAGGTGGGGTGCGGTGTCCATGTGGGTGGATTCCCAGCCAGCTAATCAGGAGGAAGTGAGGGAAACCGTGACCTGTCTACTGCTGCCTCCCATTCCCAGGTTTTTCCTGATGTATCTGATAAACAAGGACGAGACAGAACACACGGGCCAGGTAAGGGTGTGTTATTGGAAGGACAATGGGCAGGGACATGGTGAATTTTAATATAAGGTCATTCAGCAGGTGGCAGTGAAAAGCTCATGTCAATATGAAGCATTTGAAGATGTGACCAACTAACTCCTCCCCATCCCCCACCCTAGGAGTCTTACGTCTGGAAGATGTACCAAGAGAGATGTTGGGATTTCTTCCCGGCTGGTGATTGTTTCCGCAAGCAGTATGAGGACCAGCTTAGCTGAGACACCCCTAGCTGGCCCTTCACCCCCCACCTCAAGTGCCTTATTCTCACAGCAAACCCCATAGCCCTCCAACCCCTCCCCACAAGGCAGCTGGGGGAGGGGTGACCATGTACTGACGAATAAAGTCTGTGCTACACCCCTGACATCATTGTGTTGGATTGTTGATTTTTTGGGGGGTGGGGGGACATCCTCCCCCCGACCCTAAAACCAAGATGAAAGCAGAGACTGAAGTCATGTTTATTGGGAGACAGGGGCATGCCAGGATCAGGAGTGTGTGTCCGCTGGGGAGGGAGATGTAGAGACTGGTTCCTAACACCCCCTCGGGGACTCATTCCTGGATGTAGAGGTTGCTGGGGGCAGTGGGATCATCTGCTGGGCGCGTCTCCACCACCACAGGCCTGGGGAAGGAAAAGAGAAGTCAGTTCATTCACTCATTTGCAGAGAAGTCGATAGAGTTTGTGCCAGCATAGTGCTGGGCTAGAGCAGTGGATGAGCAGACATGGCCCCCGCCCTCAGGAGACCAACATGAATCAGTGAATTAGATGAGTACAAAGAAGCATGAGGCACATAGCAGGGAAACCCAGCTCAAGGGGTCAGCCAAGGTGTCCCTAAAGAATGGACGGTGGAGCCTGAAAGAAGTTCAGGAGGGAACTTGGTGAAAGGGCAGGGAAGAGCGTTCTGGGCAGAGAGAACAGCCTGGGCAAAGGAACTACATGGGAGACTGCACAAGTCATGGTTTGTGGGGTGTGACCAGGATTGGGTATTTATCTTGAGGCCACAGGAAGCTTTTAACCAGGTGAAGAGTGACACAATCAGATCTGGATTTTAAAGGACCCCTCTGACATATTGAAAGGTCAGAGAGATCCTTGAAGAAGCTCTCACTGGCTAAATCTGTGAGTATTTGTGCCTCAGAACAGATAATGATAGTAATAGATTATAACCCATAGAATAAAATGAAAATCAGCTTTCCTGGTGGTCCAGCAGTTAAGAATCTGCTTTGCAATACAAGAGACACCAGTTTGATTCCTGGCCCGGGAAAACCCCACAGAGCAGCTAAGCCCATGAGCCACAGCTACTGAGCCTGCGTGCCTAGAGCCTGTGGTCCACAACAAGAGAAGCCACAACGACAAGCCTACACACTGCAATGAAGAAGAGTGGCCTCTCGGCAACTAGAGAAAAGTCTGTGTGTAACGACGAAGATCCACCACAGCCAAAAATAAACAAGTAAATCTTTAAAAAAAATAAAGTGGAGGATCATTTTTTAAAAAAGAATAAAAATCCTTGAGACTATGCTGAAATACACACAAACACACAGTCATATATACACACATACATACAAATAGACATACATACATACACGGTGGAGAAGGGACAGCTCTTTCCTACAGGAGAATGCCGACTTATAAATGTAGGAGGAATGACAGAAATAGGAAACTCACCATTTAATAGACTCAGGCAAAAATCATCAAGTCATGGTAAAATTAGGTGAAACAATAATTTTAAATTGTCTCAAGAAATTACCCCAAAGAATACTTATTTATACAGAGAAAAGAAGAGTAGCATTATAGTCAAGAAAGCTGGCTCATTCCATTTTAACCAAGTGACCGACCAAAGATAACCTCACCAGTAGCAGGACAAACTGACACACACTTCCTGATCCGATGCAGTGAGAAGGACACCCCATCACTTCTGTGGTATTCCTGCCCCAAATGTGTAACCTGGAAACCTCAAACCCAACTAAGGGACATTCTGAAAAACAAATTTCCTGTACTCTTCAAAAGTGTCAAGGTCATGAAAAGCACAGGAAGTCTGAAGAACGTTCCAGGCACAAGACCCCAAAATGCAGCCTATAATCCTGGATGATATCATGGACCAAAACAAAAAGTATTATTTTTTGGTTACAAACAGCATCATTGCAACAGCTGGTGAGACTTGAGTGGGTGTGTGAAATTAGAAGATAGTGCTATCTCGGTGCTCTTTTCTTGATTTTGACAGCTGTATTCTGGTTTGTAAGAGTATGTCCTTGCCTTGATTTAGGAAACATACACTGAAGTATTTTGGGGTAAACTGGCATCATGCTTGCAATTCATGTGCCAATAGAAAAAAATTACACATACATGCAAGGCAAGAATAAAGCAAATGTGGTTAAAAATAATATACAGGGAATCTGGGTGAAGGGGATACAGAATTCTTAAATTTATTTTTGCAACTTCTCTGAGTCTAAATTTATGTCAACATATCAAGAAAAAGTTAAAAAAAGAATGAAAATTCCACCTTCGGGCTTCCCTGGTGGCTCAGTGGTGAAGAATCTGCCTGCCAGTGTGAGAGACACGGACCCAGTCCCTAATCTGAGAAGATCCCATGTGCCATGGGGCAACTAAGCCCGTGCACCACAACTATTGAGCCTGTGCTCTAGAGCCCGGGAGCCGCAAACACAGCCAAAGCACAGCCAAAAATAAATTAATTACGTTTTTTTTAACAAAAGAAAATTCCACCTTGGCTGCTCTATGGGGAACAGACTATAAGGCACAGAGATAGAAGCAGGGAGACCAAGTGAGAGGATGTCCAGGCCAAAGATACAGATGGCTGGGGACACCTCAAGACACCCTCTTCACATCCAAAGCACCCCCCCTCCCTGGTCCTCTGTCCTCTTCCCCAAGTTCATACCTGGGGGAGCCAAGCAGACGGAAGGTGAGGGTGGGGTCTCTGAGCTCCTGCAGCAGCTGGGGGAAAAGGTGCTGTATCAGTGTCTAGAAGACTCCTCCCCTCTCCCTTAAAGAGAGTAAGGGGCAAGGTCTCTGAACTCCTCAGGTCCAGAAATAATCATTGCTGCTAACACCACTCAACTGTGTGACCTCAGACAAGTTACTTAACCTCTCTGCACCTCAGAGCACTAACCTTTGAAATCATAATACCTACCTGACAGACGATCCCGAAGATGAAGGAGAATACAAAAGTGTAAGGGCAGAGCCCGACACATGGTGTTCTGTGAATTAAGCATCATTTTCACTCCATTTTCCGGATGAGAAAAGTGAGGCACAGAAAGATTAAGCCATTTGCCTAAAATCATTCAGCTGGATTCCAACCCAGGCAGTCTGGTCCATGTTCTTAACCCATTGTCTCTATTTGTGACCCCATTTTACAGCTGGGAGTCTGAGGGAGGCTCAGAAAGAAGCAAAGTCACGCAGTGACCCTGGTTGAGATCTGGTCCCAAGAGATGGAGCAGAGAAGGGGACCTGTCTGAACTGAGCCTAGAGGAAGTGTCACCTCCAGGGACTTTACACCCTGAGTGAGTTTGTCCTCCCAATCGATCTGATGGGTGAGATGACTGACGTGGGAAGGGCTTGCGGGTGCTAGGAGGGAGGAGCTTACCTGATCCGAGCCTAGGGCCCACACCTGCACTCCATGCTTCCAGAAGGCCTGGAGCCGACCCCCGACCATAGCTGGGAGGAAAGCAGTGCCTGTTACCCTTGGGTTTCACTTAAGTCTCCAACCTGGACCCCGGACCCAGGACTTATCATTCCGGCACATACCCACGGCCTCCACTGCTTCAGTCATGGGGATCTCTGGAGTTCGAAGCCCCCGGGCCGGGGCCCCCTCTGGGGTCACCAGCTTCAGGGACCCTAGAAGGAGGTAGAGAAGGGACTGTAAGAGCAGTAAGCGGGCTTGAGAAGGTTATCGAGGGACCGGACAATACGTTAAGAAGCAAAGCAGGACGAGTAAGGACTGGAGGGGCTCAGAATCTCTGAGAGGTGCGGGGTCTGGGGGTCGGTATCTAGGAACAGTGGAGGCAAGGGAGGGAGGAAGGTTCTTACCGTCCATCAACACCATCACCTTGTCTTCCTCGACCTGAGTCACCTGTACTGGTCCCTTGTGCTCTGCTTGAGAGATCCGGGTTCAGGGACCAATTTCACCGCATTATGCCTTCCTCCCGCTAGGCCTCCTCTCCATTCCCAAGCAATCGGGCTAACCCCCGCCCATCACAGAATTCCCCACTCCCCATCATCAATCTCACTAATTATATATACCCAATGTTCTCCCGCCCCGCTCTCGGTTCATCCCCTTTCCCAGTTACGCCTCAGGCTACGCACCGCCCAGTCACTCAGACCCAACGCAACCCAACCGATAAGCCTCACCCGTCCCAGAGCCTGCCCGACTCACCCGTGCTCATCTCGCCCAGCCAGCAGGAGAGCGCGCCGAAGCGCACGGTGTGGAAGAGCACCGACTTCGCCGGCCTTCCGGGGCTCACACCGATGCACACTGAGGGCAGCTCGGAGCCTGGCCCGGTCAGCAGTGCAAACACCGGCAGAGGCGTAGGGAGCGGGAACAGCACCTGCTACGGGCCGCGCAGGGAGGGGCGGGGTCAGAGGGGGACGGGGCGGGGCCTGAGGGGCGGGGTCTTGGAGGACAGTGGGCTTGGGGCTTCCGAAGTATTTCCCCTCCCCGCCAAGAGTTTCTTGAGCCCTCCGTTTTGGGAAGCACTATCTAGAAACTTCAGGGAGGTGAGGCCTCAGAAGGCTTAGAAAGTGACGGGTGGGGTGAGGGCCGGAGCTTAAGGATCAGAAAGACTTCAGGGGAGGAGCCTCCAGGTGGGCGGAGCCTTGGGGAGATTGTGGGAGGCCTCGCGTGGAAGCCCAGGTTCGCGGAGCCCTCTGCAGAAGCGTAGAGTGGACGGCCCCAGCCACCCAAACTGACAAAGCCCCTAGCGTCTCCAGGCTCCCTACCCGGACCAGCAGGAACTTGTTCATGGGCTGGTACCACTGAAGCAGGACCACGGATGTCTCCAAAGCCCCACACAGGAACGGGCCTCCGGAGCTGGTGCCCTCCGCTGTGGAGGCGGGTAAGGAGCGGTCAGCGGTCTCTCCGGCGACCCCTCGCCCCCAAAGGCCACACACCTCTCCCCAGGCTCTACTCACCCTGCCTTAACTCTGCAACCCTCTCCTTTGGAGAGGGAGTCCAAGTCCCACCCTTGGTCCTGCCCTCTGTCTGCCCACCCCTAGGGTTCTCACCCACACAGCACGCCCGGCAGCCTTTGGTGTCCGGGATCTTAGTAGAGACAATGTTCTTCCTGCGGCAGAAGGTAGGCATGAATGGGGGCGAGGGACGGCAGGAATGGGGCATTAGAGGGGTCAGTGGTACCACTAGGGGCTGGTACCTTGCCAGTAGCCGGTGGGGGCTAATGTGAGCGATGGGGCTTCCTGCTCTGCCCTCTTTCCGTTCCAGCAGGCCCAGGATGCTATGAGAATACAGGTAGGGGGTCTTTCCTGCAGTGTGTGTGTACATAGGGAAAGCAGGCAGTTATAGGCTACTGCACACTCCCACCCTTCCCTCAGCCCATCACTTGGCCCCATGCCTTTTAAATGCCCAAGTCTTCAAGACTCAAGCACCTTTATTTATTCATTTTTTCACGCAACATGTTAAAAAAATTTTTTTTTTTGCCTGTGTCCCACAACATGTGGGATCTTAGTTCCCTGACCAGGGATTGAACCCATGCCCACTACTGTGTAAGTGTGGAGTCTTAAACACTGGACCACCAGGAAGTCCCAGTGCAACACATTTTAAATGTCCACTGTAGGCCAGGCACTGTGCTTGGCTCTGGCGAACAATGGTAAGTAAAGTAAACATGTTCCCTACCCTCATAGTACTTGTGTCCACATGAGAAATGACAGACACTTAACAATCAGATGAAGTTACACATATTACAAAGTTTAAGAAGGAACATCTAGAAATTCTGCAAAAGTTTGTCATCACAGATGTGATGTGAATGAGCTCACTCATTCTATCTGGCTTGGGGTCTCCTCATAAATTAGAAATTCTTTTACACAAAGTGTTTATAGAACAATGACACCAAATTTTAATAAACAACCTGCTCACTCCATTTTAGTAAAGCATGGAACAAGTATTGCCATCTTGTCAACATCAAAGAAAGGTAAAGACTGACTTCTTGTGGAAATTACCTCAAAACTGACTTGAGAGGTGGGCACTATTGTGAGCCCCATTTTAAATATGGGGAGACAGAGGCTTAGGAAGAAGTGTCTTGCCCCAAGTCCCACAGTGAAAAGGTGGCTGGAATTTGAACTGTAGGCTCTGCGAAGAGGGAGCCTAATTGTTTTCTCTGTGCCCATCTACTTCCCAACCTCCTTACCTTTGACCCCTTAAGTTCTGACCCCCACCCCTCTCACCCAAGCCACAGCCAGACCTGAGAGAGACATGAGGACATTGTTGATGGAGTACACCCAGGTAGTCCGGCCAGAAAAAAGCTGCAGGGCAAGGAGGAGATGGCTCCTGTAAGACCCCAGCAACCCCAACTCCAGCCCCCACCCTTGGCCCCCCTTGACCCGCCCCAGGGACTGTCCCTCACCATCTCCAGCGTAGCCTCCTGGTCATTTCGATTCAGGATAAAAATGCCTTCCTCGGCCCCCAGGAGCAGGTGCTGGTCTAGGGGGGCAGACATGATGATGCTAGGACCTACTTCATCACATGGGGCCTCCCAGACCCCCATACGACCCCAAACACTGATGCTCTGTCCCTTCAGTTCTCTACTCTCCCCTCACACTGACATTTCCAGCCTCTGTTTTCTCAAATCTGAACTCCAACCCTGACCAGTTCCCTTGAGCTGGTCTCATTCTCACCAGCCTCTGACTTCCCTTGTTCTGGGAGTTCTCCCATCTCTGGCCTGCAAACCCTGACCATCTGTCCCCTCAATTCTGACCCCAACATCAGACATGTCTTCCCCAGTAGCCCTCCCAATTCTATCTGTCTTTCTCCCCAGTTCTGGTCCCTGAATGCTAATCCTATCTCAACACTGATGCTCAAATTCAAATACCCTCACATATGGCTCTTTCTGTCCAGTGTGACCCCACAAGCTCTAATACTGTTTCCTTAACATTTACCCCACACTGACTTTGTCTCCACATCTTTGATCCCTAAACTCTGCCCCTTTCTTCTACATTCTAATCCCTAAAACTCCTGACCCCAAATTGCTGATCCCAGTCTCTCTACCATTAACCTCCAACTGAGGCTGTGTGTATGTGTGTGTGTGTGTGCACACGCTCAGTCATGTCTGACTCTTTGAGACCTCATGGACTGTAGCTCACCAGGCTCCTCTGACCATGAGATTTTCCAGGCAAGCATACTGCGGTGGGTTGCCATTTCCTTCTCTGGGGCAACTGAGGTTAACGGGGTCCAACTGTCCCAGATCTTATACACTGAACTCTGACCTTTCTGGTTTATCTGACACTCCTTTTTAAAATTCCTATTTTATTTATCTATTCTTTTGTGGCCACACTGTGCAGCATGTGGGATCTTATTTCCCCAGCCAGGGACCAAACCTGTGCTCCCCTGCAGTGGAAGTACAGAGTCTTAACCACTAGACCCTCAGGGAAATTCCATATCTGACATTCTTGACCCCCAAACTAATTTCCCTAATCTTCACTCTCAAACTCAGCTTCAGTCTACCCAGCTTTGATCCCTAAATCCCAGCTGTAACTCCTGGCTCTGCCCCTGCCTCCACTCTGCCACTCCCTACTGTATTAAGACCCTTCCCCTCTCCCTGACTTTCTACCTTCCACTAAGGGTCCTCCCCAACCCTGCCACATTCTCCGTGGCCCTCCTGAGTACTCACCCTTGGTGGAGGGGTGGATCCAGGCTGCCGTGCTATGGATCCGGAGGGGGCAGCCATTGAACAACTTGACGAGAAGGGCACATCCCTGGGTGGGCCACGGGGGGCGGGGGAACAGCCAATCCAGCAAAAGGGAGGAGGGGACAGGAAGGCACAGTGGTTAAGACTCAGAAGCAAGAGTGCTAAGTCGCTTCAGTCGTGTCCGACTCTGTGCGACCCCAGAGACGGCAGCCCATGAGGCTCCCCCGTCCCTGGGATTCTCCAGGCAAGAACACTGGAGTGGGTTGCCATTTCCTTCTCCAATGCATGAAAGTGAAAAGTGAAAGTGAAGTCGCTCAGTCGTGTCCCACTCTTAGGGACCCCATGGACTGCGGCCCACTAGGCTCCTCCATCCATGGGATTTTCCAGGCAAGAGTGCTGGAGTGGGGTGCCATTGCCTTCTCCAGAAGCAAGAGTGGCAAGGTTCAAATCCCGCCTCTGCCTGCTGAAAGGTTTATGACCTTGGAAACTGTTTAACCCTTCTGTGCCTCAGTTTCCCCATTTTGAAATGGCAGATAATATGTATCTCTGCAGAATCTGCAGGATGGCATCCCTGACTCACTGGATATGAGTTTGAGCAAACTCCAGCAGAGAGAGAAGGACAAGGCATCCCGGCATGCTGTAGTCCACGGGGTCACAAAGAGTCAGACACGACTTAGCGACTCAACAACAACTGCAGTATCTGTCTCTATCTGTGCAGGTATACACCACGGAAAGACACGAGATCAGGGGCTTGCACAGAGGCTCTGCTCAACAAATGTCACCTGTCATTATTATTATCTTCCCTGCCCCATCCCCCACTCCCACCAGGCATCCCCAGCTGCATCCAGAGATATCAATCCTCAGCATCACTGGCCTCACCTTTCTCTTCATCTTTTCCTTCTTGGGGGGCAACAGTGGGGGCTGGTCAGGCTCTCGGGGGGCTGGGTTCCAGAGTGAGGGTTCTGAGATGGGGAGGAGAAAATCAGCCCCCAAAGCCCCCCAGTCCCTGCCCAACCCCCACCTTCACCCACCTCCCACCCCAGCATGCCCTGTTACCTGAGTGGGCAGTGAGGTGGGGGCTTCGGGTGACTGGGGGAGGCCCGAGATGGGGGGTGCGTGGGGGAGGCCCACTGGCACACCGGACCAGCACCCCTGGGCTCAGCTGGCCGTCATCCCCAGTCCCCCCAGGACCCTCATCTGACGGAGAACGGAACTTGGGCTTTGGAGAGAAAGGAGGAGGGTGGGGGATACATTAGATCAACTCAGAGAGAGGGCACCTTGCCAACCACCTCTGCCAGAACCGACCTTAGGTCATGGCTCTCTGATATCTAACCACCCCTCCAGCCTTCCCCTCTGACCCATGTCCCAAAATCAACATACTCCAGCAACTAAAGGGGAAGGGTTGGGTGCAGTGGGGTTTCCAAAGACCAGCTACTGACCAACATCCATTGGGCTAAATATTCTGAGTCCCACCCCTAGGGTCAGGGATGCCATTTCCAGATCCCAGTCATCCCAGTCTCTCAGATCTCAAAGGACCTGGTGTCCCAGACTCCAGCCCAAGAGAGCTTAGTATCCCAGTGTCTATGGGCCCTGGCCTCCTGGCCCCCTGCCCCCTATCTCTGTCCCAGGGCTTTACCTTGGGGGGCAGTGGAGGAGGTGTGTCTTCTGCAGGGGCGGGGCTGGAACACAAAGATGGGGTCAGCAGGCGGGGGGTGTGGGCAACAAGGCCTGGGGAGGGTTGGGGCTGGAGGTCTGAGCTCAGGAGGGTCAGAGGATGACTCGATGTGGGGCTAGAGCTGAGGGCTAAAGGACGGATGACCCTGATGATAATGGTACCAGTAACTTCCTTAGGTATCAAGCTGATAGTGCATCAAGTCTCGCAACTTCACACCCGCCTAGAACACAGACTATCCAGTGCTCCCGGGGGTCAGGTTCTCACCTGGTACGCGTGAGTCTATTACAGATGAGGGTGTGCAATGGACAGGTGGGCCCTGAGGCTGACACAGGCCTAGGGCTGGGGGAGATGGGGGCCGGGGCCAACTGCTGGGGTTGAGGCTGGGTCTGGGTCTGAGGGCCTGACATGGGGGAAGGTTCAGTCTGAGGGTGGGTGAGAAGTTGAAGAAAGATGAGGGGGCCCGGGGGTTAAAGGTTAGGGCAGCAGTTGAGGCCTCAGGGTGAGCGGAACATCTGGCAGGAGCTGGGCACTGGAAGGTAGCAGGGGACCCAGGGTTGAGTTGGCTGGGATTGGAGAGGAAGGAAAGGGGAGTCAGGGGTTGGAGGTGAAGGAAGGTGGGGATATTGAGGGTCTGGTCAGGGGTCAGGGGTCAAGGATCAGCACTGAGTAGTAGAAGGGAAGCAGGGCTGAGGCTGGGATCAGCGGGAAGGAAGATGGGTTGCAGGAAGGCGAGGGCTGGGTGGGGGCCTGTGGAGCTCTTACATGTCCACGTCGTCATAGTCATCATCGGACTCTGATAGGTTCCTCCTGAGAAGGAACAGGCATGAGCCTTGGGTGGTCCCCATGCACATCCCTGCCCCACTCCCACCCTGAGGGTCCCTGACCTAGGACTGCCGCTCTTGAAGTCTCCAGGGGGCTGTAGGAGAGCCTGCAGGATAGTAAAGGGTCAGCAGTGGCCCAGGGGGAGAGGAGGGCGGCTGGGCAGTCAGGGAGGATCTCACCGTGTCCACTGGGGGCCTGGACTCCATGCCTCTGAGCTTCCTGAACTCCATGTGCCGCCCTGGGGGATGGGGGTGGGGTGGTCACAGTGAGCTCCAGACGAGGATTTGGGAACAGAAAGAATAGAAGTGGGAGAAGTGGGGGTGGGCTCTGGGGTTAGGATCTTAGCACTGGAGCTGTCCCTATAGGGAAGGGATCTTGGTTTACAGGGGTCTCATCTGGGGGCTTCCCAGGTAGTACCAGTGATAAAGAATCCACCTGCCATCGCAGGGGATGTGGGTTGGATCCCTGGGTTGGGAAGATCCCCTGGAGGAAGACATGGCAACCCGCTCTAGTATTCTTGCCTGGAGAATCCCATGGATTCTGGCGGGATAGTCCACGGGGTCACAGAGAGTCGGACACAGCTGAGCATATACAGCATTTAGGGGTCAGGAGTGGAGATCAGGGAGGTTATAGAGTGGTTGCTTTTAGGTTCCACTTGGGGATCAGGGAGCAAAGATTCCTGAGGTCTGTGGGCGTCCTGGTGGTTATGGAAAGCCTTACGAGATCTGTTTGCATGACAGAAAGGTGGGAGTCTCCAGAGGCATTTTGTAGATCAGGTGGTGGTGAGGTTCTGTGGGGTCTCCTGCAGAGTCAGATGGTGATGGGGGTCTCTGAGGGTCTATTTGGAAGTGATGAGGGTCTCTAGGGCAATCTGATGAGGGGGCATCTCCTGGATTATAGAGTCAGGTGTCCAGAAATGTAAAGATTCTCTACTCACGACAGCAATCCGCGTCTGGGATCCCCAGAGAGCTGGCCCGATGGGTGGATCGGATCCGCCGAGGGATGGCCGGGGGGAGCTGGGCAGAGCGGCGGCTGCATCAGACCCGAGGTCCTCCAGCAACAGCCTCCCCACCCTGTGGGTCCAGCCCGGAGTCCTGGGCCCTCCCATAACCCATGTGCCCCCAAGCCCTGTGCCAAGCTACCACCCCATCCTCCCTGGCTCTTTTCTAAGAGAGGCAGCAAGGGGGCGCCCCAGGCAGGGAAACAGGCTGAGAAAAGTCGAGCTGGTCCCTCACCTCAGGGTCTTCATCTTCAATCTCGCCCACAGGGGCCCCCTTCCCGGGGTTCCTCAGTTTGTCCAGAAGATCTAGGATCAGGCCCCTGTTGAGCCCGGGCTGGGACACCAGTTGATGCTGGGGGAGGGGAGGAGGGTGTCAGCACATAAAGGGCGGGATTAGGAGGGGGTTGGGATGGGGCTGGAGAACTAGTCTAAGAGGAAACTTGGGGGGAAGTTGCCAACAGAGGAAGAAGGCATGGAATTCTGGGGAGCTGCAACCTGGGGGATTCTGAGGTGTCTGAAGAGATGAGAAGAATGTGAGGTATTTTGGAGAACTCTAGAAATGTCTCAGAGGGGACTGGAGCTCCCCTGCAATGCCGGAGCACGCGCAGGAATGGGTCCCGAGGCCCTTAGGGATGAGTGAGATTTAAGAACTCGGTGTAGGGAACTTTGCTGCCGGTCCAGGGTTGAGAATCTGCCTGCCAATGCAGGGGACACAGGTTCTATCCCTGGTATGGAAAGATCCCACAAGTCGCAGAGCAGCGGAGCCCTTGGGGCACAGCCACTGAGCCCTTGTGCCCTGCAGCTCGTGCTCCCCAGTGAGAAGCCACCCCCGTGAGAAGCCCGCGCCCTGCAGCGAAGAGAGGAAAGGCCACGCGCAGCAGTGAAGACCCAGCACAGCCAAGAGAACAAAAAAGGGGCCTGCGATACAGTTCAGGAGTCTCGAGGGTCCTGGGGCATTCAGAGGGACCAGCAACTATGAAAGGGCCATGGGGGTTCCGTGAGATGAAACGACCAACGTGATAGAGGCCCTGAGGAATTCCGGGGTGAGTTAGGCTTCTCAGGGGAGGGAGGCTTACAGTGAGCATCTTGGTGGCACTGGGTCGCTTCTTGGGGCTCTTAGTGAGGGTGACTTTGACAAAGTTGTGGAAAGCAGCCGACCTTGGGAGGAAGAAGGAGAATTCTGGGGTGAGGAGCCCAGAGGCCCTCCCATCAGACCATCATTCGGTCTCGCCCTCCCTCCTCCACGTGCCCCTCTCCTACCATTTGCCTTTATCCTTTAGCCTGGGCGGCTGGTAGCCACTCTTGGTCATGAGGAACAGAACCCTGGAAGAGTAAGGACAGAACATAGGGTTTAGACTTCCAGTGGCAGCCAGACCTCATGGCTCCAGGGGCCCCTAATAGCACTGAGGTCGGCAGGGAGCAAAGGGAGGGACAGAATGAGAATGAGGGGTACATTTCACAAGGCATGGGGTGCCCCTTTGAGGGGACACCAGCAGGCTCAGGGGGAGCCTCAAGATGGGGCTCCCTAAATTGGGGCCCCTCGTGTGGAGGGATGGAGAAAAGGCTTTCTGGGTTGAGGGGCTCCTGAGGGTCTCAGATTGGGCTCAGAGTAAGGGGGTTCTCCTCTAGCGGGTATTGAGGTGGAGAAACAGGCTGGGGGGCGGGCAGGTGGTGTTCAGGGTCAGAGTTGAGGGGGGTCTCTGGGACCAGGGGGGCCTGCCACATCTGCCTACCTGAGAGGGTGCACATCAAACAGTGGTGGCTGTAGCTCGGCTAATTCGATGGCTGTGATGCCCAGGGACCAGATATCACACAGTTCATTGTATCCCCCCTTCAGGGCCACGGCTGCCACTTCCGGAGCCATCCTAGGGGCAGAGACCCTCGGAGAACCAAGGAGTGACACAAGAAGGGGAAGGGGAGACAAAGGAGAAAGGGGCAGGCATAGAGAGAGCCAGATGCAGAGAGAAACATAAAGATGGAGAGAGACAGAAATAAAGACTTCCCTGGTGGACCAGTGGCTAAGACTCCACGCTCCCAGTGCAGGGGGCCTGGGTTCTATCCCTGGTCAGGGAACTAGATCCCACATGCTGCAACTAAGACCCAGCACAATCAAATAAATATTTAAAAAAAAATAGATGGAGAGAGATAAAGGCAGAGAGGTAAGAGACAGGCTGGAAGATGGACACTAAGAGAGAGATAGTGAGACAAACATGGACAGATATGGAAAGACAGACAGACCAGGATAAAAATCAACATAAACACTGGGAGGAATGGCGGGAGGGCACCCAGAGAGACCTAGGTAAATGGAAAACTCCAAAAAGACCCAAAGAGCAGATAGACTGTTGACCGTCTGAGCCACCAGGGAAGTCCAGTCCATAGAAAGCTAGAGATGGGCAAAAAAGCCAGTACAGAGATTCCCAGAGATCTGGGCTGGTGAACGCCATGCCACCCCACACCACTCCTAGCTGCCAGCCAGGCATCCCTCACCAGTAGGGTGTCCCAATGAAAGAGAGGCGTCGAGCTAGCGTTGCCCCGATCTGGGCCGAGATACCAAAGTCAGCTGGAGACAGAAGGAGAGACATAGTGACCTGGGGTCCCCTGTCCCCTTGGTCTCCCCTCAGGCCCTCAGTCAGCCTCTCTCCCCATTCCCACCAGCCACACTCACCCAGTCTGACCTCCCCAGCATCGTTGATGAGGATGTTGGCTCCCTGGGGAAAAGGGAGGGATTAGAGGCTGTCAGAGACACCCCCAAGTCCAACGCTGCTGACATTCCCTGGCCCCACGACACCCTGACCCTCCTGACTCCTGTCTCCCGGGTCCCCCACCCACCAAGGCCACCTCTCTGCCCCTAGATAACCTTGATGTCCCGGTGGATCTTCTTCTGTGAGTGCAGATAGGCCAGTCCCTGGGGAGGAGGGCGGAAGTGGGGGCTATGAGTGTCCAGAGGCAGGAGCAGGGCCCTCCCCCACCCCAAGCCCAGAGAGCATCTGCTTACCTGGAGCACTTCCCGGCAGACGTAGCTGATCTGGAGCTCCGACAGGGAGCCTGTCACTGCAGAGGTCACCCAGGCACTGTGTTAGGTGCAGGCCAGACCCCTGGCCACCACCCACACCAGCTGAGAGGGTACCATGCAGGGAGGGGAGAACTGGGATGGGACAGGCGGGTGGAGGAGGCAGAGAGGCAGTCAGCAACAGAGAGAGGCAGCGATGCAGGGAACCAGAGAGATTCATTCAACCTGATTATTTGCTGCATGTCTACTGTGTGCCAGGCACTGTGGCAGGCAGCAGGGATACAGCTGTGGACAAAAGAGGCAGAGATCCCTGCTCCCATGGAGAGAATCTTCTAGCACAGGAGACGGATGGCAGACAAGATAAACAGGTAAGATACACGATACACGAGACGCCAATAAATAGTAAGAAAAATTAAGCAAGAAAAGATAACAGGAAATATGTGTGGGAAATATGTGTGGGAAGGAGTATGACATTTTACACAGGTTGATCAGCGAAGGTGACCCCGAGAAGGTGGCGGGGGTGGAGATGGGGAGCAGTCCCACTCAGAAAGGGAAAGGCAAATGCAAAGGCCCAGAAGCAGGGGAGTGCCCCCGGTGGGGCTGGAAAGCAGAGGAGTGGGTGGAGCAGGGGTGAGGGCGCCAGCCTGGGATTGTCAGCGGGGGTCAGACTCAGGGGCGGTGTTGAGAAACTTGGGCTTTGCTTTGGGGGGAGATGGAGGGCATGGGACAGCTCTGAGTGATGTTGCTCTGTAGCACAAGGAAAGGCAGAGAGAGACGGGAAGAGAGAGAATCAGGAACAGACCCAAGCTGAGGCAGAGAGAGACAGACATGGCCAGAGAGACCCCAAACTGGGAAAAGAGACACATTGAGAAAGACACAAAGGGGTGAGGAGAATACACCAGAGAGAGACAGCAGACTGAGGGGGTCAGAGATTCGGTCTGACGGGCTGGTGGGGTGAGTCACTTCCTCTCTGTGGGCCTCAGTTTCCCCCACCCGCCCTGAGGACTTCTTCATGAAGTCCTTCCTTTCCTGACCTTTGAGGTCTAGGGCTGGAGGGAGACTGGGAGACGGGGAGATGGTCAAAGATAGAGGTGCCCATCAGAAATCTGATCAAGGCCCACCCTGCCCCCACCCTCCAGTGCTCCAAGACAGTGAAAAGCAGGCTGAGTGAATCAGAAATGCATTCACTCGTTAAATGAACAGATGGGCCCCGATGATGAGCCAGAAATGCAGAAATTCTCAAAGGCATGAATAGACCTCGGTGAGAAAATGCAGGCACAGGGGGAAGACGGGGCAGGGAAACTCGAGGGGATCGTTGCAGAAAAACCAGAGCTGGACTCTCAGGTCCTGAAGAATATAGGGTTCAGGGCCCGCTTGGGTACCACAGTCTCCCCAGCATCTTCCAGGCCAGGCCTGGTCCAGAGGAGCGGCTCTGTGTGAAATACAGACCAGAGAGACAGTCCCCGCAGACGCAAGGGTAGAGGGACGGGACAGGTGGATTGGAGGGCTAAGGGCTGCCTGGATCTCCTCGCCCCTCCACTCACCTTGGTAGATGTCCTGGAGAGAACCAGCCCCGCAGAATTCCATGCAGATCCAGAGTTTCTGCAGCCTACAACAGTTCAAGAGCAATAATAATAACAGCAGTAATAAATCATTATTTATAGGACAGTTTCTGGTTCACTGTCCATCCTATCCTAGTTCAACAAGAACTTGAATGTAAGAGCTGTCATCTCTCTATTATCTACCAGAGTGAGATCATCCCATTTTACAGATGGGGAGGTTGAGGCTCAGAGAAGAAAACATATGTTTAGGGTCAACTGGGCCAAACCCAGGTCCCTGGGCTCCTACCATGACGTTCTCTGTTGTCCCGTGCTAACCTAGGAGACAGGGCAGAGACTTCACAGGTTGTGTGGAATTTCAGAGGGGACAGAGGAGCCCAGGATGCCGGGTCTGGGGGGCTGAGATCATTCTGGGGGCATCTGGGATATTCAAGGGTCAGGGAAATTAGGGGTTCATATTAAAGGAACAGAAAGTGAAACTGGGGGACCTGCAAGTCAGGACGATGATCAGTTTTAGGGGGACTTGGTTTCACATTTGGTTGCCACAAAGGGATCAATTTAGTGAGAAATGCTAGTTATTTATTGGAGATGAGATTTGGAGGTGCTCTGGTCAAACAAGTGGGACTTCGGGCTGGGGATCAAGTTAGGAGGCCTCAGTTAAAAATGGAGGTCCGGGATTAGAGGTTAGGTTGGGGGGGGGGCCTGGTTAGGAATGGGAGTTGGGGGCTGGGCTGGGGGCAGGGCAGGTCTCATCACCAGAGATAACTCCCATGGTAGGCCACGATGTTGGCGTGCCGACAAGTTTTCAAGATGAGGATTTCCTTCTGCAGGGTGGAAACATCATCGTCTGCGAGGAGGAGCAGAAGAGAAAAGGCTACTGCAGGGAGGGAGCATGGGGGGGTCCCAGGGTCCCAGGAGGTGGGGCAGGGCAGGGAGGGCCTGGGTGCTCTCCTCACCAGGCTCCATCTTCACCATCTTCAGTGCCACCAGGTCCCCTGTCCCCTTCTCTCGAGCCTTGTAAAGGGGAAGTTGGCAGTCAGGCAGGCTCCATTTGCCCGAGGTCTTCCTCAGCATCCCTGAACCCAAGCTGAGGACTGGGACCCTCTCGCATCCCCATCCCTTCTTGGGGCTCACCCCCAAGGTCACGGGTTGGAGGGTGTCGGAGAAGGAGGGGGGTTCCTCACCTTGAAAACTTCCCCATAGGTGCCGCCACCCAGCCGCTGCAGCAGGTCATAGTGGTCCCGGGGGTCCCTGTTAAAGATGTCAGGGTCTACGAGGTCCATTCCTGGGGGCCGGAGCTGGGCCTGCGCCCAGGGGCCAGCAGGGCCTCAGGGCTCCGAATGCTGGCACCTCCCTCCCTCCCCACACGCCCTGCACCCGCCTTGCCTCCACCGGCTGTGGCCTCCCCGCTCCCCACTCTCGCTTCCTGCCCCGGCACAGAGCTGTGCAACGGGCGGCTCCACCCCCTGTCCCCTGGGCCCTGACAGCCTGTGAGGGGCAGCTGGCCTTGGGACCCAGGGGACCCCCCCCTTCCACCTCCGGGGCCCTGGGCTGCATGTAAACCAGATGCAAACTATCTTCATTGTGACCTGGAGGGTGCCCTCACCCTCCCCCGTTATGGGCAGTGGCTAAGAACACTTGAACCTCTGCTGAATGCTGAGTGTTGGGCCACAGCCTGGAGATGGCAGGTCTACACCAGGATGACCATGCAGTGTACATTATTGTTCACCCGGGACACGTACAGGCACTTAGTAGTAACTCCTCGTGCGGCGCGCAGGCCAGTCGACGTGTACACACCTGGATACCCGTGTGCACGTATGTGGATGTACCCAGAGCTATACATACATGACACATGCATATGCAGTCATGCTTGCAGTGGGCNTTTAAGGCCGCCCTCTCTGCTTAACTTACTCTCTCTCAGCCCCTCTGTTTTCTCTCTCTGCTCCTCAGTTTCACTGAGCCTCTCGGTGCCTCTTTGTGGCTCCCCTTCCCCCCCTCATTTCATTCATCGAACACACGTTTACTAAAATCTACACTGTGAATTATGGGCAATGGAGCGGACCCAAGATAACCAAAGACAGCCACTGGCCATGCTTTCATGGAGTGTCTAGTTCAGACAAACCGGACGGTAGACAGTGATAGCCAGGAGTGGTCAAGGCGGTGATGGGGGAAGCACAGGTAGATTGGTGGGGGCTAGGATGGGGAAAACTAGGCAGGAGAGAATGGGCTGGACCAGAGTGGGGTTTGGGGATGGGAGGAAGGGGTGGATAGCAAAGATGTCCAGGAGCCCAGATGTACAGGCTTCAAGGGCTGGGTGGCTGGGAGATTGAGGAGGCGTTTTTCAGAAAAGACCCAGGGCTCTGATGGGGTTTAGAGCTGGGGCTTAGGTCAGGGATATGGATAAGTTTCGTTAGAGGTTATAGAGCTGATTCATTATTTGAGTAGAGCAAGTGGCCAGTGACAGAGGGAGGGAGGAAAGGAAGAGAAGGAGGAACAGCTACATTCCCCCCGACTCCCACCCCATGGAATGACTGGCCTCAGCTCTTGTCTCTGCTCACTAATCTTGTTTCTCGTCTAGGTACAACCCTGAGAACCTGGCCACTCTGGAGCGCTATGTGGAGACACAGGCCAAGGAAAATGCCTATGATCTGGAAGCCAACCTGGCTGTCCTGAAACTGTGAGTATCTGCCTCCATTCCCACCCTGTTCCCACAGTCAGCAGCCTGCCATTCCCAGCACTGGGTGCGGTGGGAGTGAGGCGTAACCTGCAGGATGTGACTTCTCTCTCTTTTTTTTAAAATTGGAGTATAGTTGGTTTACAATGTTATATTAGTTTTAGATGTATAACATAGGGTTTGGGTATTTTTATAGGTTATACTCCATTTAGAGTTATTATATAATGGGGGTTATAGCCCCTGTGCTGTTCGTTGTGGCTTTGTATCTTACTTATTTCATATATATCTTGTACCCCTTAATCCCCTTCCATTATCTCGCCTCTCCCCCACCCCATTCCCATCTATAACCACTAGTTTGGTCTCTGTTTCTGTTTTGTTGCTTTCATTTTATTCTTTAGATTCTACATATAAGTGAAAATATGTGGTATTTGCCTTTCCCTGTCTGACTTAACTTCACTAAGCGTAATATTCTCCAAGTTCATCCATGTTGTTGCAAAGGGCAAATTTTCATTCTTTTTCCTTTTTTTTCTAAACGGCTGAATAATATTCCATTGTGTGTATGTGTTTATATGTACCATATCTTCTTTATCCATTCATTTGTCAATGGACACTTAGGTTGCTTCCAGATCTTGGCTACTGAAAATAATGCTCCTGAGAACACTGGGGTGTGTGTTATCACTTCAAATTAGTGTTTGTTTTCTTTCTTTATATATATATACACACACATACCCAGGAGTGGAATTGCTGGACCATGTGGAAGTTCTAGTTTTGATTTTACAGGGAACCTCCCTACTGTTTTCCATGGTGGCTGCACCAATTGACATGACACTATCAAGCGTTCTCTCCTCCACATCCTTGCTGGTGTTTTGTTATTTGTTGTCTTCTTGTTGATAGCCATTTTGTCAGGTGTGTGATTCTGATTTGCATTTTCCTGATTAGTGATGTTGAGCATCTTGTCAAGTGCCTTTTGGCCATCTCTGTGTCTTCTTTAGAAAAAAACATCCATTTAGAAGTGTCTGACAGGGTTTTGGGGGATTTTTAGTATTGAATTGTATGATCTCTTTATCTGTTTTGGATAGAATGTGCAAGACTAGGGAGCCAGAAAGTAGGGGCAGGAGGAGGGATGGTTTTTGAAAACTTAGTTACAGGGGCTGCAGTCCAGCAGTTAAGATACCAGCCTTCCACTGTAGGGGGACACGAGTTAGATCCCTGGTTGGGGAACTAAGATCCCGCATGCCTTGCTGTGCAGCCAAAAAGTAAAAAATAAATAAAAATCATAACAAAGTGCACATACAGGCTGCTGCAGAAAGCAAGTATATGGTTTAACGTGGAGTTATAAATGAACACCTATGTAATCAGCATCCCAATTTTAAAATGGGTATTGCTAGCACCCCTGTCCTTTGCCCCATGTGTTTTGTGCCAGTCACGCTGACCGTGGTGACCACTCCTGTGCCCTCATGGCCTGGCTTTGGGTGAATTTACCGCATGCTTGCAGGCGCATGTACACACATACACATCCTGATGCGCTTAGCTCAGGTTTGCCTGCTTTGGGCTGCACGTAAGAGTAGCTGCTCGACTGGAGCTCTTCTGCGTCTGGCAGCTTGCGCTCAGCCCTGGGTTTGTGAGCTCCACGCTTTGCCCGTGTGGCTGCAGTTGGTTGTCGTTGCAGTGTAGTGTTCCACGTGGAGCCTAATTATCTGTTACCCTGTCGGTGGATATTTGGTTTCTTCTTTCTAGATGCTTTATGGGCACACCGGTATTGTTCCTTGTTTTAGTCACTAAGTCATGTCCAACTCTTTCTCAACCCCATGAGCTGTAGCCTGCCAGGCACCTCTTGTCCATGGGATTCTGCAGGCAAGAATACCGGAGTGGGTTGCCATTTTCCTTCTCCAGGGGATCTTCCCGACCCAGGTGTCGAACCTGTGTCTCCTGCATTGGCGGGCAGGTTCTTTAGCACCGAGCCGCCAGGGAAGCCCAGCTACCAGCTTTGTAATGTTTAGAGCTTCCGTGACCTCGATTTTGCCATCTGTAAGATGGAGACAGTGTGTGTGTTGGTGAGGTCGTTCAGCTTGTTAGTGGTGATAACCACTTAGTGAGCGCTCCCCGTGTGGCGCCTACTGTGCTGTAACCTTTGTATTAACTCCCTTTGATGCTGTGTTTTGTTTGTGAGGTAGATACAGGTGGGCTTTTTAATTTGTTTTGGTTTTTTGTGGCAGCACCACACTGGCATGCAGAATCTTAGTTTCCTGAACCCCCTGCAGTGGCAGCACAGTCTTAACCATTGGACCACCAGGGAAGTCCCGATACAGTGGTTTATTCTCACCTCTTGCAAGAGAGGAAACTGATGCACAGAGCACTTATTATTAGAATCTTACTTCATCGTTTATATTTTTGGCTGTGCTGGGTCATCGGTGCTGTGCAAGCACTTTCTCTGGCTGTGGGGGGCTAGTCTCCAGCTGAGCTGCACGGGCCTTTCACTGCTGTGGCTTCTCTGGTTGTGGAGCACAGGCTTAGCTGCCCTGTGGCATGTGGGATCTTTCCAGACCAGGGAAGTCTACTTATTTTAAATGCTCCATGCCGGGGCTTCCCTGGCGGTCCTATGGTTAAGAATCCCCCTTGCAGTGCAGGGGGACACAGGTTCGATCCCAGGTACAGAAAGACCCCACATACCACAGGGCAGCTAAGCTTGTGTGCCACATCTACTGAGCCTGAGAGCTTTGGAGCCTGTGCTCTGCAACAAGAGAAGCCTGTCCATGGGGATTCTCCAGGCAGGAACACTGGAGTGGGTTGCCATGCCCTGCTCCAGGGGATCTTCCTAACCCAGGGATTGAACCATGTTGCAGATGGATTCTTTACCACCTGAGCCACCAGGGAAGCCCAACAAGAGAAGCCAGCATCCCACGACTAGATAGTAGCCCCTATTTTCTGCAGCTAGCAAAAGTCCACACACAGCCACAAAGACCCAGCACAGCCAAAAATAAACTATTTTTTAAAAAAGTAGTCCAGGGCCACTCAGCAGTGAAGTTTAAATCCAGGCAATTGGCTCCAGAGGCTTGACCACTGCTATTTATGCACTCATTTGTGAATCACTTAACACTGTCTGCCTTACTGAGTGGTTGTGAGGATTAACTGTCTCCAACTACAGAGCAGGAAAGTAGGGGTCAGGGAGGTTAAGGTCCCAGCCAGACAGTGGGGTGGTTGGTATCAGAGCGCAGACATGTCCAGCTCCCAGACTCCAGGCGGAAGCAGTGAGCAGCCTTCCGGGCACCTGGTGAGGCCCAGGGACGTGGAGATGGCACTGCTTCTGCATCTCTGTTTCCCTTCTCAGGTACCAGTTCAACCCAGCCTTCTTCCAGACCACGGTCACCGCCCAGATCCTGCTGAAGGCCCTCACCAACCTGCCCCACACCGACTTCACGCTGTGCAAGTGCATGATCGACCAGGCCCACGTATCCTTCCCACCTCCGGGCTGGGACCGGGGGAAAGGGGGAGCGGGGGAGACCGATTCACAGGGGCGTGGTCTTGAGTTCGGACACAGACACCGATTGCCTGCTCTGGTCTTGGCCCCAGGCTGGCCATGGCTGGGACAGGACCATCAAGGAGCTCACAGTCTAGTGGGGGAGACCCGTTCTCTCTGCAGTAGTGAGGACTTGGGGTGTGAGGGGCCAGAGGAGGCACCTGAACTTGGCTGGAAGCCAGGAAGTCTTCCTGGAGGAGGGAACAGATGAAAGATGAGGAATTAGGTGATTTGTAGGGAATGGTGATCCAGGCAGAGGGGAGCGTGTATAGGGAAAGAAGAAAAGAGCTCGGTGCTGAGTTAGAGTCAGTAGAGGACGTTTGGCTTAGCCACAGAGTTGGTCACACTCAGAAAGAGCACTGGGGAGCTGAAGAAGGCATTAAGGCTGCTGATAGGGGGAGAAACATGCTTTAGAAAGATTCCCGTGAGGCTTCCTAGCCGAGGAAAGACCACCAGGCCAAAGGTCGGAGCCACGAAGAGCTGGCTTGTCAGCTTCCCTTCATTCTACGTATCCCCAGGGACTGGCCAGTGTCTGTCTGGTACAGCGCTGGTCTCCAGTGAAGAGATACCACTGAACTGGCCTCCTCATTGGCAGCTGGGTCAAGAAATATCTTCCTCAATGAACCTGCTCTTCCAGGTGTGTCTACCGGGACACCTGCCTTCTGACAGACAGTCCACCTCCCCCAGAGGTCTGTTCTGGTGGCTTAAAAACCACATACCATCCACTGCTCAAAGTACACCAGAGTATACCATGAAAAAACCAAGGCTTCCTCCCTCCTCACCCCACGGCCACTCGGCCCACGGCCACCCGCTCCCCTCCCTGAAGGCCACAGCTGTTTGCCACCCCCTGCCTTTCCACAGATAGCCCACGGATACAGAAGTGCAGGTGTGTGTGTGTATACACACCCGTTCCTCCCTACCAGTGATGGGCTGTTAGACACGTCTTT
This sequence comes from Redunca redunca, assembly GCA_006410935.1. Classification (NCBI taxonomy): domain Eukaryota; kingdom Metazoa; phylum Chordata; class Mammalia; order Artiodactyla; family Bovidae; genus Redunca; species Redunca redunca. The sequence continues at coordinate 287,649 of SJYQ01006957.1, forward strand.
CTGCATCTTGCTTTTTTCATCTTGCTAGAGGTGTGTCTCACCACGTTTTCCATGTCAGTTCTGTAAGGGGTGACGATCTCAGTGTGTGAGGCGGCCCCATTGAGTTGTCCCCATCTCTGGATCCTTAGGTTCTTGCTCATTTTTGCCGTGACCGACACGCTGTGGTGAGCAGGAGGTGGGCGGGGCAGTCTTGGGTGCAGCAGCTGCCTCCTCTGTCTGGAAGGCCTTTTGCCCTTAATGCCTCCCCCCAGCAAGAAGAACGGCCCATCCGGCAGATTTTGTACCTCGGAGACCTGCTGGAGACCTGCCACTTCCAGGCCTTCTGGGTAACTTCCCTGGGGCCCCGGGGTAGGGTGGTGACTGGGCCGTGCAGAAAAAGCTGCTGAAAGTCAAGACCAGGCACATTTATTGGCTTCCTCCATGGCAGTGGGCCCTGTGTTCAGAACTCTGCGTGTGGGGTGGCATGGAATGGTCATCCCTGCCTGGAGCCAGGACAGCCCGGTCCTCTCCTCTGCTGACAAAGTTCAGGCTTTCTCTCTCACACACACAGGCACCTCTTCTTCCAGCAAAAGTCCTCTGTCCTCTAAATACTCTACCCCCACGGGACTTCCCTGGTGTCCAGTGTTTAAGATTCTGTGCTTTCACTGCAGTGGAACCCGAACCAGGCATGGTTCAAACCCTGGGCTGGGGAACTAAGATCCTGCATGCAATGGGACGTGGCCAAATAATAGCAGTTGAATAAAGAGTAAATACTGTTCCCCCTTTCTTGTGCTAACTGGACAGACCCATCGCCTCCTCCCCCAGCCCCCCAGTCCTGAAGCTCCTATCTTATCATACCCTACCCCACTTTGTTGATACTGCCCCACCCCACTCCATGACTGCTCATTTTTGTGAAGACTGTAACTCACAGCCACTCTTTATTCTTAGATGCTTGAAAGGGCAGATCTGTGATCCTTCCATCACCCTGACTTCTCAGTTTCCAGATTTCTTGTTCTCCCTGGGTCCTGAGCCCCTCACTCCCTCCCCTCACATCCGAGATGAGACCATTGAATCCCTAAGAAGTTTAAAAAAAAGAAAAAAGAAAAAATATGATACTAATACTTGAATTGTGCCTTCATGAAATCTGATGTCATTGGTCTGGGTGCGGTCTTGGCTTAGGGATTTTAAGCAATTATCCCTGGTGATTTTGCTCCCCAGCTAAGTCCGGGAGTTACTGACCTGTACTTGTCTTCATCAGCGATTGCCTCCTCTGCCCGTGAAGGTCAAACATTTCCACCCTCTGACCACTTCCTCCTCGCCCCTTGCTTCCCAGCTCGCCCCCATGAGGCCTCTGACCCTCTGTTCTGCTTCCTCCTTCACAAACCATGCTCTCCTCACCTGGGGCTGCGGGAGGCTGGAGAGGAGCTGTCGGTGCCCACCCATAGCCGGCCCTTGCTTCCCTGCCCATGTTGATGGGTGGCTCTCCGCAACTCCTCACCACCGCCTTTCTCCTCGCCTCAGCCTACAATCTGGCTTCTCATTTCACGGGAAAATAGAAGTGGCCAAAGCAGAACTTCCCACCCCTGACCCAACATCTCCTGGCAGCTGACCAAGCCCTGTTCTGCTCTAGTGGGTGACCTGTCCCTCCTCCTCCAGTGCCCCGACCCCCTGCCCTCTCGCCCACTCAGTGGCGTCACACCAGCCATTCTCCCCACTCTGCAAACTTGACCTTCCCACACTATTTCCATCCCCATGCACCATGTCCACGCTGCAGTGGGTTCTAACATAAAAAAGAATTCCCCCTGCACCTCCACACTCCCCACCAGCTCTGCCACCGCCCCCTCCCTCTGCTCCCCTTCTGGCCTTGCTCCTGGCTGGGACCCCAGCTGTCCCAGTCTGCCCGGGGCTTTCCCGGTTTTAAAGTACAAAGTCTCGCATCCCAGGCGAATCAGGGCTGTGGGTCAGCCTGGCCCAGGACAGGTTGCCTGTGTTCAGCCTTGTCTTATCCCTCTGCTCACATGAACCCATGCCATCTAGGCTTTTGTGGCCAGCCCTCTGACACCTGACTCAGGCACAGGCCACTGAAGCGCTCTTGTTGAGACCCGCAGTGACACCCCCATTGCTAGATTCCCATGGGAAGTTCCCAGGCCCCAGCTCACCTGCCCGGCCAGTGTCTCTTGGCCTCCAGGCCAGCTGCTTTCCCACCTTCCTCCTGCCGAGCTGGCTGCTCCCTCTCAGTGTCCTAGTGGGTTCCTCGGCTCCCTCCCTGATGCTGGGGGAGCCCTTGCTGGGAGGGTGACATTTGAGCAGAGGCCTCAAGGAGGTGGAATTGCTAGCCATGGGGGAGGAGTTCCAGACCCCAAAACAGCCAGCACTGAGACCTTGAAGTGGGTGGATGCCTGACAAGTCTGAGGGGCAGTGAGGAGCCCCTGTGGCTGGAGTGAGGGGGTAAGTGGGAGGAGGTGACAGGTAGTTCCCAGGGGGTTGTGGGGCGGTGCTCATGGGCCGTGGTAGGGCTGTTGCCCTTTTCTCTGAATTAGGTGAGATCCGAGAAGAGGTGGTTGGGTTCAGGTACCTCATCTATCTCCTCTCTTGCCATTTCATGGGAAAATAGAAGCGGCCAAAGCTGAATTTCCCGCCCTGGCCAGTGCTGAAGCCTTGAGGTGGCTGAGTGTCTGGCATGTCTGAGGGGCAGTGAGGAGCCCCTGTGGCTGGGGTGAGGGGGTGAGTGGGAGGAGGTGATGGGCAGATCCAGGGGAGCCTGCCAGGTGCAAACCCCACCCTGTGATTTTGGGCAAATCTCTTAGCTGCTCTGAGCCTTGGTTTCCCCATCTCTAAAATGGGAGAAAAACCAGCATTGTAACATCATAAGGTTGCATACAGAAGAAGGGCTGGCGTGTGGGGTGAATGCCAGAGTGTTTGCTTCTCTTATTTTATTATCAGGGTTAATCTTGGCATTATTTATAACTTTTTTTCTTGGCCACGTGGCTTGTGAGGTCTTAGTTCCCTGACCAAGGATTGAATCCAGGCCCTTGGCGATGAAAGTGCCGAGTCCTAACCACTGATCGCCGAGGGGTCCCCTTGACGTTACTGATGTTAACGTTATTGTGGACATCGTCTTTCCCCGCACAGCAAGCCCTGGATGAAAACATGGACCTCCTGGAAGGCATAACTGGCTTTGAAGACTCTGTCCGAAAATGTAAGTTCCTCTCTGAGCTTGGGCTCCTGGAGGGGAGGGAGTAGCAGCAGGTTCTGAGAGTGGCCCTTCGTCTTTTGCCCTAATTTCTGCAGTTATCTGCCATGTCGTGGGCATCACGTATCAACACATCGATCGCTGGCTGCTGGCTGAGATGCTCGGGGATCTGACAGGTAAGGCCTTCTCTGGGTCCCTAGTGCCCATCTAGGAGGTCAGGGTGAGCAGGGCAGTGGGCCTCAGCCAGCTCCTCGAATGGGCTCACTCCTGCCTTACCAGGTCGTTATTAAAGGCCCAGTCCGGAGAGGAAATAAGGAATTAGTATAACACCTCCCTTTCCTTTTCAGAGATCCTACAGCATTCATTCATTATTCTGCATAAATTAGTTAAATGCCCACTCTGCACTGTTCAAGGCCCTGGGGCCACAGCTGTGAACAGCACAGAATGGCTTAGATTCGTTCTCATGGAGGTAGCAAAACAGATGACGAATGAAGCTGTTCACGTCTAGTGGAATTCACGCATGACAGCCCCTAGAGAGGGCCGCGAGGGTGGGGAGAGGGGGAGCAGGAGGCACGTGGAGGTGCAGGCGCAGCATCTGGAGTGAGGGGGCAGCCTGAGGGCAGAGTGGATGTGAGGATCTCAGCCGGGCTGGGTGAGCCGGGGGCAGCGTCAGGGCAGAGAGGTGGTGGGGGGAGGGG
>SJYQ01006958.1:164-15703 GCA_006410935.1 Redunca redunca
TACTAATATGGCAAATATATGACCAGAAAATAACATATTTCCTATCATCTTTCATTTAGTACTTATTCTTAGCTATAAGGTCTTTTAAATTGTTTCACTAAAATTGTTCTATTCTTTGTTAACTTGTGCCTTAAATGTTTTAAAATAATACACAACATGGAAAACTCATTACAAATTTGTGATTTAAATCATAAAGTTAAAAAAAAAAACACTATGTGTAAACCTCATAGAATCATACTTCTTAGTCTTACAGACTATTGTAAATTATCAGGTTAATCTTCTTATTTCACTGGGAAATCTTCAGACTTTCCGGGTTTAAGATTTTTGCCTAGGGCTAAAGAATTTTTAAAGTAATAGATAAGGCATGTAATTGATGACTTGTACACTTAGTCCTATTAGTCCTATTAAAGTTGCTATTCAAAATGTAATCCACAGACCACAAGATTTTGCATCAACTGGACATTGGACAGAGATGCAGAATCAGTCATTACTCGAGATTTATTGAAGAAGAATGTATAATTTAGTAAAATCCCTGATGATTAATTAAATTTAGTAAATCCTTGATGATGATTAAAGCATAAAAAACACTTCTTATTAAGAAAAGTTTTGGGTAGAAGATTTCTCACAATAACCTCAGCTCACTTCCATTTCCAACTTTGTTTTGTGAGTTCTACAATAGTGTTCACCAAAGTAGGATGTTTAGAGTAAGAAGTCTTTCTTGGTATGGGAAGAAAATAGTGGAATTTGCATGTATATGTAATCTTGGATCCTATTTAGTTGATTGTTTCTGTCTTTTTTCCCCAAGATTGATTCTCCACCCTTTTAGGTCCTGCTGTGTGCTACAGGTAGACTGTGCAAGAGGGCATAGTTATCTAGGTTAATTGTCTTTTGAATTCTAGTTGGGTTCAGGGGGAGATCAGAAGATGGGGGGAAAAATTAAGATGTTTTTCTTCCTGCTCCTATTTTCTTTCTGTTTGGATGCTAGGATCATGGAAGTAGCTGCTTTTCTCTATAGGTGCAGATGTTACTGGAGAGCTTGTTTTGTAAGGTTTCTGCTCTCTCCTTGGCTCTAGGAACCCTCGTTCATGCCCTCATCTCTTTAGAGAATGGTGTGTTACCATTTTCTGATGCTACTAGTCCCTGATTTCATCAAGAGTCTTTACTGATTTCCTTAACCTTACTCTTAGCTTTGTAAATAATGTGTTCATTGTTTTCAGAGTTCCCAAATTGTCTCTTTTCTGTAAAGACTCTAATAATCCATCATTTCCTGTTTGTTTGTTTTATAATTAACCAATCTCATATATATGTATTTCATATCATATGTATATGATAATACACAATCAGTAATGGAGAAGGGAGCATAGTCAAATATATTTGAAGATCATTGCTAACATCATCCAAATTATAATATAATTGATTTATTTAAAACTTCACCCTTATACAGAAGCTATTTGTTCTGTAAAGTTTATTGAGGTCACTGAGATCTACAAGTAGACAGATCAGTCTACTTATATTTTACCTAGATAAATTCCACACAGTTTCTCTTATCCTTGTGATTGTCAACCATTGATTTGTTTGTCCTTTTAACAAAATATAAAGTAAAGAGAAAAAACATGCATAAAAAACACAAATTACTTATTTTAATTAACTGGCAAAAATGCAGCCTCCTTTTACTATTTGTTGTTAGGAAAGTTGGCAGCAATACTTACCTGTTCCTCTTGCTGCCAGAGAGGAGATTGCTATATCTTCTCTAGAAAAACAGAGTCATCAAAAAGAAAAACCTATTAAAACTGACAAGAGGACTCTCCCCAATAATTGTGAAGGCAGTACAAAGAATGTAAAAAACACATTAGGAATAGAAGAAACTTTAAAAACCAAACTCAAGGTCATCAAATAGCTTCAGTGAGATACTGCAACAATGAAACAAAAATATTATTCTGTCTCAGAGAATAGATTTATGTCTTTAAAATGAAAATACAATTTCAGGCCAATAAAGTGTTTTTAAAAGGCAGTTTTAGGAATAAAAACTTTAATAAAAAGTAGAAATGGGAGTAAATCTATCAGGAAGAGAAGGTAAGGTCAAACAGAGTGGGACAGAACAGGGAAAAAAAATAAAGTGCTATTTAGAAACTCAACAACAAAATAATAAAATTACAAAAAATAGAGAACAGAGGTTCAATTCAGTTCAGTCACTCAGTTGTGTCCCACTCTTTGTGACCCAATGGACTGAAACATGCCAGGCCTGCCTTTGCATCACCAACTTCCAGAGTTTACTCAAACTCATGTCCATTGAGTTGGTGATGCCATCCAATCATCTCATCCACTGTTGTCCCTTTCTCCACCCACCTTCAATCTTTTCGAGCAACAGGGTGTTTTCAAATGAGTCAGTTCTTCACATCAGGTGGTCAAAGTATTCAAGTTTCAGCTTCAACATCAGTCCTTCCAATGAATATTCAGGACTGATTTCCTTTAGGATGGATTGGTTAGATCTCCTTATTGTCCAAGGGACTCTCAAGAGTCTTCTCCAACACCACAGTTCTAAAGCATCAATTCTTCGGTGCTCAGTTTTCTTTATAGTCCAAGTCTCACATCCATACATGACTACTGGAGAAACCACAGCTTTGACTTTACTTTTGTTGGCAAAGTAATGTCTCTGATATCTAATATTCTGTCTACATTGGTCATAACTTTTCTTCTAAAGAGCAAGTGTCTTTTAATTTCATGGCTGCAGTCACCACTGCAGTGATTTAGGAGCCCCCCAAAATAAAGTCTGTCACTGCTTCCACTGTTTTCCCATCTATTTGCCATTAAGTGATGGGACCTGATACCATGATCTTAGTTTTCTGAATGTAGAGTTTTAAGCCAACTTTTTCACTTTCCTCTTTCACTTTCATCAAGAGGCTCTTTAGTTCCTCTTCATTTCCTCTCATAAGGGTGGTGTCATCTGCATAACAGGTTATTGATATTTCTCCTGGGAATCTTGATTCTGTCTTGTGCTTCATCCAGTCGAGCACTTCTCATGATGTACTCTGAATGTAAGTTAAATAAGCAGGGTAACAAGCAGCCTTGACGAACAGAGGAAATGAAGATAAAGAAGTTTTTGATGAAACTATTTGGGCATACACTACACAATTGAAGCATGTGAGTTTTTCCATATTGAATGGGTCCATCAAATAAAATATACAAAAAATAGCTATATCAAAGCTCATCACCATGAAACTACAGAAACAAAGTGAAAGAAAGTCAATCATGTCCGACTCTTTGCGACTTAATGGGCTGTAGCCTACCCAGAATTCTCCGTCCATGAGATTTTCCAGGCAAGAGTACAGCAGTGGGTTGCCATTTACTTCTCCAAAGGATCTTCCTGACTCAGGGAAGAAACTGGGTCTCCCACATTCTGGGCATCTGATTTACCCTCTGAGCCACCAGGGAAGCATAAGCGGAGATCCTAAATTCTTCTGAGATGGGAGGTAAAAATAAAATTGTAAAAAGAAGGTCAGGCTTTATAATATCAATTTTCTCAGACAAGATGGAAGCTTGAGACCATGATGCGATATCTGAAAATTTATAAAAAATGACATCCAATGCAGAATTCCAATTAAAACTGAGGGTTGTCCAAGATATTCTCATACATGAAGGGTTTCAAAAATATTATCCTTCCTACACTCATTTCTTCAGTTCAGTTCAGTTCAGTCACTCAGTCGTTTCCGACTCTTTGCGACCCCATTAATCACAGTACGCCAGACCTCCCTGTCCATCACCAACTCCCGGAGTTCACTCAGACTCACATCCATCTAGTCCGTGATGGCATCCAGCCATCTCATCCTCGGTCGTCCCATTCTCCTCCTGCCCCCAATCCCTCCCATCATCAGAGTCTTTTCCAATGAGTCAACACTTCGCATGAGGTGACCAAAGTACTAGAGCTTCAGCTTTAGCATCATTCCTTCCAAAGAAATTCCAGGGCTGATCTCCTTCAGAATGGACTGGTTGGATCTCCTTGCAGTCCAAGGGACTCTCAAGAGTCTTCTCCAACACCACAGTTCAAAAGCATCAATTCTTCAGCAATCAGCCTTCTTCACGGTCCAACTCGCACATCCATACACGACCACTGGAAAAACCATAGCCTTGACTAGACGGACCTTAGTCNTAAAGTCTGAGATTCTTTCCACTGTTTTGCCATCTATTTCCCATGAAGTGATGGGACCAGATGCCATGATCTTCGTTTTCTGAATGTTGAGCTTTAAGCCAACTTTTTCACTCTCCACTTTCACTTTCATCAAGAGGCTCTTTAGTTCCTCTTCACTTTCTGTCATAAGGGTGGTGTCATCTGCATATCTGAGGTTATTGAGATTTCTCCTGGCAATCTTGATTCCAGCTTGTGCTTCTTCCAGTCCAGCGTTTCTCATGATGTACTCTGCATATAAGTTAAATAAGCAGGGTGACAGTATACAGCCTTGATGTACTCCTTTTCCTATTTGGAACCAGTCTGTTGTTCAATGTCCAGTTCTAACTGTTGCTTCCTGACCTGCATACAGATTTATCAAGAGGCAGGTCAGGTAGTCTGGTATTCCCATCTCTTGCAGAATTTTCCACAGTTGATTGTGATCCACACAGTCAAAGGCTTTGGCTTAGTCAATAAAGCAGAAATAGATGTTTTTCTGGATCTCTCTTGCCTTTTCCATGATCCAGCGTATACTGGCAATTTGATCGCTGGTTCCTCTGCCTTTTCTAAAACCAGCTTGTACATCAGGAAGTTCACGGTTCACGTATTGCTGAAGCCTGGCTTGGAGAATTTTGAGCATTACTTTACTAGCATGTGAGATGAGTGCAATTGTGCAGTAGTTTGAGCATTCTTTGGAATTGCCTTTCTTTGGGATTGGAATGAAAACTGACCTTTCCAGTCCTATGGCCACTGCTGAGTTTTCCATATTTGCTGGCAAATTGAGTGCTGCACTTTCACAGCATCATCTTTCAGGATTTGAAATAGCTCAACTGGAATTCCATTACCTCCACTAGCTTCGTTCATAGTGATGCTTTCTAAGGCCCACTTGACTTCACATTCCAGGCTGTCTGACTAGGTGAGTGATCACACCATCGTGATTATCTTGGTCGTGAAGTTCTTTTGTGTACAGTTCTTCTGTGTATGTTTGCTACCTCTTCTTAATATCTTCTGCTTCTGTTAGGTCCATACAATTTCTGTCCTTTATCGAGCCCATCTTTGCAGAAATATTCCCTCGGTATCTCTAATTTTCTTGAAGACATCTCTAGTCTTTACCATTCCATTGTTTTCCTCTGTTTCTTTGCATTGATCTCTGAGGAAGGCTTTCTTATCTCTTCTTGCTATTCTTTGAAACTCGGCATTCAGATGCTTATATCTTTCCTTTTCTCCTTTGCTTTTCAATTCTCTTCTTTTCTCATTTCTTAAACACTACTAAAAGGATGTACTCTACCAAAACAAGAGAATAAATCAAGAAAGAGGAAGTCAAGGGGATCAAGGAACCGTCAATCCAATATAGAAATAGATTTAATGGATTTTACTTGATAATGGTGAAGACAAATTAAAGAACAGGAACTATGTAGCAAGCCTAGAGAAAAGTCATTTAAGAAATAAGTTCTAGGAGAGATGCTGCCAACAGGGGGAGGGAACAAAGTAGTTTATAGATTATTTCATGCATTTGAATGTATTGGGAGGAAATATATGTTTTGAAAGAGAATAAAAAATCAAACCGAAAATGAGCAATTAACCCCAAAAAGTAGTGTGTGTGTGTGTGTGTGTGTGTACCACTAAAGAACGTGCGTATAACATTTTAGCAAATTATAATCATTGAAAATAGATATAAAACATTGTAATAAAAATAAAGGTTATGAAAGAGCACAATTATGACCTCTGTGGTGAAACTTATTACCTAATATTTGTTACTAATAGACAAGTTATTTAAATATAAGCAAGTTACTGAAAAATATATGGATAAGTACCATAAATTAAAACAATTAACAACATTGAAAATTATTGGTTCTGAGAAGGAGCGATGGTTAATATCTCACAAATATTCCTTTCAATACCACTCAGACACATTTAGTTTGCTGTAACTGATATTGATTATAAAATAAAATACATATAAATTCGACTTGTACAGTACCANAGTTTTCAAGAGCCATACACAATTATTCAGAATCTATATAATATTGGAGATATTTATTCAATATTTTACTTTATGGCAACAGCTTTTAAATTAATACCTGACAGTGAGAAGGCAATTTTTCCTCAAGGAAACTTGAATATAAACATAGGAACAAACTTTTTTCATCTTCTCTGGACCTCTCATCAGTTTCTACTTTTGCCATGACTCTGTTGCAATTCAGGAATCTTTCCAGGAACATTTCAATTACCTTAGTAATTATATTGCATTTTAAGAATATGATTTTTAAAGAGAACTGATTATAATGCTTTATGAGACAGTGTCATAATAATGAAATCTCTGTGTTACATTTCAGATGTTCTATAAATTATATTCTGAAAGTCCATAGTGTGCTCCAGATATCCAAAACATTGCTATTATCTTCTCCATGGTTAAAATTTCCCTATGTATCAGTAGGGAAAACAACTAGACCATTCAGGTTTGACCTAATCAAATCCCTTATGATTATACACAGAAGAACTGTTCAAAAAAGATCTTCACAACCCAGATAATCACAATGGTGTGATCACTCACCTGGAGCCAGACATCCTAGAATGTGAAGTCAAGTGGGCCTTAAGAAGAATTAGTATGAACAAAGCTAGTGGAAGTGATGGAATTCCAGTTGAGCTCCTTCAAATCCTAAAAGATGATGCTGTGAGAGTGCAGCACTCAATTTGCCAGCAAATTTGGAAAACTTAGCAGTGGCCACAGGACTGGAAAAGGTCAGTTTTCATTCCAATCCCAAAGAAAGGCAATGCCAAAGAATGCTCAAACTACCGCACAATTGCACTCNAAACTACTGCACAATTGCACTCATCTCACATGCTAGTAAAGTAATGCTCAAAATTCTCCAAGCCAGGCTTCAGCAATACGTGAACCGTGAACTTCCATATGTACAAGCTGGTTTTAGAAAAGGCAGAGGAACAAGAGATCAGATTGCCAGCATCCGCTGGATCATGGAAAAAGCAAGAGAGTTCCAGAAAAACATCCATTTCTGCTTTATTGACTATGCCAAAGCCTTTGACTGTGTGGATCACAATCAACTGTGGAAAATTCTGCAAGAGATGGGAATACCAGACCACCTGACCTGCCTCTTGATAAATCTATACAAAGGCCAGGAAGCAACAGTTAGAAGTGGACATTGAACAACAGACTGGTTCCAAATAGGAAAAGGAGTACATCAAGGCTGTATATTGTCACCCTGCTTATTTAACTTTTGTGCAGAGTACATCATGAGAAACGCTGGACTGGAAGAAACACAAGCTGGAATCAAGATTGCTGGGAGAAATATCAATAACCTCAGATATGCAGATGACACCACCCTTATGACAGAAAGTGAAGAGGAACTAAAGAGCCTCTTGATGAAAGTGAAAGTGGAGAGTGAAAAAGTTGGCTTAAAGCTCAACATTCAGAAAACGAAGATCATGGCATCCCTCCGGTCCCATCACTTCATGGGAAATAGATGGCAAAACAGTGGAAAGAGTGTCAGTCTTTATTTTTTGTGGCTCCAAAATCACTGCAGATGCTGACTGCAGCCATGAAATTAAAAGACGCTTACTCCTTGGAAGAAAAGTTATGACCAACCTAGATAGCATATTCAAAAGCAAAGACATTACTTTGCCGACTAAGGTCCATCTAGTCAAGGCTATGGTTTTTCCTGTGGTCATGTATGGATGTGAGAGTTGACTGTGACGAAGGCTGATTGCTGAGGAATTGATGCTTTTGAACTGTGGTTTTGAAGAAGACTCTTGAGAGTCCCTTGGGCTGCAAGGAGATCCAACCAGTTCATTCTGAAGGAGATCAGCCCTGGATTTCTTTGGAAGGAATGATACTGAAGCTGAAATTCCACCTCATGAGAAGAGTTGACTCACTGGAAAATACTCTAATGCTGGGAGGGATTGGGAGCAGGATGAAAAGGGGACAACAGAGGATGAGATGGCTGGATGGCATCATGGACTCAATGGATGTGAGTCTGAGTGAACTCTGGGAGTTGGCCTGGCGTGCTTTGATTCCTGGGGTCGCAAAGAGTAGGACACGACTGAGCCACTGAGCTGAACTGAACTGAACTATGATTATACAGCGGAAGTGACAAATAAATTGAAAGGATTAGATCTGATAGACAGAGTACCTGAAGAACTGTGGACAGAGGTTCACAACAGGAGGTGTAATCAAGACCATCCTCACAAAAAAAGAAATGCTAAAAGGCAAATGTTTGTCTGAGGAGGCCTTTAAAATAGCTGAGAAAAGAAGAAAAGTGAAAGGAAGAGGAGAAAAGGAAAGATATACTTATCTGAAGGCAGCGTTCCGAAGAATAGCAAGGAGAGATAAGAAACCTTTCCTTCGTGAGCAATTCCAAGAAATAGAGGAAAACAACAGAATGGGAGAGACTAAAGATCTCTTCAAGAAAATTAGAGATACCAAGGGAACATTGCTGCAGAGATGGTGACAATAAAGGACAAAAATAATATGGACCTAACAGAAGCAGAAGATTTTAAGAAGAGGAACAAAAATACACAGAAGAATGATACAAAAAAGATCTTCATGACCCAGATAACCATGATGGTGTGATCACTCACCTAGAGCCAGGCATCCTGGAGTCTGAGTTCAGGTGGGCTTTAGGAAGCATCACAATAAACAAAGCTAGCAGAGTAGATGGAATTCCAACTGAGCTACTTCAAGGCTTAAAAGATGATGCTGTGAAAGTGTTGCACTCAATATGCCAGCAAATATAGAAAAATCAGCAGTGGCCACAGGACTAAAAAAGGTCAGTTTTCATTCTAATCCCAAAGAAAGGCAATGCCAAAGAATGTTCAAACTACCACCCAATTGTACTCATCTCTACACACTAGCAATGTAATACTCAGAATTGTCCAAGTGGGGCTCCAACAGTACATAAACTTAGAGCTTCCAGATATTCAAGCTGAATTTAGAAAAGACAGAGGAACAAGAGATTAAATTGCCAACATCCACTGGATCATTGAAAAAGCAAGAGAGTTCCAGAAAAACATCTCCTTCTTCTTTATTGACTATGCTATAGCCTTTGACTGTGTGGATCACAACAAACTGGAAAATTCTTAAACAGACATGAATACCAGGTGACCTTACCTGCCTTCTAAGAAATTTGTATGCAGGTCAAGAAGCAAGAGTTAGAAACAGATGTGGAATAAAGGACTGGTTTCAAATTGAGAAAAGAGTATGTCAAGGCTGTATATTATCATCCTGCTTATTTAACTTATATGCAGAGTACAACATGTGAAATGCTGGGCTGGATGAAGCACAACGTGGAATCAAGATTGCTGGGAGAAATACCAATAACCTCAGTTATGCAGATGACATCACCCTTATGGCAGAAAATGAAGAGGAACTAAAGAGCTTCTTGATGAAAGTGAAAGAGGAGCATGAAAAACGTGATTTAAAACTCAACATTAAAAAAACTAAGATTATGGCATTTTATCCAATCACCTCATGCAAATAGATGTGGGAACAATGGAAACTGTGAGAAACTTTATTTTCTTGGCTTCTAAAATCACTGCAGATGGTAAAAGCAGTCATGAAATTAAAAGACACTTGCTCTTTGGAAGAAAAGCTATGACCAACCTAGACAGCATATTAAAAAACAGAGACATTACTTTGCTGACAAAGTTCCACCTGGTCAAAGCTATGGTTTTTCCAGTAGTCAAGTATGGATATGAGAGTTGGACCATAAAGAAAGCTGAGCACTGAAGAACTGATGGTTTTGAATTGTGGTGTTGGAGAAGACTCTTGAGAGTCCCTTGGACTGCAAGGAGATCCAACCAGTCCATCCAAAAGGAAATCAGTCCTGAATATTCATTGGAAGGACTGATGCTGAAGCTGAAACTCCAATACTTTGGCCAGCTGATGCAAAGAACTAACTTATTGGAAAAGACCCTGATTCTGGGAATGATTGAAGGCAGGAAGAGAAGGGGACTCCAGAGAATGGGATGTTTGGATGGCATCACCGACTCGATGAACATGAGTTTGAGCAAGATCTGGGAGTTAGTGATGGAGAGGGAAGCCTGGCGTGCTGCAGACCATGGGGTTGCAAAGAGTTGGACACGACTGAGTGACTGAATTCATGTATCATTTCTACCATGACTGCCTCCTAAAGTTGTATGGAAAGACTTGATATGTTCTCTTTATTGGATATCAGGATATCATTGCTATTTTCCTTTTACCCACCTCACTGACATAGCTCTCCTCATTCCTGAAAGACATAGCATAGTTATTATATTTGATATTGATACAAGTCAGAATATATTTATTTTCTTTTCCTCCTTGTCTAATGACTGTCATCTTGGACTATAACTTTGAACTTTGTGAAGAGTGGCCGTATCTGTATTCAAAGCCTGATCTAGATGACCCACAGAAGAATCCTTAAATCTGTTATTGACAGTTAAACCACTCTCTCATTTTTCTTCTGCAAATTAAATTTCTGTATCAGTGCTAACATATATTGTTTTTATTTTTATTTGAGATAAATATGTACCTTGATTATTCCTTAAAGCAGGCAAACTAACAATGTTGGGTAACCGAGGGAAAAGCCAGGTAAAATACTATTATGTCTGATAGATCTATTTTTACGTATTTCAGGCATAACTATTTAGAAGATTTTATTAAGTATTAAAGGTTTTTAAAAAAATACTTTGTTTTTGTAAATGATTTCAACTGAGTGTATGTGTGTGTCAGATGCTTCCCCGATGGCTCCGCAGGTAAGGAGCCTGCATGCCATGCAGGAGATGCATGAGATATGGTGTCTACCCATGGATCAGGAAGATCTGCTGGAGGAGGAAGTGGCAACCACCTCCAGTATTCTAGATTGGAATATCCCATAGACAGAGGAGTCTGGCAGGCTACAGTCTATAGGGTCATAAAGTCAGATATCACTGAGCATGGCATGGCATGTGTAGGACAATACTTATTGCAGTGATTACTAGAAAAATACTGTAACAGAAATATGAGTGACAAAATAGCTATAATTTAAATCCAATACACTCTTTATATTTCTTTTGTTATTCTGTCATCTTCTCTATTCTATCATTAGATACATGATTCACTTTTGTTGAAATGTGAGGGACACACAAAATATAAAAAAGCAATCAAATGGAATCTAGATAATAAATAGAATGTATCTTTATCAGACTAACTTGGTTGCATTATAAAACTTGGGGGATAGACAGTGGCATGACATATGAAAAAAGATGATATCAGCTAGAAAAAATATTAAAGATAATTCTGAATATTTTGACCTTTGCACAGCCATATGAAATAGAGGCAGTCCTGAATATTTTCTTTGCTCTAAAATGGAATATGTGTCATCCAAGGAGTCTGTCATCTCATGCCTTTATATTTCTATAAAAAACCTTCCGGATAGAATTAGATATAAAACCAAAGAGAGGTTATCCTTTTTCATTTAAAAAATCTACAATTCTCATGGAATGAAAAACATTATTGCAAAATATGGAAATTGAGAATATATTTTAAGCTTCATTAATGNTAATAGTTGTGCTTTTAGTATTTGTTGGTTAAAACTGTCACAGTATCCAATACAGCTTATGGAATTAGTTTATTCTTATGGATTAAAAAAGATAAGATGTAGACTTAAATAATATATTTTATAAGATAAAGAGATGAACATAAAATATGTTATAATATTGCAATCTTATAACATCACAAAGTAAGGAGTTATAGAAGAAGGGATGGTTCAGAAACTTCACGGACAGCTTCATCTAAGAGAATGGAGAGCATTTCAGCAAATTCATAGAAGCCCAAGAGAGCAAAGTGGAACTAGGAACTACATAGTGTAGAACAGGGGTCCCCAAACCCAGGACGGGACTGGTACCAGTCCATGGCCCATTAGGAGCTGGCCACACAGCAAAAGATATTACAGTCACTCCCTACTGCTTGCACCTACTTACCACCAGAGCTCCTCCTTCTGTCATCTGCATAATAAATGTAATGCACTTTAATCATCTGGAAACCATCCCCAACCCCCGGTCCATGGAAAAATTGTCTTCCATGAAACTGGTCCCTGGTGCCCAGAAAAGTTGGGGACCACTGATATAGAATGTGAAGTCAAAGGATATTGAGGTGGTAAGACAGCAGATCAGATTTTAAAGGACTTTCAAAGCCATACCTAATAATTTAGATTTCTATTGAAGCCAAAAGGAAGCAACTGAAGAACCAAAGAGAGAGCAAGATCATAGTTGGATGCAAGAAGCACTATATTCACAGTAGAGTAAGACTAGATTGAAGGAGATGAGACTAGAGAAGTAAAAAGTATGATGAAATGACTGTTGAAAATTTCATTCAAGATATAGTGAATGTCTAGACTGCTGGGGTAGATATTAGATAATTAGGACTTAATAGATTAAACAGATGTTTAAAGTTTTGCTCGTGTATTGATTTTAAGGTAAATGAAATAAAGAAAAGATATCAATCAATTAGTGTTTGCAAGTGAGAGGAAATTAATCAGTTATCATAAAAACAGACTGTAGTTACTCCCTAGATATAGATCAATTCCCAGAAAGAATAAAGGATGATACAAAGAATTTAAAATATTGACTCCTTCAGAATGTTTAACTCTTATGAGATACATAGCAAAATAATAATTCACAAATAAGATTGAGAGTAGGCAGTCAAAGGCATATAAATGTACATGGAAAGGGAAAATTATCTCAGAAACCAAGGGTGAAAAAATGTTTGAAAAAGCAGAAAATGGTCATCAGTGACAAAAGGCCAGCAAATCAAGAAAACTGGAGTCTGAAGAATGTTCACTGGATTTCTATACTAAAAATTTGAGAAAACTGTGTTGATGAGGTAAAAATTCAGATCAAAATTGGAGGTGCTAATTTGGGGACTTAACTGCAGCATGGCTTTTCATTCTCAAAAGTTTGGTGGAAATATGCAATAGAATATAGAAGAAACTTAAAGGAAAAATGACATCTTTTGTGGGAAAAAAATATGAAACATACTTATATGCACAGAGGGGCTTTCTTGGTGGCTCAGTTGTAAAGAATCTGCCTACAATGCAGGAGACCTGGGTTTGATTCCTGGATTGGGAAGAAAAGGATTACTGGAGAGGGATATGGCAACCCACTCCAGTATTCTTGCCTGAGCAATCCCGTGACAGAGGAACTGGGCAGGCTACAGTCTGTGCGGTCACAAGAGTCAAACATGGTTTAGTGATTAACCACCAATGTGCATAAAGGAAGAAACAAATGTAGAGGAAGACAGAGGCCATATGATGAAATAAGGATGCTGAGTATTTGGGAAGGGAAGTTAAAAATCAAAGACAAAATTAAGATTCTTTGATATAAATCTGAACATTACTTTCCTGACTTAGATAGATGCTAGGGTGGTTGACCATACAAAGTTAAAGGCAAACATGTTCATAACAAACAGGTTCTATTGTTGTTGTGAAATAAAGTCATGCAAAAGAGACAGAGACAAGGTGGGATATTCAAGAAAAATAAAAAGAGTAAGGAATAAATGCCACAGGTAATGCAATAAAGGGGTAAAAACATGTAATAGCACAGTGGAAAATAACAAAGCAAGATAGTAAGAATGGGATTGTTTCTCTTTGGTTTCTACACAAGTCTGTGTTGATTCTGGGGATGGCCATATGTGAGTGGACAGATAAAAGTTTCCAATAGTATATTTAATGTTCTCCGGCTCAAACCAATTAATAGGCATTTATATTATTTTAGAAATGGAAGCATTAGTCACCCACAAAGGTCCTTCTCAAACTAATAAGTCATAAATCAAGTGTCAATCTCCTGATATCAAGCTTAATTCTTAGTATCTCATTGCTAGTCAGGTAATTTCGACCAAATTCAATCAATCAACTACCAAACATATTTTAAAGTATCAAATACATATGTGACACTGATCTTTAAGGGGCTCCCTTTATAGCTCAGTTGGTAAAGAATCTGCCTGCAAAGGTGACTCAGGTTCAATTTCTGGGTTGGGAAGATCCCCTGGAGAAGGTAATGGCAAACTCCTCTACTATTCTTGCCTGGAGAATCCCATGGATTCTTAGCGACTAAACCACCACCAAGTAGATTTTAAGATATTGTCTTTATCTTTGAAATTCTAAGAATCGAAGGCTGTACTTAATGCAAGAACAAGTGCATGCGTGTGTGCGCATTCAATTTTGTCCAACTCTTTGCAAGCCAGCCACACTTGTCTGTGCACGGAATTTTCCATGGAAGAATACCGGAGTGGGTTGTCATTTGCTTCTCCAGGATCTTCCTGACTGGGGATTGAACCTGTGTTTCTTGCGTTTGCATGCAGGTTCTTTACCACTGAGCCACCAGGGAAGCCTGAAGAACAAGTGATAAGGTAATATATATTTGCCAAATTTCTTAACTGGATTACTAATTATAAATTAGGGTAGAAGTAAAATCAAGTCTGAATATTTAAGCAATTATTAAGCTATGGAGGATGAGCTAAAATTTTGACCTGAAGTATCTTAC
Organism: Redunca redunca; assembly: GCA_006410935.1. Classification (NCBI taxonomy): domain Eukaryota; kingdom Metazoa; phylum Chordata; class Mammalia; order Artiodactyla; family Bovidae; genus Redunca; species Redunca redunca. Next base: position 14,839 of record SJYQ01006958.1, read on the forward strand.
AGTAAAGTTTAGGGAAAAAAAGTAAATACTTCCCAATTATTTTTTAATGATAAAAGGCAGCACTTGACAAATGATAAATGACAGAAGTGAAATATTTATAATATAATTGGGATAATGTTGGAATAGGTAACAGTAAACTAAAATATTTAAATGAGTTTAACATTTCCAGACCACCTGACCTGCCTCTTGAGAAATCTGTATGCAGGTCAGGAAGCAACAGTTAGAACTGGACATGGAACAACAGACTGGTTCCACATAGGAAAAGGAGTACCTCAAGGCTGTATATTGTCACCCTGCTTATTTAACTTATATGCAGAGTACATCATGAGAAACACTGGACAGGAAGAAATACAAGCTGGAATCAAGATTATCAGGAAAAATATCAATAACCTCAGATATGCAGATGACACCACCTTTCTGTCAGAAAGTGAAGAGGAACTAAAAAGCCTCTTGATGAAAGTGAAAGAGGAGAGTGAAAAAGTTGGCTTAAAGCTCAACATTCAGAAAACGAAGATCATGGCATCCAGTCCCATCACTTCATGAGAAATGGATGGGGAAACAGTGGAAACAGTGTCAGACTTTATTTTTTTGGGCTCCAGAATCATTGCAGGTGACTGCAGCCATGAAATTAAAAGACGCTTACTCCTTGGAAGAAAAGTTATGACCAACCTAGATAGCATATTCAAAAGCAGAGACATTACTATGCTGACTAAGGTCCATCTAGTCAAGGCTATGGTTTTTCCAGTGGTCATATATGGATGTGAGAGTAGGACTGTGAAGAAGGCTGAACACTGAAGAATTGATGGTTTTGAACTGTGGTGTTGAAGAAGACTCTTGAGAATCCTTTGGACTGCAAGGAGACCCA
>SJYQ01006958.1:15812-50584 GCA_006410935.1 Redunca redunca
ACTTTTGGACTCTGGGGGAGAGGGAGAGGATGGGATGAGATGGGAGAATGGCATTGAAACATGTATACTATCATGTAAGAAACGAATCACCAGTCTATGTCCAATGCAGGATGCAGGATGCTTGGGGCTGGTGCATGGGGAGGACCCAGAGAGAAGTTATGGGGTGGGAGGTGGGAGTGGATTCATGTTTGGGAACGCATGTACACTCGTGGTGAATTCATGTCAATGTTTGGCAAAAGCAATACAGTATTGTAAAGTAAACTAAAGTTAAAATAAAAATTAAAAAAAAAATAAAGTTAAGATTTAAGAAGCCACTAAAATGTTTGGAAGCCCTTAAAATGTTTGGAGTAAGGGGGTGTTAAAAGCAATATTATCAGAGAATCTACCAAATTTTAGAATACAGGAAAATTATAAGGTGACTAATCAAACATACAAGAAGATTAAAATATTTTGGTAAATTGGATAAACATGAATCTGCAAAGAGAAAAAGTAGCTGTGAAGAAGATATTGTAAAAGAGACAACCTCTCCCCACCCTGTTTTTATGTTGTATTAACAGAATTATGCTAAATCAATGCAAAATCTAGAATTTTAATGATTATTAACATTTATTTCCATCTGAGTTTCAGGACTTCATAATAAAATCAGGAAAAAAATATAAAAGTTCTGGCACCTTTAGTTCTGCTATAATAAAATATCAGATATATCTTGAAGTGAAGTGAAGTTGCTCAGTCGTATACAACTCTTTGTGACCCCATGGACGGTAGCCTGCACCAGGCTCCTCTGTCCATGGGATTTTCTAGGCAAGATTACTGGAGTGGGTTGTCATTTCCTTCTCCAGGGAATCTTCTCGACCCAGGGATCAAACCCAGGTCTCCCACATTGTTGACAGACGCTTTACCATCTGAGCCACCAGGGAAGTCCAGAGATAAATCTTAGAAAATCTATATTAAGCATTTATTTTTAAATGTTTTACTAGAATAATATCTAAAATGTAGGCTGCAATCTATGATGAGACAAAGTTATAACATAAGGAAATATTTAGAAATGTCAGGTCTAAACTCATTATTCACCTTTTCTCAAGCATGTAAAAATACCTATAAAGCCTGAATTAATCAATTATTTTTCCTATCAAAAATGCAATTATAACTTAAAAGTGCAAAGACAAACCATCATCAGACTTTTTTTAAAGCTAAATGTATTTCAAACTGAGGGAGGCAAATAGTAGAGTTTCTGACACACACATGCAAATTTGAAGAGTTTCTTCTAGATATAGTATCTCTAAGAACAATATTTAACCAAAGGTGTCAAAAAGCCAGGGTGGCTGCCTTGATGGAGGAAAAGCCTGGGCTGGTAGTCAGAAGATTTGGTTTTCAAACCTGCATTTACTGCTTAATGTAATGACTTTCGGTTAATCTCACTGGATCCTGCTTTTCTTGTCAGTGAAATGGTGATATAAGTTAAATAATAATGCTAAACAATAATACTGGTAACACCTGGCAGAAATTTTGACCTTTCTAACATATTGAGAACTTATCATGGACTAAGTGGCTCTAAGTTATGTTTTTTGCATGCATTATTTTCATTAATCCTTATTAACCTTGAAAAGAAAATATTATTTCCATTTTTATATGAGAGAGAAATTTCAGGTGAGGAAACACAGCTCAGTAAATTATGAGATTTTTCTAATATAACTTAGACTGTAAGTACTGTGGAACTTTGTCGTCTTCATCTACTTCATAGTGATAATGTGAAAATGCACTGAAAATAAATAAAGAAATATTTTAAGAGACCCTATCATTAATTTATTTTATTTTACTGTATTGCAAATACCTTATGGGAAACTTTTAACCTAACCCATTTCTATATTATCACAGTATTTTTTGGTATAGGTACTAACTAAATAGTTGTTATTCAATGGAATAGAAAGAGAGGCATAAAATATGAAGTTGATTGTTACAGAAAGCAAGAAATACCTTTAAGGCTGAACCATATGAAATTTCCATCTTTGTGAGAGAGCGTGATTGACTACATGAAGTTCATATGGTTCAAGCCATTGTGAATAACACATTTTACTCAAAGTTTTAAAAATCTTAAATTAGATGATTTTAGTTAAGAACAAATGTATTTTTTTTCTTTTGTTATAGTCATGATTAGATACTGTGGCAATTATTTTTTTCCTGTGTAACACCCCAAAACACACTGACTTAAAATAACAGTTTCTCATTTCTCACTATTCTGCCTTAAGACACAGAATTTCTATATTTCTTAAAATATTCTAACTGAAAATTGAACAGTTCCTTCATTAATCATTCTTTTCCCAGAGCTTGTAATGTGCACATTTAAAAGTATAAAAAAAAAAGAAAAGCCAAAAACGCTTGACACTAACAGTGTCTACCTAAAATTCTATTCAGGTAGAAATTCTATTCTATTTCTAAATATAAATTCTATTCTATTTCAGCCTACCTGAAATTCCCTTTAATCAAATACACAAGTTACAAACATCTATTTTATATTTTTAGTTACCCCTGGTGACATTTTTTCTTTTTTCTTTTAACCATTTGTCTGCCTCTATATGGCACTGATCTCCTTTTCTTTGGTCTTTTTGATCTCTTTAGCAGCTTTCTCACTGCCCTTTCAGTTTCTACTAACAATCTCACTGTCATGTTCCCATCTTTGTTCCTGACCAGTCCCAAAGGCAATGCCAAACATTTTAGGTTTTGTAAATGATAGTACTTTAATATAGATCTGGAGTGTTCTTTTCATGACTAAATGCAATAGTTATTTTATATTGATGTAACAAGCTATTTACTTAGTTAGATGATAACTAATAATTAGTAATAAAAATCTACTTAAAACAACTATTTATGTTTCATAATTCTGTGGATGCCCTGGTGGCTTTCCTTCATTTTCTCCTGACTCCTTCATGTGGTTGCATTCAGTTGGAGGGCTGTCTAGGCTGGAAGGTTCAAGAAGTCCTCACTCACATTTCTGATGTTGTTCTTACAGTCTACTGGAGTGCCTTGATTTTCATCCATGTGGTCCTTCATTCTCCAAGAATTTAGACAGAGCCTCTTTATAGTATGAGGGACTCATGATTGCAAGAGGGATAAATGAAACTTGCAAAGTCTCTTTAATTCTAATCTCTAAGCCCCACAGTCCACCTTCCCCAGCATTTTCTACTATCTACAGCAAGTTGAGTGGCCAGCACAGATTCAGGGTTAGGGAAGCAGACTCTACTCCCAAATGCAGAAAGAAGTAGAGGCACAATGCACACCTTGCAGAAGCACTTGCAGGAGGGGAGGAATACTTGTAGGCATGTTTGTAATCAACCTGTGAGGCCAACTCAAATATGAATCCAGTAGACTCTTTAATTTGTTGATTGTACAGCTACAGTGAATTCAGAGGTTAGACGTTTATTGAAATCAATGATGATTTTGTAATATACTTTATATAAACACCATTTACTTCACTTTCATACAAAGTTCACAGGAGCAAAATAAAATAATTTAAAATGTAAATATCTCATTTTAACTTTTTGTCATTTAAATTTCCCCTAGCATTTCATATTATGGTAAATGTACTCTACTAACATGAATTTGTAGAATATAATTTCCTTGAGATCAGAAACTTTTTACTGCTGCATTTGTATGAGGATAATATATATGAAACTGACAATAGAGACAAACTAACCTTTTTCCATCTGAAAAATGTGACTTTTTAGTAAAAATATGTAATTACCTGCATTGGAGCACTCAAAACAGTCTTATTTTTCTCATATGCATTGTACTGCAGAGTACTAAATGATTTATAACAGTAGATCTCAGAGTGGGAGTTAGTGCCCCCCCAAGGGCAATTTTGAATATTTTTAGAGAACTTCATGTTTTCTGATAGAAATATGCCTGAGAATTTACATGTAGCAATGCATATATTTTAATATAAATTACTTTCTTTATGCTCATTTATGAGTTTCAGGTAGTTATACATTGTACTGACACTTTATTATCAGTTTGTGGAGTGTAAATAAATACAATAAAATTCAGCAATTTTGAGTATACAAATTTGAGTATACAATTCAATGCCTTTTACAAATGTACAGTAATATAAACACTGAAAAAAGCATGAATAAACAGCTGTCACTTCTAAAACTTTCCTCATACACTTTTGTTACCAATCTTTTCTCCACCCTTGATTTCTGGCAACCACTGATCTGTTGTCTGCCACTTCAGTTTTACAGAAAATTTTGGCATTTTCTGAACCATGATTTGTTTTGCATGGGCAAAGTACAAACTGTATATAGGCAAGTGGTGAGAGGAAAGATCATATCTGGAAAAATATTCAGTGACTTGCTTAAAATTTTTACTTAACTTAAAGTCAATCAGGAGCTATCAGTTTCTTGCTACAATTCGCATTTCCAAATCTTCCAGAGTAGAGGGAGAATTAATTGGAGAAATGTGAGGCTGGAGGTAGAGAGAAGAGTTAGGAAGCTACCACTGTAGTTCATGGGAGGAATGCTGAGACCTGACCTAAGTCAATAATAGGAAGATTGGGGTGGTGAGTACACAACTGAGAGTGATTCAATATCTACATTTTTCTACAAACTGGACAATGATTGGAAGTCAGGGATGGAAATGTGGATAAATGAAGGATTATATCTGAGATTTTGGCTTCAAAAACTGTATAAATATTAAAGTTATTAACCCCAAAATTAAAAAGAGAAGTAGAATTGAGGTATAGAGAGAGGGTGGTGGAATTAAGCTTTAATCATATGTAGTTTGAAGTAAGTGAAATATTCAAGTGAAAATGTCTAATTCTTTCCAAAGTGAAAGTCACTCAGTCATGTCCAACTCTTTGCGACCCCATGGATACTGGAATGGGTAGCTGTTCTCTTCTCCAGGAGATCTTCCTGACTCAGGAATCGAACCAAGGCCTCCTGCATTGCAGGCGGATTCTTTAGCAGCCAAGCTACCAGAGAAGCCCAGTTCTTTCCAAAGACCAAGACAAATGTCTAGATTGAAACTATAGATTTGAAGTCATAAGTATGTGACTCCCAAAGTTTATAAGTAAATCACATTGAAAGCAATGTGATTTGCAGTACTGTTCTGATAGCTCAGCTGGTAAAGAATCTGCCTGCAATGCAGGAGATCTGGTTTCAATCCCTGGGTTGGGAAGATTCCTCGGAGAAAGGAAAGGCTACCCACTCCAGTATTCTGGCCTGAAGAATTCCATGGACTGTATAGTCCATGGGGTCGCAAGTGTCAGACAAGACTGAGTGACTTTCCCTTTCACTTTTCTCCTAACAAAATGTGAACAAAATATATTTCATCTTCTGTATTTTTTCTTGAAGTTAGAATTATCCTGCTTTTGTAATATCTGTGCCATCTGTATCTTCTTATCCTCTTCAAATTGTGCTTATCTTGTCAAGGTTTTATATCCAACCTACACAAGTATAATAGCTTCCTCACACCCACCTGAAGTGAAAGTGCTAGTTGCCCAATAGTGTCCAACTCTTTGCAGCCCTTTGAATTGTAGTCTGCCAGACTCCTCTGTCCATGGAATTTTTAGGCAAGAATACTTGAGTAGGTAGCCATTCTCTTCTCCAGGGGTCTTCCCTACTCAGGAATCTGACCATAGTCTCCTGCACTGCAGGCAGATTCTTAACTGTCTGAACCACCTGAAGTGCCCCACCTAAGAAAACTTATATGCTACAGTCTCAGTTCTTCACCTTTTCTTTTCTGTTTGCCTGAAAGGCTTTTCTGATCATTATTTGTAAAATTTGTATCAACCTTACAAAATCGAATTCTAAAGACTGCCTTGCCTTCATTTAATATCTTTCTCTTTCTATTCCCACTCACAACCACATTCTTCCTTTGAGCCTCTATAACATTTTTCAAAATATTGTTTATTTTGCTCCATTCCCTCACTTACAGTTATTCATATTTCATTAATCTTCTTTATTATATGGTAAAGTCTTCAAGTATATGTTTGGACTTTAACCCCTGTATTTGCCAGTGGAGTACACAAATGTTTTGTATGTAGGAGGCACTCAGAAATACCCATGCATTAACACTGATTAAAGTGTTTTGTACATTTTATATAAAGACCAAATGTAACTGGTCCTAATAAGGCTCCCTAATTGAGGACATTACTTATCTATCAGAATCATTATTTATATATAAAACACTTTGAAATGAGAACTGCTCAATTAGTTATCAAGGGGGAAGTAGAGATTCTACATTCTGGATATTGGTTTAAAAATATCAATAAGAAATTGAATACCTCTGGCCCATAAAAGTTTGAATTCTCAGTTCTTTGTGGATTTTCATAAAATCAAATTACATAGTAGAAACCAAGGCACCTGTTTTTATATTTTGGTGATTATAAAACAAATTCCCATGTCTTAATTCAGTTAGTTATCCTAATAACTTGAACTATGGATACTTTTTGTATAGTTATTTGAATAACTTGAACTATGCAAAAAGCTTTTTCATGACTAAAAACTCATAGTTAGAGTTTTTATTCAAAATTATAATTAATGACAATGGAAATAATGGAAAATAATGTGTCTCAAGTGCTATTGAAACAGTCTAGAATGATTTTTAAATTTTTAATTATGTTATGCTAGAATTTGTTTTGGTCATGAAAGATACTATTCTTGGCAGTTCATAATATGTGTTAAATAATTAAACATGTGAAAACGAAGATTATCTGAGAAATAAAACATCCATCTGTCCTAAACCATTTCAGTACTCTTTTGCTTAGAGATTTGAAGATAGGCCAAAAGATCTCTTTTCATATTCTAGGATGCCCATTAATTGTTGAATATCTAAATTGGTTATGCAAACCATAATAACTTTTAAAATATTTATGATAAGACAGAGTTTGCAGAGTTAAGAGAGTTAGGAAAAAGGTAAAACTAGACCAATTAGTAGGATCACAAAGACAGAATGAAAGAATGAATAGGGGAAACTGATAGAAAGTAGTATGCAAGGGCACAATGGCAATCCACTCCAGTATTCTTGCCTAGAGAATCCTGTGGACAGAGGAGCCTGGGGGCTGCTGTCCATAGGGTCACACAGAGTTGGACACGACTGAAGCGACTTAGCATGTATGCATGCACTGGAGAAGGAAATGGCAATGCACTCCCGTATTGTTGCCTGGAGAATCCCAGGGACAGAGGAGCCTGATGGGCTGCCATCTATGGGGTGGCACAGAGTTGGACATGACTGAAACAACTCAGCAGCAGCAGCAGCAGCAGCAAAGGCAACTACTATACTTAGTTTTGTTTAATATGAAAAATTACATCACTTCTTTACATTTCTAGATCACTTATTTAGATTTTATCTGTATCAAATGGCTTCTTTCTCCATTTGAGAAAAGGTCTCAGATTATTGCTGAATGCAGAATGAAGGAACAGCTGTGAATTTTATAGTAAAAGACAATTATGTGTACCAAAAAAGCATTATCCACTTTATAGGTTTATATAACCTAATTTCTTGATGCTCATCCTACATTTAGGAAAAAAAAATACTTTAACACATAAAGATCACAGGCTTTTCATGTTCTTTCCTTTCATAAGAAAACGTTGGGTAGAAACACTGCTTTACTTCTGCAGGTATGATAATTAGCCCTAAAATTTCTGTATCTGAAATAGTTTCAGCTGTTTATGAATTTTTAAATAATTGAAAGCAGTAAAACCAATAACTTCAAATTCTGTGGTACCAAAGAATATTTATAGGGGTTTGAATTAATTAATCACTGTATTAATTATGATTTAGGACTTTTTATATTGACTCTGCCACCTCCTTGTAATGTGTATTGTTCAATTTGTGTATCTTTCACTGTTTAATAAGACATTATATAATTTTACTAAGTCTTTGCTTCAGAAACATGTTACTAGTGACTTAATCAGCATAGCCAGATCTTGTCTGTAGGCTACAACTGAAAACCAAAATGTTCTACTCAGCCTCTCAATTATTACTCAGTCATATCCTCTGGATAAGCTAATTCCAGTATCTGCCAAATGAGAACCATAAGAACTCAACTTCATTTATGTATAAGCATTATTATTTAATAATATAAAAATGTGTTTTTATGACATATAAATAAATAAGCTATCATTAAAAGTGTGATATAAAAGGGAAGTGGTGCATACAAGCAGAAGTTATCAAAGAAATTTTCTGTAGCTATCTTTTACTATGATTCAGCAGTGTTTGTGAAAAGCTTTAAATTTAGTTTGAAAATGGCAGGAGTTAGGTTGTACCCAAAGAGTGTGTTTTATTATACCCATGACCATTTCTGCCAATAATAACAGCACTTCTGACGTTGCTTTATAAACTCAGAGTCAAGCTGAAATTGGCATGCATTTTTTAACACATTTATTCATGATATATATTTTAATAAATTCAACTTAGTTTAAAACATAGGAATATAGGAGAAGAAGCCAATGGATATGCATTCAGCTTCTGGTTCTATATTTTTTGTTTTCTCTTTGGGAAAAATTTCAGATTGAGAGAAAAGTGGCAAAGATAATGAAGAAATTTCTTATATATCTTTTATTCAATATTCTCTTACATTAGCATTTTACATACCTACAGCATACTCATCAAAATTAAGAAATTGACATCATTAGCTACTGACTTTTTGTACTTCATTAGCTACTGACTTGATGCAGATTTCTACAATTTTTTCCACTAGTTTCTCCTCTAATGCCTTTTTTTTCCTGTTCCAATGTCCATATAGCATGCCACATTGCACTTAGTATCCCAGTCTCTTCATTTCTGCCACAGTTTCTCAGTCTTTCCCTGTCTTTTCCCTACCTTTCAAGTTTAAACTGTACTGAATAGGTATTTTGTAGAATGTTTTTCAATATACATCTACTTTCTGATTACACTGGGGTTATGGATTTGGGAGAAAATTTACCACAGAAATGATGAGCCCCGTTCATCACAATGCATTGGAAGAACATTATATCTCTATAATTTATTACTGGTTATGTTAACTTTGATCACTTAGTTAAGATGGTGTTTGCCAAGTTTCTCTATTCTAAATTCACTATATTTCCCTCTCTATGCTCTGTTCTTTCAAAATGAGTAATTCAGTCTAGCATATATTCAAGGGGAAAAAGTTATATTAAACCTCATGAGGAGGGAGTTTCTCTCTATACTAGTCAGAGTTCTTCTTTAAGACAGATTTTTCTTCCCCATTGATTAGTTGGTTGAATTATCTATTTGTCAGTGTAAATCCCACAAATATTTATTTCATACTTTATAAGTCAACAACCTGTTCATTTTGTTGCTCATATTGTTCTAGTTTTGGCCATTGAGAGTTCTTTCAAATTGGTTTCTCTGACCCATCTTTTTTTTTTTTTTTTTACCTTTAATACTACCTACCACTATTTACTCTCCAGTAATACAAAATACTATGGCTCATCTTTTATTTTTCCTACCACAATCCTGGTATCAGCCATTGCTCCTAGGTCAGGTTTTCTTTTTAAATATTGTCACTTTGTCACTTTATATCTACAGTGTGACCTTTGTTAAATAAACATATACTAACTGAATTGAGAGACTTTGTATGATAATAAGCCTTAAAATAAGTCTGCTAAAATATATGTAATCTCTCTTCAAAGAAGCATATATACACACACGAAACAATATTGTTCCAAAAAACTTTAGAGGTTGTTGATAGATAATCTGTAAGCATCTGTACAAAATCATGTCCTTTAAAAATCACTGATTTTAAAGTCAACTGATTATGAAGTAACTTTCTCCTAGAACTGATAAGAAATTTGTTCAAGTTTGTACAAGATAAATACTGACTCACCAATGGATAGTTAAAATAATTTCTATGAAACTAGGTTTACTGATCTTAAAATGGGCTAATAACATACTCTTCAAAGAAATGTAACAGATTTTAGCTGAGTCAAAGTGTGTAAAATGCTTCAGAGAGACAAAGCCCACAAGGACAGTCAGGAAATAGGGCATTGCCATTGTTGTGGGTGTAATAGCACACCACATTTTAGTTTTGCAATCTTAAAAGTAATTTACTTAATATTTGATTCGCTCTCTCATCCACAGGCTGCTGCTAAGTCACTTCAGTCATGTTTGACTCTGTGTGACCCCATAGATGGGAGCCCACCAGGGTCCGCCGTCCCTGGGATTCTCCAGGCAAGAACACGGGAGTGGGTTGACATTTCCTCTCCAATGCATGAAAGTGAAAAGTGAAAGTGAAGTCGCTCAGTCGTGTCTGACTCTTAGCGAACCCATGGACTGCAGCCCACCAGGGTCCTCCGTCCATGGGATTTTCCAGGCAAGAGTACTGGATTGGGGTGCCATTGCTTTCTCCAATCCACAGGCTAGGACTTGTCTTTACAAGTTTAAACCAGGTACTAGAAATCTATGTTTCAAAACTTCGATCTTTCAGTTGTTAGAGGACTAAAAACTCATCTTGCACTCTAGAACAACATCACTTCTGGCCCTGGAATCTATTCCATAAATGGTCATTGCTATGTAGTCCCCGTGTATAGGTTCCTGCGAAGTCACTTCAGTCGTGTCTGACTCTGTGTGACCCTGTAAACTGTAGCCTGCCAGGGTCCTCTGTCCATGGGATTCTGATACTGGAGTGGGTTCCCATGACCTCCTCCAGGGTATTTTTTCTAGTCAGGGATCAAACCTGTGTCTCTTAAGTCTCCTGCTTTGGCAGGCATGTTCTTTACCACTAGTGCCACCTGATTCCCTAGTGTACATTTAAGCCTATGAATTAACATTTAAATTAGTAGATTGAGTAAAGCAGATTGCCCTCCCTAATGTTGGTAAGGTTCATCCAAGCAGTTGAAACTCTGTGTAGAACAAACAAAGATGTCTCATTTATGAGTAAGGGGGATATCTTTCAGCTTGACTGCTTGGATCTGGTACATCATGTTTGCTTGCTTTGTTTTTTTGTTCTTCTTCTTTCTTTCTTTTGGAAGTATCACATCTTTCTGGGCTTTGAACCTGCCAACATCTGGACTAGAACTACACAATTGGGTTCCCTGTATCTCCAACTTGCCAGCTCCCTCTGTATATCTTGAGACTCACCAGCTTCCATAATCACATGAGTAGATTCTTTACAATAAACCTGTTTCTGTACATGTAACATTCTATTGGTTCTTGTTGTGGAGATTGTAATCAATACACTGTCTAAATCATTATTACCTAAATATCTCTTGGATGATTAAAGGTGATGTTGGTGGTCTTACTTATTCAAAATCAGTCCTAAATACATAGAACTATGCATTGTATTAGTGTAGGAAGCAACCAGTTTAAGCAGCTAGGTTATGAATGTTTTAAATATCCAGGCAACTTACAATAGATCCATTCTTAAAAAAAAAAAAAAAAAAACACAAAAAATATTTGCATAATAATGATGGAGAAATGATGAATTGTTGTTGTTGCAGTTGCTAAATAGTGTCTGACCCTTTACAACTCCACGGACTGTAGCATGCCAGGCTCCTCTATCCTTCACTGTCTCCCAGAGCTTGCTCAAATTCATGTCCATTGAGTCAGTGATGCTATATTCTTCTTCCCCCTTCTCCTTCTGCCTTCAATCTTTCTCATCATTAGAATCTTTTCCAATGAGTCAACTCAGCGTCAGATGGCCAAAGTATTGGAGCTCCTGCTTTAGCATCAGTCCTTCCAATGAATATTCAACATTGATTTCCTTTAGGATTGGCTGGTTTGATCTTATAGTCCAAGGGATTCTCGAGTCTTCTTCAGTACCACCTTTCAAAAGCATCAGTTCTTCAGTGCTCAGTCTTCTTTATGGTCTAACAACTGGACATGAGTACTGGAAAAACCATAGCTTTGACTATACAGACCTTTGTTGTCAAAGTGATGTCTCTGCTTTTTAATATGCTGTCTAGGTTTGTCATAACTTTCATTCCAAAGAGTAAGTGTTTTTGATTTCATGGCTGAAGTCACTGTCTACAGTGATTTTGGAGCCCAGGAAAATAAAGTCTGGCGATGTTTCCATTTTTCCCCATTTATTTGCCATGAAGTGATGAGACCTGATGCAATGATCTTCGTTTTTTTAATGCTGTTTTAAGTCAGCTTTTTCACTCTTCTCTTTCACCCTCAAGAGACTCTAGTTCCTCTTCACTTTCTGCCATTAGAGTGGTATCATTTGCATATTTGAGGCCATAATATTTCTTTCAGCATTCTCGACTCCAGCTTGTGATTCATTCAGCCTGGCATTTTGCATGATATATCCTGCATAGAAGTAAAATAAGCAGGGTGACAATGTACAGCCTTGTCATAATTCTTTCCCAATTTGGAATCACTTAGTTGTTCCATTTCTAGTTCTTCTGTTTCTTGACCCACATATAGGTTTCTCAGGAGATGGGTAAGGTGGTCGGAACTCCCATCTCTTTCAAAGAATTTTCTATAGTTATGATCCGCACAGTCAAAGGTTGGAGAAGGCAGTGGCAACCCACTCCAGTACTCTTGCCTGGAAAATCCTATGGACGAAAGAGTCTGGTAGGCTGCAGTCCATGGGGTTGCAAAGAGTCAGACACGATTGAGCGACTTCACTTTCACTTTTCACTTTCATGCATTGGAGAAGGAAATGGCAACAACTCCAGTGTTCTTGCCTAGAGAATCCCAGCGATACGGGAGCCTGGTGGGCTGCCGTCTATGGGGTAGCACAAAGTCTGACACGCCTAAAGTTTCTTAGCAGCAGCAGCACACAGTCAAAGACTTTAACATAGTCAATGAATCAGCAGTAGTTGTTTTTCTGAAACTTCCTGGTATTATCCATGATCCAACAAATATTGGAAATTTGATTTCTGATTCCTTTGCCTCTTTGAAACCCAGGTTATACATCTGGAAATTCTTAATTCATGTAGTGCTGAAGCCTAGCTCGAAGAATTTTAAGCATAATCTTGCCAGCATGTGGAATAAGGGCAATTGTATTGTAGTTTGAACATTCTTTTTCATTGCCCTTCTTTTGGATTAGAATGAAAACTGATATTTTCCAGTCCTGTGGCCATTGTTGAGTTTTCCATATTTGCTGACATTTTGAGCACAGCACTTTAACAGCATCATCTTTTAAGATTTTAAATAGCTCTACTGGAATTCTGCCACCACTAGTTTTGTTTGTAAAAGTACTTCCTAAGGCCCACTTCTCATTCCAGGATGTCTGGCTTTAGGTGAGTGACCACAACATTGTGATTATCTGGGCTATTAAGACCTTTCTTGTATAGTTATTCTATGTATTCTTGTCACCTCTTCTTAATCTCTTCTGCTTCTGTTAAATCCTTACCATTTCCATTCTTTATCATGCCCATTCTTTCATGAAATCTTCTCTTGACATTTCTACTTTTCTTGAAGAGATCTCTAGTCTTTCCCATTCTATTGTTTTCCTCTGTTCTTTGCATTGTTAGTTTAAGAAGACCTTCTTGTCTCTCTCTCCTTACTATTCTCTGCAACTCTGCATTCAGTTGACTATATGTTTCCCTTTCTCCCTTGCCTTTTATTTCTCTTCTTTCCTCAGCTATTTGTAAAGCCTCCTCAGACAACCCTTTTTCCTTCTTACATTTCTTTTTCTTTGGGATGGTTTTGGCCACTCTCTTCTGTACAGTGTTACAACCTTGTCCATAATTTTTTAAGCACTCTCTCTATCAGATTTAATCAGTTGCATCTATTTGTCAGTCCACTGTATACTCATAAGGGATTTGATTTAGGTCATACCTGAATAATCTAGTGGCTTTCCTTAATTTCTTTAGTTTAAGTCTGAATTTTGCAATAAGAAGCTGATGATCTGAGTCTCAGTCAGTTCTAGGTCTTATTTTCACTGACTGTATAGAGCTTCTTCATCTTTGGCTGAAAAGAACATAATCAATCTGATTTTGATAACTGACATCCCAGGGATGGGGGCTCCTAGTAGGCTGCCGTCTATGGGGTCACACAGAGTCAGACACGACTGAAGCGACGTAGCAGCAGCAGCAGCAGCAGCAGCAGTGTTGTCCATGTGTAAATTTGTCCCTTGGGTTGTTGGAAAAGGATGTTTCCTAGGACCTAAATGCTGTATATAGAAATGTCTAAGAGAATCCATATATATATAGAATCACACAGAGATATAAAACTCTGACTCACTTCATTCATTATCATATCATTCTAATTAATATATTCACAACAAATAAACAAATAATAAAAATTATGTAAATGTGATAGGAGAGACAAAATGTAACAAGCTTAAAATAATTATTAAGTTTAGGGTATAAACACCATCAAATTGTATTTCCCATACATAAACATTTATTGTGGAAAGAGTTATGAACTGATTTAAGTTCAGTTTTTGCTTTAAAAAATATTTTCATTCTTGATACAACTGCTAATTTTTTTTTTAAATCTTAGAACAATCTTCATCTGGCTCATATTATATTCATATAATCAAAAAGCATTTTTTAATGAACACTAAAACATTTTTTGGCTCTGAATCTACTGGGAGAATAGTGGACTTTTGCCAGTCCATACTTATTCTTAGCAAAAGATAAGAAACTTTGGCCAAATGTTTTATTTTAATCCTCCTTCACAGCAGTGAATGTAATTTTGTCTACATAAGGTAAGGGTTTCCAAATATATTGTATTGTTTTTCTTCAAACCATTTTCATCCAGTTTCTTTCTTTTTTTTTTTTTTTTACAGTCTATAAATGAACTGGACATGTTTCTCCTCTTTTGAAAGACGCTGATTATTTTATTAGATACGACTAACCAAATGCCAGCTCTGGTAATTCCTATAAAGAGAAGAGAATTTGTCCCAATGAATAGAATTCCTTGAGAGCAAGAGCCATGCCTTCTCCCCGCACTCCACCATTGTTTGTTAGTCATGCTTACTTTCTGAAATATATTTACAGCAACATTACCATAACTAACATCAACAGTGATATAAAGCTTTCTGGTTGCTGCACTTTTGTACTTAAATTCTTATTTTATTTGGCCTCTTGAAAACATCCTTGTTCTTAAAACTCTATTCACTTTTATTCCCTCCTAATTTCCTCTCTTTTATTAAATAGCACCATTTTTCAGGCTCTGCTCCTTGTACAAGAGACTTAGAGTTCTCCCTACTCTACGAACTTTTTGAGGTTGTCCATCTGTTTCTGAGAGGAAACATTATTTGTGAATATATTAAATTTACAAATTTATTCATTAAATTATCAATATATTTTGCCCCTCTATTTTTATTATTTAATTTCCAAATTTTATCCAAGGATATGAAAGTGTGCTGTGCTGTGCTTAGCCATTCAGTTGTATCCAACTCTTTGTGACCCCATGGACTGCAGCCCGCCTGGCTCCTCTGTCTATGGGGATTCTCCAGGCAAGAATACTGGAATGGATTGCCATGCCTTCCTCCAGGGGATCTTCCCAACCCAAGGATCAAACCCTGGTCTCCTGCATTGAAGGCAAATTCTTTACCAGGGAAAGCTACCAGGGAAGCCCTATAAAAGTGTAAGCAATAATAAAACTATAATGAAAATACATAAATTAGTGGAATGACCATACTTATATTATGCTTAAATGCTACATGATATTTTCAGCATGTCATTCTGAATTTATGTCTATGATTATTCATATACCACACATCTTTACTTAGGAATATTTGATCTGCTGGTTTGTGTTTATTCCTGAGTTGTCAAATATTTGTCAATCATTCTGTGATATCAATAACAATAACACTTTTCTCCCAGTATGAACTAAACAGTATTACCACTAGTAGAATTACTGATGCAAACACCAGATGTTTGAGCTAACCTATACAGTAATATGCATAGAAATTAACATATTTCATCAAGTTTTTAAAATCCTGAAAATCTCATAAGAAGCCTGTGAAAGATTAATTGTAAAAGATATGGATCAAGTTTTGCTGATGCCTTGATAAGACTGCTGGCTAGCTTCTAAAGAAAAACCCACAGGGTAGCAGTTCCTATGAGGATTTACCATAGTTCAACCTCAGGGCATGCAGTTTGAAGGCTAAAAAACCTGATTTCTCATCACTCCAGAGAGGAATCTTTCTTTGCTGAAGGGCAGATTTACTAGCTTGTCTGCAGAGAGACTAAAATGTAAATACTAGACTATCAATATATTAATTTACACTGAAAATTATAACTTCCAAATAAGGGGTGGATTCTAAAGTTCTCTAGCTAGTGAATTTCCACATATATAACATAGATAGCAGAAAAGTTAATTGGCAGGTTGCTTAGCTAGCCTACCTCAAAAATAGAAGGATTCATTTTCATTTTAATATTTAACGCCACCAGCTAAGGATAAGCTCTTACATTTATTTCCATGATAGAGACTGGCCTCCTGATAAAAGTAAACCAACCTTTACACTGGAACCAACATGTATCTTCCATGGTTAATAATTAGAAGCTTCTTAGTGTCCCAGTCTCCTTTCTCTGTAGTTTCATTTATTTGTTCATCAGTCTACTACCTCTTTTTCTTTTTAGAAAGGCCTGAGAAACATGAAAATTCTCAGGGTAATGTTTCTGTGCATTGTCCTGATTAAGATTATTTATATATTGATTTAATTATTTAGTTCTATTTGACTTGTTTTATTTTAAGATTCTTGGGATCTCATTGGTTTTCAAGCTATTTTTGAGTAAATGTAAACTCATGATTCCATCTCACTCCCAATCTTTCAAGAATCCCAAATGACTATAACTTCAGAACACCTTTTCTTTCTGAGTTTCTTGTCATGTATTTTCCAATTCAACTATCATGTCTCTATGGCTTTTTGACAAATTATTCAAATTTAAAATAATGAAAATCGAACTGCTTTTTTCCAAAGAATAGTGTTTCTTTTTTATTATTCCTTAAATATTAGCATACATCTCTTTCTCTTTCCTCATTTAATGGAAAGGTATATTAAAATTTTCATTAAGCACCATGCTTATGCCAATGTGTTGTTTCTACTATAGATTTTATCTTTAATGTCATCCACTCTATGATGTAAATACAGAAATACTAAGAAGTTAAGGGACTTGCCCAAGGAAACACACAATGTACATTGTACAGTAAAATTTTACATTCATTTATTTTCTGACTCTAAAGATGTTAATTATACTTTTATGTTACAATTCTTCACAATATCATTATACCTAACCAACTACCCAAACTGCCTTCATTTAAAATGACTAATTGCCTTTTTCTCTCAGTCCCCTGATCTTTTAGGTCTCAAGTTCTTTTTCCATTTCCTCTTAACCATTGACTTGCCTATTCCCTTCACCATTGACTTATTACACTTTTCATCATTTTCTACTTAGACCCTAATGATGTTACCCTATTATGTCATTTTCTATAGTCTGAGGTTCAGATGGCTTCTGTTATATCTGATATGGTCATATTCTTGTGTAAGTCCTCAAATGCTTCATGTTGCCCTGTTGATTAGGAATTTAGGATGGCATATATTTCCCTTCGTCCTCTCTTATCTGTGTTAATGTTACTATTCTTTTACCCGAGTATTCCACTTCCTACTCCTCCTTCTCTTTAACAAATCCAAACTTCAAAAATTCACTTCTCTCTCATCATAACCTTCTTCTCTTTTGTAAAAAAAACAATTATTAATAACCAAAAAGACATTGAATGAGCACCTACAATTTGCCATGCACTATGCAAAGATGAATTATTAAATTTTATTTGCAAATAAGCCTCTGAGTTTATATGATTACTGTTCTCAGTTTACATATTAAGAAATTATGACTCAAAGTGAATAACTTGCCTGATGTCTCATAGCCAGTAATTTATACAATATACAGTTTAACCCAGGCTTACCAGGTGGTGCTAATGGTAAAGAACCCACCTGCCAATGCACATAGACATAAGAGATGCAGTTTCGATCCTGGGTTGGGAAGATCCCCTGGAGGAGGGCACAGAAATCCACCCCAGTATTCTTGCTTTAAGAGTCCCATGGATGGAGGAGCCTAACAGGTTGTGGACCATGGGGCAGCAAAGAGTTGGACATGACCAAATGACTTAGCAGGCACACACATACAGTTTCACCTAGGCATAAGAATTGATACTTTCAATCACTGCAGAAAATAAAATGTACTCATCATTAAGATAAATTATGAGAATTAAGCATTAGCCTTTTAAAATTGTAATTAAAAATTCAGACAAACTGAAGCATGTTCAAAATAAAAATAAATGTATGAATTATTTATAAAAAATACTATGGATAATAAAAATATACAACTCAAATCAACATAAGATTTATGAAATGAACTTAATTTATAGTGTGTGGTTCCACTGAAGAGAACTCTATATTATAAAGAAAAGAATGCTTANGACATTGTTAAGATAAATAGCCTTTAGAAATCAAGAGAACATATAGAATAAATTAGAAAATCATTTCAAAATGTCTAAATGAAACCTTATATTAGTATTTATGACTAAATAAAGCCTTAAGTATTTTTTCCTAAAACATTATGGTATACATTTTCATACATTACAGAACATTTGCAAATTAGTGCTGCCCTACTATCCCTAGACCTAGGAGAAATTCAGGGCTGAGATTCACAAGCCATTTGCCATTCATCTAGTCACACAGATTACTGCTGTGTATCTTTTTACAGTTTGAGTGTGCATTAGAGACCAAATCTTATTCATCATAATTTATTTTAAATATCCATTGTGAACCTTGTTTTTTTCTTTTAACAGAGTTGATGGGGGAAACGAACAAACAAACAAACAAAATGAAAAAGCTGAAAACTTAGATACTTCTCACACCTGGTAGTTGTGTTCATTTGCTGCTTCAGGAGGTATTTCCAGGTAACGTGGAAGTCAGCTCACCACCTAGGAGGCATAAGACCAATGCTGGTTTTGAAATTCCGCTACCCCTGCCTTGACAAAACAATATGAAATTTGAACATAAAAGGCACATCAGAGTAACCTATGTAATCAATTTATAGACAAAATCAGAGATACAGAGTTGAGTAAAAGAGACAGAATAGCTCCCATTCATTTAGTTGGTAATAGGATATAAGAAAAAAAAAAAAAAGGTTGATTAAACATTTTGTCAGTGCTTGTCCACCTCATTTTCAATGATTGTATCTTTCTGTCTACAAAAGTAGATAGGTATAATGACTGTCTTAGCCTTCAATTTTGTCATGATGCCTTGAAAAATTCTAACATAAGAAACATTTAGTTACAGGTATATTCTGGGACTGGGGCTTCCTTGGTGGTTCAGCAGTAAAGAATCTGCTGCAATTGTGGAGCCGCGGGAGATGCTGGTTCAGTCCCTGGTTTGGAAAGATACCCTGGAGAAGGAAATGGCTACCCACTCCAATATTCTTGCCTAGAGAATCCCATGGACCAAAAAGCGTGGCGAGCCACAGTCCAAGGGGTCACAAAAAGTCAGACATATTTGAAGCGATTTAGCACGTGTGTGCATGCACGCACGCACACACACACACACACACACACACACCCATATTCTCTGGGACTAGGGCAATCACAACTGTATCCCACCTATCTGTTTCTGCAGATAGACTGTCATTGGTGATGAAATTTCTACACTAGTCAACTGGGGAGGTGTTTGAAATTACTTCAAGTACTGGCTCACATAACATGCAGAAGGTAAATAATACTGTTGAATTTATTGTTTGATTATTTCTGAACCTTATATTCCCAATGCTGTAAAAATTTGAAAGTGAGGATTGGTGGAGAAACTGGCCCTTTGCCCTAATTTACCTACTTTCCTAGGAACAACACCTTGTTACTTAGGCCTGAAAAGTGTTTCATCATGTGCATTATCTTCTTTCCCACTTCCCTTTTTCTCTATTCATGTCCCATCACTTTTTCTACTATAACTTTCCCTCTTTGTCCCATGCATTCCCTTTCCTAAGTTCTGCTAACTCCTCCCATTTAAATAATCACATCTCAGTTTCCTTCAGGCCCTTCCTACCTCTTACAAACGTTTCAACCTCTTGAATGTGCTACTACCTTCAGTTTGATGCCATAAAGGTGATATCTCCATTCAGCATACAGGTTTTCTTGGATGCAGGAAGATGAGCTTTGTCCACCAAAGAAGTGAGGGACAAGGCCTGTCATGATGGGAAGGCCAAGGTTTCTTCCTCAGGGGGTGTGATTGAATTTATTTCATAGTAACTACAGTTTAAAAACAAAGCTCATTCTCCAAGGATTGATTTCTCTCTTGCAGCACCTTTCTTATTGATCTAAGTGATAAACTTCTCCTATTAACATAATGCTGATTCTGCTGATGACAAAAGAGTTAACTCTGACTTCATTTCATAAACAGTGCATATCTCCCTTTCTTTGTCTGAATTACACTACAAAACCTCCTCCATGGGAACAAATGGTGTTATGCAAATAAAAGGTTTCCTCCAATAACTAAATTCTCTTTAACCAGAGTATAAGACAGAAGAAAAGGTAGGAATTGAACTGTGACTATCAACCATAGCTCTAGCGTGAAGCTGCTTACATGTTTTGGGCTTCCCGCAGCACAACAAATGAGTCTTGAGAGAAAACCTTCCAAGAAACACTGGTCACAAAACAAATGCTTCATGAAAAGCAGATGGGAGTGATATGGACTTAGTTGACTTAGCTTGGAAAAGTATACAACATCGTTTCCACTTTAAGTTGATAAGATCAGCCCAAATGCATGTGACAAGAATGAGGCTCCAAGTCCTGATGGGACATAGCAAAGTTACCTTGCAGAAGAGAAGATGGAATGGGAGGTATAATCTAGTTATTTTTGGAAATGCAATCTGGGACACAAGTCATACCTGCTGGGATCTTACCAAATTCCTGACCCACAGAATCCATGAACATAATAAAAGTTATTGTTTTTCAGCACTAAGTTTTGGATAGTTTGCCATTTAGCAATGGATGACCAGAACAGTAGCTTATGAGACAGTCACACAACAGCTGACCAATATAGACCAACTGAAGTGCTCACAGCTTGGAGTCCATAACGTGAGATCCATGATGCTCTAATTTTGGAAAATGAAATGCAGACTTTATTTGAATGCCACAGAGGCCACTATCATGGGGACAAACAGATGGTTCCAAATGATTTAGAACTTCCTTTATTCCAAGTTTTAGTATATATGCATTGACCTTTTAGTTTTGACATTCTCTATGACTGATACCTCAGCACCTTCTGAAGAAAGATATAACAAGGAAGACTTCTGGGCAGTATAATTCTGACCTTTGCCCTTGATTACACTTTTCTTTTCTCTTGTGTTGTTGGAAAGGGTGTTTGCTATGACCAGTGTGTTCTCTTGGCAAAACTCCATTAAACGCCTTTACCTTGCTTCATTCTATAGTCCAAGGGCAAATTTGCCTGTCACTCTAGGTATTTCTTGATTCCCTCCTTTTGCATTCCAGTCCCCTATAATGAAAAGGATATCTTTTTTGGGTGCTAGTTCTAGAAGGTCTTGTACGTCTTTATAGAACCGTTCAACTTCAGCTTCTTCAGCATTACTTCTCAGGGCATAGATTTGGATTACTGTGATACTGAATGGTTTACCTTGGAAGGAAATGAACAGAGATTCTGTCATTTTTGACCTTGCATGCAAGTATAGCATTTTAGACTCTTTTGTTGACTATGAGGCTACTCCATTTCTTCTAAGGGATTCTTGCCCACAGCAGTAGCTGTAATGGTTAAATCTGAGTTAAATCCACCCATTCCAGTCAATTTTAGTTCAGTGATTCCTAAAATGTTGATATTCACTCTTGTCATCTCCTGTTTGACTACCTCCAATTTGCCTTGATTCATGAACATAACAGTCCAGGTTCCTATGCTATATTGCTCTTTACAGCACCAGACTTTACTTCCATCACCAGTCACATCCACAGCTGGGTTTGGTTTTTGCTTTGGCTCTTCTCTTTTTTGTTTCTGGAGTTATTTTTCCACTTATCTCCAGTAGCATACTGGGCACCTACCAACCTGGGGAGTTCATCTTTCAGTGTCCTATCTTTTTGCCTTTTCATACTGTTCATGGGGTTCTCAAGGCAAAAATACTGAAGAAGTTTGAATCCATCCATCTTGAGTGGCCCTATATGGCATGGTTTATAGCATCATTGAGTTAGACAAGGCTGTGGTCCAAGTGATCAATTGGTTAGTTTACTGTGATTGTGGTTTTCAGTGTGTCTGCCCTCTGATGAAGAAGGGTAAGAGGCTTATGGAAGCTTCCTGATGGGAGAGACTGACTGAGGAGGAAATTGGGTCTTGTTCTGGTGGGCGGGGCCATGTTCAGTAAATCTTTAATCCAATTTTCTGTTGATGGGTGGGGCTATGTTTCCTCTCTGTTATTTACCTCTGGCCAAACTATGATGGAGGTGATGAAGATAATGGAGACCTCCTTCAAAAGGTCCCATGCATGCACTGCTACACTCAGTGTCCCCAGCCCTGCAGCAGACCACTGCTGACCCATGTCTCCTCTGGAGACTCCTAGACACTTATGGGCAAGTCTGGGTTAGTCTCTTGTGGAGTCACTGCTCCTTTCTCCTGAGTCTTGGTGCACACAAATTTCTGTTTGTGCCCAAGAGTTTCTTTCCCAGTCCTGTTCTGGTGGCTCTATGGGGGGGTTAATGACGACCTCCTCCAAGAGGGCTTATGACATACAGACAGAGGTCTGCTGCACCCAGAGCCGCTGCCCCTGAAGCAGTCCACTGCTGACCTATGCCTCCACAGGAGACACTCAAACACAGTTCTGTCTCAGGCTCTGTGGGGTCTCTGGGTCCTGGTGCACATAAGGTTTGTTTGAGCACTCTGAGCATTGCTGGTGGGTGTGGATTTTGATTCTAA
Source organism: Redunca redunca (assembly GCA_006410935.1). NCBI lineage: Eukaryota > Metazoa > Chordata > Mammalia > Artiodactyla > Bovidae > Redunca > Redunca redunca. Next base: position 38,617 of record SJYQ01006958.1, read on the forward strand.
GCATGAATTCGCCCCTCCTACCTTGTTGCTGGGGCTTCTCCTGTGTTTTTGGACGTGGGGTTTATCTCACCACAGTCGCTCGAGCTCAGTGCAATTCCAACAATACAAGAGAAGACTCTACACATGGACATCACCAGATGGTCAATACCGAAATCAGATTTATTATATTCTCTGCAACTGAAGATGGATAAGTTTTATACAGTTAGCAAAAACCAGACCGAGAGCTGACTGTGGCATAGACCATGAACTCCTTATTGACAAATTCAGACTTAAATTGAAGAAAGTAGGGAAAACCACTAGACCATTTGGGTATGACCTAAATCAAATCCCTTATGATTATACAGTGGAAGTGGCAAATAGATTAAAGGGATTAGATCTGATAGTGAGAGTGCCAGAGGAACTGTGGACAGAGGGTCATGACATTGCACAGGAGGCAGTGATCAAAATCATTGCCAAGGAAAAGAAATGCAAAAAGGCAAAATGGTTGTTTGATGAAGACTTACAAATAGCTGTGAATAGAAGAAAAGAGAAAAGCAAAGGAGTAAACAAAAGATATACCCATTTGAATGCAGAGTTCCAAAGAATATCAAATAAACATAAGAAAGCCTTCCTCAGTGATCAATGCAAAGAAATAGAGGAATACAATAGAATGAGAAAGTCTAGAGATCTCTTCAAGAAAATTAGATACTAAAGGAACATTTCATACAAAGATGGTGACAATAAATGACAGAAATGGTATGGACCTAACAGAAGCAGAAGATATTAAGAAGAGGTGGCAAGAATACATGAAAGGACTATACAAAAAATGTCTTCACAACCCAGATAATCACTATGTTGTGATCACCCACCTAGAGCCAGACATCCTGGAATGCAAAGTGAAGTGGACCTTAGGAAGCATCACTATGAACAAAGCTGGTGGAGGTGATGGAATCCCAGTTGAGCTCTTTCAAATCCTAAAAGATGATGTTGTGAAAGTGCTGCACTCAATATGCCAGAAAATTTGGAAATCTCAGCAGTGGCCACAGGACTGGAAAAGGTTAGTTCTCATTATAATCCCAAAGAAAGGCAATGACAAAGAATGCTCAAACAATTGCACAGTGCTGTCTACTCACACGCTAGTAAAGCAATGCTCAAAATTCTCCAAGCCAGGCTTCAACAGTACATGAACCATGAACTTCTAGATGTTCAAGCTGGTTTTAGAAAAGGCAGAGGAACCAGAGATAAAATTGCCAACATCCATTGGATCACAGAAAAACCAAGAGAGTTCCAGAAAAACATCTACTTCTGCTTTACTGACTATGCAAAGCCTTTGATTGTGTGGATCACAACAGACTGTGGAAAATTCTTCAAGAGATGGGAATAGCAGACCACCTGACCTGCCTCCTGAGAAATGTGTATTCAGGTCAAGAAGCAACAGTTCGAACTGGACATGGAACAAAAGACTGGTTCCAAATCAGGAAAGGAGTACGTCAAGGCTGTATATTGTCACCCTGTTTATTTAAATTATATGCAGACTACATCATGAGAAACACTGGGCTGGATGAAGCACACAAGCTGGAATCAAGATTGTCAGGAGAAAGAACAATAACCTCAGATTTTCAGATGACACCAACCTTTTGGCAGAAGGCAAAGAGGAACTAAAGAACATCTTGATCAAAGTGAAAGAGGAGAGTGAAAAAGTTGGCTTAAAACTCAACATTCAGAAAATGAAGATCATGGCATCTGGTCCCATCACTTCATGGCAAAGAGATGGGAAAACAGTGGATGTAGTAACGGACTTTATTTTTTTGCACTCCAAAATCACTGCACATGGTGACTGCAGCCATGAAATTAAAAGACACTTACTCCTTGGAAGAAAAGTTTATGACCAACCTAGATAGCATATGAAAAAGCAGAGACATTATTTTACAAACAATGGTCCATCTAGTCAAAGCTATGGTTTTTCCAGTAGCCATATATGGATGTGAGACGTGGACTATAAGAAAGCTAAGCACTGAAGAACTGAAGCTTTTGAACTGTGGTGTAGGAGAAGACTCTTGGGAGTCCCTTGCACTGCAAGGAGATCCAACCTGTCAATCCTCAAGGAAATCAGTCCTGAATATTCCTTGGAAAGACTGATGCTGAAGCTGAAGCTCCAATACTTTGGCCACCTGATGTGAAGGACTGAGTCATTTGAAGAGATCCTGATGCTTGGAAAGATTGAAGGCAGGAGGAGAAGGGGATGACAGAGGCTGAGATGGTTGGATGGCATCATCAACTCAATGGACATGAGTCTGAGTAAACTCCGGGAATTGGTGTTGTAGGGGGAGGCCTGGTGTGCTTCAGTCCCTGGGATCACAAAGAGTCTGACATGACTGAGCAACTGAACTGAACTGAACACTTTTGTTTAATTTTTCACAGATACATTTATTTTTTAATTCTCAAAATATGTTTAGAAAACATTATAGCATTACTTCCTTCTTGCTTTTTTTCTCTTGTTTTATCAGTATTAGAAGAGCACATTTTTTAAAAGTATGTATTCAAAAGTATATCCCAACTGTAATTTCTTTACAGTCTAGCTGAGTACTCCCTGCTACACAAATAACTGAACTTCTTCCTCTAAAACTCACTGAGAAGGTAGCTAATTATAACTTGATGTCACATGTAGCTATACTATAACAAAGGAAAATAAATATACTTGTTCATGTGTATATACTCACACAGTAACTCACATATACTCATATATGGGAAAGTGATTATTGTGTTATATACATATATACATAAATACATATATGCATCAATAGATTAATATAATGTACATATATATATACATGTATATACATACGTGTATATATACATATATGTATATATATATGACTCATCCTTGAACTTATTTTCCTTTTTCTAAATTTAGGTCTCTGATTCATTCCTATCAACTTGTAAGCTTTTCTACTTAGGGTCTGTCTTTGAAACATTGATCCATTCTCTGTGCACTTATTAAATCAAGATTCTGGTCATAAAATATTTTGGACTGTGAAGAGAAGTTTCAACTTAATTAAGATAAGTTTAAATTCAAGAGTATTCCATGTAGTCATCACAGGATTCTATGTAAGTTACATTCTTATTATGACTTCCCTGTGTCTCAGTGCATCTCCTTCTACTGTGAATGTTTATCATCTAAATAGTTGCAAGTAATATGAAAGAAAGTTAGGAAGGGTTACTTTTCAGCTTGGCAATCTGCATTGTTTTACCTTCTACAAATCAAGACTACAGATACATGTAGTCTAAATTTTTANTTGTTTAATATTTAAATAATTTAATGTTGCCATCTCATGTATTTGCAAAGAAATTATTCCTTTTGTTGAATGACCGAAAATTGCTTCATTACAATTGATTGTGCTATATGCTTTTCAGCATATACTTGGACAAATCTCTCTTTGGCTGTTAGTGATTACAGGCTCAGATCAAGACCCTATTTTAAACTTCAACCCACTCCAGTATTCTTGCCAGGAGAATCCCAGGGACAGTGGAGCCTGGTGGACTGCCGTCTGTGGGGTCTCACGGAGTCGGACACGACCAAAGTGACTTAGTAGCAGCAAATCAATAATAACTGTTATGTAAATCTACTGCCAGAAATGTCACGGAATCTGGCATTTCACAGGTAAAAAATGCACTAAAGACTTGGAGTTATGCACTGTCAGAAATTGTTTATGCCCCAACCCCTTTATTCCCATGGATATCTGATAGTTAATAGATACTGATTTCATTAAATATTTAAACTCCAGGATGTGTTTGCTACAATTACAGTAGCTATTTCCCCTACCTGCCCAGAGATTGTTTGAAAGCAATATCCCCACCCCCCAACCAAAAGGCACATTGTTTGAAAAAGCTTTCAGTTTCAGGTTGAAACAGCAAAGTAATTCAATATGAGCTGATGTAAAAATAAAATAGTTTCAATTTTGTTCTTATCGCTGGACTTCTCCTGTGCTTCTTGATTTAGTGGTCATCATAAAAGTTTAAAGTGAGTTAACTGTTTTATGTCATACAGGGCAGGCTATAGCTTCACTTTAAAGAGATCTCTGTAAATAAGAAAGAACTCTGAGATAGCCTTTAAAATGAGTCAAGTAGGAAAGTTTATACTCTTTCTGGTGTCTTTGTGTTCTGGTGGTTGCCAGGTGCCAGAGCATCTGCTCTGAAAGTTGTTGATGTCACACAGCAGCAGGGGAAGAACACTGGATTTTCCATAATTGATTTTATTCTTAGGAATGTGAATGTCTGCCTCTGTTTTTACAGGAAGATTTAATGGACTTTTATAGATATTTTTAAAATGTCGACAGTCATGCTTACAGTTTTAGGCACTCTGCTTGCTAGAGGTGGAATTGTCAGGGTAAATAGGAAGCTAATAGGGGGAGACCTTGTATCATCAATGCCTGAAGGGAACTAGTCAGAAACCAAACAATTAGTGGTTACTTGTGCATGTCAGAAGCTCTAGCAAACACAGTCAATTATTAAATGGGTTTTGCCGCCAGGTGAATATACTTCAGTGTAGGCAGTATGAAATTGCAATCAAACTGATCAAATGACATTTTTTTACTGAGGAGTAAAATAGGGACTTGGTAGAGAACAGTATCTGCAAGTTAAACTAAAATGATCATCAGCTTGACATGAATAAATTAATTTTTCCTTAAGGAAAAAAAATCACCAACTCAATATGGATTAACTCCTTAAGTTTTGTCAGGAGTTTCAAAATAAATCCAATAAATATCCTATTTTCATCTTTAAGTTGTTTTTTTTAACATTAAAAATATAAACAACTGAACTGAGTTCTGACACTTGGCAGCAAGCCACTCACATTTATTCTCTTCTCCTTTGTCTCCTACACACTCCCTTGTCCTAATAATAAGTATCATTTTAATGAATTACTGACTCCTTTATTGACTGGTCTCAGAACTTGCTCAATTCTTACTGGATTAGAATCATTAATTTAGGAAGGATACATTGCAATTGAGTCCAAATCCATTATGAAACATTAATATAGTGATAACACGCCAGTCTCATTACAATCCATGAAGTCTCAATTGTGTAATAAGGTTCTGTTAGTAAAAACTAGAAGAATATAGCACTTAAATACTTAGGAAATTAAGAACAACGCAAAGATATTTCAGTAATGACCAAAGTTTCACCTAATGAAGCACAAAGAGAAAGACATCTCATCTCCTAACCTTATATAATGTCATGTTATGGGGCCATAGAACTTTTCTGATTCCAAGATAAGGATGGGGATCTGTATTTGACTTACTTAAGTAGTTTACATGTTAATAAAGTTAGAAACCTTTAATGGGAGATATAATAATCCCACTCTTTCAGATATTTCTCAGGGGAAATTTTGGTATTTGAGTTATAGGAAAATTTTTATAAGGAAGAATCTCTTAGTTGATGACAAAATAAACTGAAATTAGGCAAAATTAATTTGGAGAAAATGAACAGATGGCCAAACAGTGGAATTTTAACTTAACTTTTTTAGTTGATGGTAAATGTCACAGAAAGCTATTCACTAATTTCTTATCAGAACTGCAAAGTGGAAAAATAAGACTTTATGGCTAAATATTTCAATCTCCACCTCTAAAATCTGTATCATGTCAGGGGTGCTAGAACAAGTAAAAAGACTAGCAAATCAAAGAAGAATATATCACAGAAAGAATAAAATATACAAACTTTAGAAATATGATCTAGTAGTTTAACAATAGAGTATTCCAGAATTCTGAAACATGCAAACAGAAGATGCCCCTTCTGCACCTTAAAACCAATTTTTAATCAATAATGAAAACAAAGCAAAACAGTAAAAGCAACTAAAAGCTGTCATCATGTTATAATCAATTATTGGCAATTTATAATAGAATAAAACTCAGTTTTGAAATACCATAGGCTTAATAACACAGACCTTTTTATTAAAATGCAGCTATGTTTTTATATAATTGCCAATATCTGTTGGATCATTGAAAAAGCAAGAGAGTACCAGAAAAACATCTATTTCTGCTTTATTGATTACACCAAAGACTTTTTGTAGATCACAACAAACTGTGGGAAATTCTTCAAGATATAAGAATAAAAGACCACCTTACCTGCCTCCTGAAAAATCTTTATGCAGGTCAAGAAGCAATAGTTAGAACTGGATATTGAACAATGGACTGGTTCCAAATTGGGAAAGGAGTATGTCAAGGCTGTATATTGTCACTCTGCTTATTTAACTTCTATGCAGAGTACATGTAAAACACCAGGCTGGATGAAGCACAAGCTGGATTCAAGATTTCTAGGAGAAATATCAAAAACCTCAGATATGCAGATGACACCACACTTATGGCAGAAACTGAAGAAGAAATAAAGAGCCTCTTGATGAAAGTGAAAGAGGAGAGTGAAAAAAGTTGGCTTAAAAGTTAACAATCAGAAAACTAAGATCATGGCATCTGGTCCCATCACTTAATGGCAAATAGATGGGGAAACAATGGAAACAGTGAGAGACTTTATTTTGGGGGGCTACAAAATCCCTGCATATGGTAACTGCAGCCATGAAATTAAAAGATGCTTGCTCCTTGGAAGAAAAGCTATGACCAACCTAGACAGCATGTTAAACAGCAGAGACATTACTTTGCAAGCAAAGTTCCATCTAGTCAAAGCTATGGTTTTTCCAGTAGTCACGTATGGATGTGAGAGTTGGACTGTGAAGAAAGCTGAGTGCAGAAGAATCGATGCTTTTGAACTTTGCTGTTGGAGAAAACTCTTGAGAGATCTTTGGACTGCAAGGGGACCAAACCAGTCAATTTTCAAGGAAATCAGTCCTGAATATTCATCGGAAGGACTGAGGCTGAAGCTTAAACTCCAATATTTTGGCCACCTGATGCAAAGAACTGACTCTTTGGAAAAGACCCTGATGCTGGGAAAGATNGCTGAAGCTTAAACTCCAATACTTCGGCCACCTGATGCAAAGAACTGACTCTTTGGAAAAGACCCTGATGCTGGGAAAGATTGAAGGCAGGAGAAGGGGACGACAGAGGATGAGATGGTTGGATGGTATCACCAACTCAATGGACATGCGTTTGAGCAAGCTCTGGGAGTTGATGGTGGACATGGAAGCCTGTGTGTTGCAGTCCATGGTGTTGCAAAGCGTTGGACACGACTGAGTGATTGAACGGAATTGATACTTTTATCAATATATATCATGCCTGTGATGATGAATACAAAAATATTTATCAAATGTGTAATTATAGTAAGTAGGTAAAATATTCAAATCATTCCTTGTGTATTTTATTCTAGTAGAAACTAAAATATTTTTATAAAATTATTTTATATGTTCATTTTATTTTTAATTATAAATGATACACANAAGAATCTGTCTGCCAATGTAGGAGCCCAGATTTGATCCTTGGGTCTGAAAGATCCCCTGGAGAAGGAAATTGCAACCCACTCCAGTATTTTTGCCTGGAGAATCCCATGGACAGAGAAGCCTGGTGCATGGTGCAATATAGTCCATGGGGTGGCAAAAAGTCTGAAGTGATGGTGCCTGAGCACACACACATCTTCTCTAGTGTTCAAGATATTAGTATCTAGTGAGTTAATATACTTCAAGTATTTAAAATTATACATAATTTGTGTAATGAAGAGTTTGAATTTTCCAGGGGGACTTCTAGCCTTTGTCTTCACCTTCTCCGAATTACTCTCTTGCCCCTGAATGTTGTGTGTGATATGCATGTTTTGGCTTACTCAAGAACTTTGAGTCATACTAAATGGACTTAAAAATGTGACTTCAGATGGAGCTTTGGTTCATGTGATATGAATCAACCTGGAAACCGAAATCAGCCATGTGCACAATCAACCTATCAATCATGTCTACACAATGGAACATTAATAAAACTTTGGGCACTGAAGCTTGGGTGAACTATTCTGGTTGTCAATATTCTGAGCATATTGTCACATATCAGTGTAGGAACAGCAATGTGTTCTCACTCCAGGGAGAGAGGTCTATGTTAGAACCTTCCGAGATTTGATCTGTGAATCTTACTCTGGCTTATCTTAATCTGTATCCTTTCCTTGCAATAAACTTTAGCAGTGGATGTAACAGCTTTCATTGACTTCTGTGAGTCTATCTAATGAGTTAACAAAACTGAGGAAGCTTTTGGAAACCACTTTAATGTACCTGTGGTATCAGAATTGAGCACAATACTGGGGACTCTACCCTCTAACTCTGTTATTGGCCTAAACTCTTTATAATCACTATTCATATACTACATGTTTCACTAGTGTTTAGTACATTTATGTACACTTAGTGCTTACACAAAATTGATGTAAGCCATCTATAAAATAAATCTGATAATTTTAAAAGTACTGTTAATTTTCATCAATTGTTATGTGATATCACTACTCCAATAATATACTGTTTGAGCCCACACTTTAATATATGTCTAATTGATTATATTCTTTGCAGCCAGAGATGGAGAAGCTCTATAGGGTCACAAAAACAAGACCGGGAGCTGACTGTGGCCCAGATCATGAACTCCTTATTGCCAAATTCAGACATAAATTGAAGAAAGTAGGGAAAACCACTAGACCATTCAGGTATGACCTAAATCAAATCCCTTATGATTATACAGTGAAAGTAAGAAATAGATTTAAGGGACAGAGTGCCTGATGAACTATGGACAGAGGTTCATGATATTGTACAGGAGACAGGAATCAAGACTATCCCCATGGAAAAGAAATGCAAAAAAGCAAAATGGCTGTCTGAGGAGGCCTTAAAAATAGCTGTGAAAAGAAGGGAAGCAAAAAGACAAGGAGAAAAAGAAAGATATAAGCATCTGAATGCAGAGTTCCAAAGAATAGCATTGAGAGATAAGAAAGCCTTCCTCAGCAATCAATGCAAAGAAATAGAGGAAAACAACAGAATGGGAAAGACTAGAGATCTCTTCAAGAAAATTAGAGACACCAAGGGAAAATTTTATGCAAAGATGGGCTCAATAAAGGACAGAAATGGTATGGACCTAACAGAAGCAGAAGATATTAAGAAGAGATGGAAAGACTATACAGAAGAACTGTACAGAAAAGATCTTCATGACCCAGATAATCACGATGGTGTGATCACTCACCTAGAGTCAGACATCCTGGAATGTGAAGTCAAGTAGGCCTTAGAAAGCATCACTACGAAGAAAGCTCATGGAGGTGATGGAATTCCGGTTGAACTATTTCAAAGCCTAAAAGATGATGTTGTGAAAGTGCTGGATTCAATCTGCCAGCAAATTTGGAAAACTCAGCCGTGGCCACAGGACTGGAAAAGGTCAGTTTTCATTCCAATCCCAAAGAAAGGCAATGCAAACGAATGCTCAAACCACTACACAATTGCACTCCTCTCACATGCTAGTAAAGGAATGCTCAAAATTCTCCAAGCCAGGCTTCAGCAATACGTGAACCGTGAACTCCCTGATGTTCAAGCTGGTTTTAGAAAAGGTAGAGGAACCAGAGATCAAATTGCCAACATCTGCTGGATCATGGAAAAAGCAAAAGAGTTCCAGAAAAACATCTATTTCTGCTTTATTGACTATGGCAAAACCTTTGACTGTGTGGATCACAATCAACTGTGGAAAATTCTGAAAAAGATGAGAATACCAGACCTCCTGACCTGCCTCTTGGAAAACCTACATGCAGGTCAGGAAGCAACAGTTAGAACTGGACATTGAACAACAGACTGGTTCTAAATAGAAAAAGGTATATGTCAAGGCTGTATATTGTCACCCTACTTATTTAACTTATATGCAGAGTACATCATGAAAAACACTGGGCTGGAAGAAGCACAAGCTGGAATCAAGATTGCCAGGAGAAATATCAATAACCTCAGATATGCAGATAACATCACCCTTATGGCAGAAAGTGAAGAGGAACTAAAGAGCCTCTTGATGAAAGTGAAACAGGAGAGTGAAAAAGTTGGCTTAAAGTTCAACATTCAGAAAACGAAGATCATGGCATCTGGCCCCATCACTTCATGAGAAATAAATGGGGAAACAGTGGAAACAGTGTCAGACTTTATTTTTGGGGGCTCCAAAATCACTGCAGATGGTGACTGCAGCCATGAAATTAATATACACTTATTACTCCTTGGAAGGAAAGTTATGACCAACCTAGATACCATAATGAAAAGCAGAGACATTACTTTGTCAACAAAGGTCCATTTAGTCAAGTCTATGTTTTTTGCAGTGGTCATGTATGGATGTGAGAGTTGGACTGTGAAGAAATCTGAGTGCCAAAGAATTGATGCTTTTGAACGGTGGTGTTGGAGAAGAGTCTTGAGAGTCCCTTGGAATGCAGAGATGCAACTAGACCATTCTAAATGAGATCAGACCAGGGTATTTATTGGAAGGAATGATGCTAATGCTGAAACTCCAGTACTCTGGCCACCACATGCGAAGAGTTGCCTCATTGGAAAAGACCCTGATGCTGGGAGTGATTAGGGGCAGGAGGAGAAGGGGACGATATAGGATGAGATGGCTGGATGGCATCACTGACTCGATGGATGTGAGTTTGCGTGAACTCTGGGAGTTGGTGATGGACAGAGAGGCCTGGTGTGTTGTGATTCATGGCGTCCCAAAGAGTCAGACACGCTTTAGCGACTGAACTGAACTGAATGTATGTGGGATTCAGTTGGTTTTAGTAAACTATCCTATTGAATGGCTATAGAATTTAACTCTTCTGATCAAAAGTGGTATCAACACATGTGTGTTACCCAGCCCCCAACAACCCCAAGTCTTTGTCCTCTATTCATACTTCTTTTCTGTTGCTTACAATTGCTCTATGGAAAAGTTCCTGTCCCCAGTCAATGTTTGTTTTTTTTTCTCATCACTGCCTATGGCTTAATTCCCAGTCTCCATCACTCTTTTGAGGCAAGTCCCACATAGGCAACAGTTTGTATTAATGCTAATAAGAGGATAGTTGTGAAGGAAAGCTGTCTAATGGCACAGAGCCCTAGTCTGTGGGGAATGCTAAAGTGGCTAAAAATTTGTTCTTTGAGGTATTATCATCACCACCATAGAAGGTACTCCCTCTATTTGTATATTGGTCTACTCTCGGCCATGAAGATAACAAAAAAGAGGTGCTCAATAACCATTGTAACCTGGCTAATTCACCTGCATGGGACAAGGTAAAGAAGACTGATAACTCTCTTTGAAAGACAGGGCACTGAGGGCTGCCTAGCAGAAACAGCACCAATTAAAACCAACAATAGACATAGTTGGAGTAGAATTCTGTAGGTCCTCAGTTCCTAGGTTCAAAGATTCTAAAGAAATTTCCCAGGTAGCTGAGACAGTAGGTAGAGTGAAGGGCACTCAGAAAATTTAAGAATTTGATGAAAAATATGAAAAACTTTTATGTCTTCACAATCAATACAAACCACCAAGTTATATATGAACTAAATATTAATCTTGGCTAGATCACTGTTTTATTGACTATTTACCTATTATTAATTATTTTACCCTTATAATTTAATGAATAAAAGTTAAAAAGTGGAGTGGTGCAAAACAATAAGACTTTTACTAGTGTATAAAATTGTCTTATAGGACCTTAACACATTTTATTTGCTAATAAGGAAGCTATCTCCCAAACTGTGTTTCAGAAAGGACCTCCAAAGTCAAACTAGGTCATCATTTGAGTAGAACTGATGCCAGAAAACACAGCTGCTTCTGGAATATTTTTCAGCAAAAGGAAGAATACCCTCTGAGTCTTCTCAAATTAAATCTTTGTCACAGGCCTTTGTGTGTTTTAAAAGGAAACCTATAATCAAAGGTCCAATCATTAGAAACTTTGGACATAATATCAGGATAACAATGCAACCATTCAAGCTCTCAAGGCCAGAGTAAATACTGCCTATCTGTGGCTAAGAAAATAATAAATTCCAGATGATGCACCGAAGATAGTTCAGTGACCCCACTGAGGGTTGCTATCTCCAGTCAAT
>SJYQ01006958.1:52772-72879 GCA_006410935.1 Redunca redunca
TATAAGAACATTTATACATTTTGACAACTTAAATTTCCACTTGAATTGGTAGAATATTGTGACTTGATTGTCAATTAGAAATTACGTGTGTAGAAATTATGTGTGCTTCAACCAAAGAACATTTCTGTGATTTAAACATCTTAATTTCCTAAGAACATATTTTTAACTTGATACAGTTCTCCATCAAGTTTTATACTTACATTGCTACCAGACAGGTAAATAATTTTATTTTCAATATTTAACTCATAATCCTAATTTACAATAGTATTGATAATGTTGTAAGCTGTTTCAAGTTTGATGAAACATTATTTTTAAATATTTTAAGTTAAATTTTTAAAAGGCCAAACTTTCTTAAAAGTAATTTTTCAAGTTTTTAATGACATAGATATATATATGTTAATGAGTTTAACCCCTTAAGAGCTACCATATCATTCTTTGTATGTATATAGAAATACCCATTGAATCAAAAATGAAAGAAAATCACTTAAACGATTTTAAGGGAAATAAAAAAAGGTCATGCTTCTTGGAAGGAAACATACATTCATCTTCTGCAGCTACAATTGTTAAAATGCAATCTTCAGATTCAGTTTTCCTAGAAACCTACTTATGTGTGAGGTAGAGACAGAGGTCTTTTCTATAATATGCATCTTCTGATTTTTCATGTGTTGTTAGTGAAATCAATATTGTTCCCATGGTGGATAGTAACTGTCAACAAACATTTTGTTCAACTTGTGTGTTTCTCATCAACTTTCTGAGAAAAGAAATTAAGTCTCTAATTTTTCATTAATAATATTCTTTACATATTTAGCTCATTGATACATTCAGTTTTATTGCCAAAAGAAAGACGCATTTCAATAAAATAATATCTTCTGTGAATCCTCTCTCTAGTTCAAAGCTAGACAACTTAGAATCTATTTCCATGCCTATTTCTCTGACCTAACATAAATATCTCACTTTCCCGCTGATCTCCTCAATTAGCAGCCTGCAGGGTTAGAGCCTTCTAAGTCACTAAGCATGGATTGTGCAAGCTCACTGGCTGGTATACTAAGTAGTCAGCAGAAGCAGCATTATTATAAATTCGTCATCACTGAGAGCAGAAGAAATAAGCTATTCCTAGATATAGCTGTCTCACAGTCCCAGCACATATTTTATTAGCAGAGCCCTTCTTGCTGCCCTTGAAAGGAATTGCTAATAGGGCTGTCTCTCTAAAGCATCAGGTCATCTTTCAGATTTCACTACATTTAATATCAGAAAGGCTGTTTACTGTACATGCATTTCAGAAGCTGTTAAACAAGATCATACGTAGCAGAAACTAAAAGCATAAATGGATGTCACATTCATCCTGGCTTACTTTAATGGAACTATTGTTAAAAATGGTTTATTGAAAAACTAAATCCAAGACAAAACTTGAACCTAATTGAATATCTAGACAACAGGTGTAAATAGCGACTGTTCTGGCAATATGGCTATATGATTATCTTAATCGTGGACGATTGATTTATAGAAGAAACTCACGTTCTTTTTGGAAATTGCTATGGCTTATAAAGTGGTTAATTTTAACTATTTGTTGAAGTCCCTAAATTAACGAAAAGAGTGCTGAGAAAATTTCCCCCTGAAAAAGAGAGATAAAAGCTAACAATTCCTAGGGCTTTTGATCAAAGACTATGGCTGCCTCAACAGAGTAATAGCTCCTTATTCAGAATGAGAATATGAGATGTCATTTAGTTATTTTAATGATAGTATGGTGTTTTATTACTTAGATAATCACAATGATATAAAGATGGTTAAATTAGCTGTGAGTTGATTTCAAGGTCTATAATAAAAATAAGTTGGAGAATGATTTTTTGCCAATAAATCAAACTTAAAATCAGAAATAAAAGAATAAAAATGGCCAACTCATGAGAATATATAATAAATGTATGAACATAAAAGTTACCACTTTTTAGCATTAACCATAAAATAAAAAAGAAAGATATTAATATTTTGGCCAAGATTGTTCCAGATCACTTGACAATATCCCATCTATATTTAATGTATGTAATTATATAACCTACATATCACATTCCAGTGAGAATAAACAAGCTTTCTGAAAGAAAATAAATTGGGGCAGGATGAAAATAAAAATAGAAAAAATAAGATAAAGCCAAAAGTGGCATCAAAATTCATGAATTTTTTAGACATTTCCAGTAGCTTTCATAAATTAAGTTCTTGAGTATCCTCACAGTTGACACAAGAGAAAAATCAAGAATAGTGTGTCTTTATTCACAAGCTAATGATAAGCTAGATTCTCAGGGGAAAACGGGTCTCTTTTTGATAATGTTACCAATGAAAAAGAATCTGGGAAATCTACAGACCACCCACCAAGATTAAATCTCTCCTCTTCTCTATCTTCCACTAAGTACCCCATGCCTACTGTGAGTGTAAAGAAGTTTGAAACCAATGATGCCAGGAGTAAAAGTACAGTAGAATCAATGGACTTTAGCCTGTCCAGAATTTATCTGAAGTTGTTATAAGATAATGAGTTAAAGTGTATTCACTCATAATGAATGTTGCTGTTCAATTGCTCAGTCGTTCCCTACCCTTTGTGACCCCATGGGCTGCAGCACACCAGACTTTCCCGTCCTTCACTGTCTCCTGGAGTTTGTTCAAACTCTGTCCACTGAGTCGGTGATGCCATCCACCCACCTCATCTTCTGTCACCCTCTTCTCCTGCCCTCAATCTTTCCTAGCTTCTGGGTCTTTTCCAATAAGTTGGCGCTTCACATCAAGTGGCCAAATTATTGGAATGTTAGCTTCAGCATCAGTCCTTCCAATGAATATTCAGGGTTGATTTCCCTTAGGATTCAGTTAGCTTGATCTCCTTGCTGCCCAAGTGACTCTCAAGAATATTCTCCAGCACAGTTCAAAAGCATAATTCCCTCAGTGCTCAGCCTTCTTTATGGTCCAACTCTCAGATCCATACATGACTGCCGGAAAAAATGATATCTTTGACTAGATGAAACTTTGTCAGCAGAGTGATGTCTCTGCTTTTTAATATGATATCTAGGTTTGTTATAGCTTTTCTTCTAGGGAGAAAATGTCTTTTAATTTCGTGGCTGCAGTCACCGTCCACAGTGATTTTGGATCCTAAGAAAATAAAGTCTGTCATTGTTTCCATTTTTCCCTATCTGTTTGCTATAAAGTGATGGGACTGGATGATGAGATCTTAGCTTTTTGAATGTTGAATTTTAAGCCAAAATAAATGTGGACATGATTTATTCAGGTTTATCCTCCATAATAAAATCCAGAACTACCAGGTCTGTTCCCTAAGTAAATGTATCTGAATTTTGGGATACAGACAACTAACATAACTATATAAAAATTGATGCCCTTGGGGCATTTGTCTCACATTCAAGTAGGACCAGGTAGAACTCATAGACAGATCATTTTCTAGGAACAGATTAGTTATACTGTATATTATGTAGAATATTTTAAAAATTCATTGAGATTTTATGTCTATAAATTTAAACCAAGCACATGCATACATACATATATATTTATTTAAATTCATACAGTTGTACATTTAAGCATAAATGTGGATTTTATAATTGTTTATGGTCCATGCATATCTTATTGCTGATTTGCATGGACTAGAACATGTCAATATGGAGAGCTTTTTTTCAATTTGCCAAAGAAAGAGACAACTAATCTAACAGCTCTTCCAGCCTTCTATTAAAATGAAACAAGAGTGTTGTTAAGTTTGCTGATGAACTCTTCATTGAAACTCCAAGGATTCCAAATGTAGTTAAAGCTGATCTTTTAAGTACTACTTTTACCTTCTTTGAACAACATACTTGCAGATATATGGGCTGGATTATTTGAAGGCTATTACTATATCTACATTCTTAGATTTGGTTAATCCATTTATTAGTTCTCCTGAAAAAGGGGGAAAAAAAACACCTTTTAGTTAGTAATTCTTATCTTGTTAATTGAATCAACCAGAATGCATTAGCTCTTCCATGCAAGGAGCTCCAAATATGCTTTAAACTTTTGAAAATTCATGTTGGAGATTCACATGACTTTTGTTACCACTTAAGCACCCACTAATGCGACATGACATTTCTAGAGGAACTATTTGTATTTCATCAGTGGATTTAATTATATATTACCCTTTGAATGAATTTCTATATCTTTTATATTTTTATTTTGTTTCTATTTAAAATCTAGTTTGTAATTTTAGCTTTAATTTGTAACCAAGGGGCAGAGTAAAACCCAAGTTCCAAAACTGTCCCAAAACGGATTTTACTTTTGTGTATATTTAAAATTCATCCTAAATTTTAATGTATGGTTTGCACAATTATTACAGTGAAAAATATGTATGCATATTTTAAATTTTTAATTGTGTCATATGACGTGAGTAATAAATTTCCACATTTACATAATTATAAAGGAAAATTAAAATAAGTTTAGCATCAGAACAGTACGATTTTAGCAAAATTTCCCCAAAAGTGGGGAACTGTTTCCATGAACTCTACAGAGCTAGATAGGAAGAAAGGACCACAGAGGTGGAGATAAACAAGGAGAAGGTAAAAGGAGATTTCACCTCATCTTCTTTATCTATCCTCAGTATGGTGACACAAGCTAATTCAATGAAAACATTTAATAAATAATATCTCTCTGTTGTGTCACACTGTCTTATGAAGTAATCAAAAACTCTCAAATACTGTATTCTCTCACCACTGACAACTATATAAAAGTGTTAACTTGAATTTTTGGAGGATAAAGATCATAATGGTACACAGGTTTGTCCTCTTCTCAACCATGAAGACTAAATCAGTGTCAAGTATTAAATCATGTGGCTGTTTATCTAGGTTTCTATTCCTATTATACTCATTTGAGAGCTATATAAAAGAAATGTGTGCCCCACATTAGGCACTTAGACCTAGAGGAAGAGGAATACAAACTCTTTGAGAATACTGTAAAGATCATATTTATCTAGAGAAAGGGTAAGGAAGCCAAGGTCTCTCAACTAAATATGGCCCTCCACTGTCAGTTCAGATTATCAAGGAAATCCTAAGATTGTCTGGTCATATTTCCATAAATTCAGTTGGTAAGGACATAGCAACCCCAAACAGATTTAGACAAGTTTTATTGTTCACAGCATACACTACACTAACTCTCCTTGTCTACTGTCACTCCAGTCAAATTGTGGACAATGCCTGTCAGAGTTGATGATACACACATAAGTTAGTGTCATAGCCAAGGAACACAGAACCTAGGATTCTCCTAATCTTATAAGGACATTGTTAGAAAATCTGCCCAATCTTTGACTCGGAGACAGACATTGTAATTTTACTCTGGAATGTAATTAAATGTCTTCAGGAGGAGGGGGAAGGATTCACTGTTTGTGACTCAGATATGTAGACAAATCTCCCTGTTCTGGAATATCTTTGATCTCTGTATCATAGAGAGATGACCTGTAAACATCCTTCCAGTGGCTTTTTCTTAAAGATATGCATAAAACAGAATTATAGAAACTTTCTCCTAAGATTATGTTTTTTGGTAAATAAAGGTTTTTCGTTTTGTTTTGTTTTTAGAAGATAACAATGCCCATTTGTTTGGATAGTGTCTATGACTGCTTTTGCACTGCAGTAGTAGAGTTGAGTATTTATAAGAGATACCATAAGTCCCGCACAGTATAAAATATCTCATACCTGGCCCTTTGGAGGCTTCCCAGGTGGTTCAGCAGTAAAGAATCCACCTAACAGTGCAGGAGATGCAGGAGACTTGGGTTTGATCCCTGAGTCAGAAAGATCCTCTGCAGGAGGAAATTGCAAACCACTTCAGTGTTCTTGCTGGAAAACCCCATGGACAGAGGAGCCTGGCAGGCTACAGTCCAGGGGGTCAGAAAGAATCAGACACAAGTGAGCGACTAAGCATGCACACATGGTCCCTAACAGAATACATGTGTAGACCTCTGATCTAAACAATCTGCTGCTGCCCTAGATATGGATGTTCTCCCTGAATAGTCGAAAGTAGACAGGGAGTCAACAGGAACAACAATAACAAAAGCAAAATAATTAAAAGAGATTTGTCTAAGATGCAGAAACCATTAAAGTAAAAAGCCAGTTGTATTAAATTCATTTTGGAAATAGTAAAGCACTGATTCAGAACTTCAAAAATGAGATACATAATATGGAGGACAAAAGTGAGACATCTCTTCCAGAATTAAGAGAAATAGTACAGGATGTGTAAATGTTTCAAAAGATGAAATAATAGACTTGAGAATAGAAAAGAGTGTCAATTTATGGGGAATAATCAGTCATCAAGCATCAAAAACAAACAGGAATCTCTGTAAAAATAACTGAAACAAAGGAATAAGAAGTAAACACCTAAGCATACTTGACCTAAAATATAAAGATCATAGGTGGCATGTGAGAAAAACTGACAAAGTGATTCTGGTAAGCCAAAATCAGGATGTAACTTGATGACTTAAAGGAGAATTAAGCATAAAAATCTTAGAGCAATCCACTGTATGGGAACAGGGATTAACGGTAGACTTTCTACTTTGCCGACTAAGGTCCGTCTAGTCAAGGCTATGGTTTTTCCTGTGGTCATGTATGGATGTGAGAGTTGGACTGTGAAGAAGGCTGAGCACCGAAGAATTGATGCTTTTAAACTGTGGTGTTGGAGAAGACTCTTGAGAGTCCCTTGGACTGCAAGGAGATCCGACCAGTCCATTCTGAAGGAGATTAGCCCTGGGATTTCTTTGGAAGGAATGATGCTAAAGCTGAAACTCCAGTACTTTGGCCACCTCATGCGAAGAGTTGACTCATTGGAAAAGACTCTGATGCTGGGAGGGATTGGGAGCAGGAGGAGAAGGGGACGACCCAGGATGAGATGGCTGGATGGCATCACAGACTCGATGGACATGAGTCTGAGTGAACTCTGGGATATGGTGATGGACAGGGAGGCCTGGCGTGCTGCGATTCATGGGATCGCTAAGAGTCGGACACGACTGAGCGACTGAACTGAACTGAACTGAATGATTAGCTTCTGGGGTGGCAAAGAGTCGGACACTACTGAGCAACTGTACTGTACTGAACTTCCATTATATCTTAATTAAGTAGAGAATTTTCAAGAAAATATGTATCAAGAATATATCAACTCCAATACTTTGGCCACCTGATGCAAAGAATTGACTCATTTGAAAAGACCCTGATGCTGGGAAACACTGAAGATGGGAGAAGGTGACGACAGAGGATAAGATGGTTGGATGGCGTCACTGACTCAATGGACATAGGTTTGAGTAAACTCCGGGAGTTGGTGATGGACAGGGAGGCCTAGCATGCTGCAGTACATGGGGTCGCAATGAGTCAGACAGGACTGAGCAACTGAACTGACTGACTGATGTATCAAGAATAATGAAACCAAGCGTTTTAAGTGGATGAAAGAACAAAAAACATTCTAAATGTTTTTAGCTCAGAAAAACATGCCATCCATTATTTATTCTTTATAAACTTGCTCTGGAATATACTTCTATTACCTGGAAGATAAACTGAAGTTTTGAAATGAAGAATAAGTACTCAATATGTAAATTACATATGGTCTGTGTACTCAGTCATATCTGACTCTTTGTGACCCCATGCACTGTAGCCTGCCAGGCTCCTCTGTCCATTGAATTTTCCAGGCAAGAATACTGGAGTGAGTTGTTATTTCCTACTCCAGGAGATCTTCCCAACCTAGGAATCAAATCCACATCTCCATATCTCTGGCATTAGAAGGCAGATTCTTTACCACTAAGCCACATGTAAATTATGTCTCATGCAGTGTTATTTTTAAAATAAAGATAGTAAACAGTATAATACTATTTAAGCCAGTGCTAAATCTCTATGGTTGCTTACCATTTGACTAGGTAAGGCTATAGTAGATACTATCACGGAGCTAGATTCCTTGAATTCAGTGATGATGGGATCTAGAATAATGGACAACAACTGAAGCACTTACTGCCAAAAGCTGGGTGAGCACATCGACTATAGAAGAGCAGCAGGGACACACACTGATAATCATAGTACATTGGTTCGGAGATCTTCGGTGCTGAGTAATAGCATGGTCTCCCTAGGGAGAAAATACATGGGCAGCTTACTAGAGTATTGCCTTTTCTTGAAAACCCGAGCTCTGGAAGCCAGACTAGAAGTGTGAAAATGGATATCTTAGTATCCAGAACTAAGTTAATTCACAACCCCAGAACTCTGTGATTGAAGACAAGATTGAGTCATCTGGAGGAAAAACTCCTCACCATTGCTACAAATATATACCAGAAATCTTTGGCCAAAATTTTTTTCAAAGGGAAATGTGACCATTTTTAGCATGTCTGAGCATTGAGGAAAGGGAAAGCCCAGAACATTCAGTGATTACTAGACAGTAGATCTGAAACTATGCTTGTACAGGGAGACCCACTAAAATGCCACTTGGTACATCAGTCAAAGTGGAGGCTTATAATGGCAATTAATAGACAGTCAATTCCAGCTTACTTGAGCCACAAACCAAGTGGGTCCAGCTGGTTTACAAACTATTGATACCATATAGTTATATCCTCAGTTTGGGAAAGTATAATTGGAAAGACATAGTAATATAATGGCTCTCAGACACGAGGACTACTATGGAAGGAAGGGCTAATTAAAAGCCCCTGAAACTCTCTTCAAACTTGGTAAAGCAGAAGTATTACTTTACTCTAGAGGAACTGCACAGATAAATCAATTTTGGAAACTAGAAATTGGGGCAATACTTAATAAATCCTCATTTAATTCACTAGTTCAATATGGGCAGAATTCAGATGAATTTTTCAGAATGATATGAACTATGCAAAATTTAATCAGATGATCAATCAGATGATCCAACTGCAATTTATGACTGATATAGCATCTTTGCTAGAACCACATAGCTCCTAGAACTTGGTGTGCAAATATAGACCTGCTATTGCCCTTTTCAAGGGCCACCAGAAATTATTTATTTTATTTTCCTGGGACGAATTTGATGTATATTCTGTTATAGTAAGAATACTCCTTTGACTTTAGAGGATTTTCCTGTTGGTCAATTATTTCAACTATTTTATATCTAATGCCTAAATATCTGACAAATGCATACAAAGGATTTATACAGACTATACAGATATAATCACTATACATTCATATATTACATATAAATATTACAAACAAAAGTGTCAGGATTCTTATGTTAACAGTGATTTGTTTTCATTCTTACACATTAAGAAATTTAAAATTGTTGTTATTCATGATTTTGGTTATTTAGAATACATAGTTTCAATGACTTTCTTACAATAGAATTTAAATGAATTTATAATGTTTTATAAGGCAAAATGTATAAACAAATATAGGTAAAATATCAATAGACAGACAAAATGCAAATAGCAAAAGCTATTTAATTTGAGAAGAATAATACTTTTCTGAATGTCGGGGAGAAGGCAAAGGGGGAAAGGACAATGANATTAAGCTTTAAAACCTAAAACATTAAAAACATAAATTGGACTTCTTAGATCAGAATATGTTACACGACACATGTAAAATCTATATTACCAAAACATTAGTAAATCAAATGAATGATCAGCTATAAATGTTTGATTTTTCTTCTACTTATGTAATATTTCACAGAATTCAATAGTGGCATATAAATAGATTACAAATTATTATATGTTTTCAATATTGTTATTACTATTAACGCATGTATATATACAAACGCTCACTTTTATTTCTGAAGTGAAAGTGTCAGTTGCTCAGTTGTGTCCATCTCTGTGTGATCCTATGGACTGTAGTCTGCCAGATTCCTCTGTTCATGAGATTCTCCAGGCAAGAATATGGGGGTGGGTTGCCATTTTCTACTCCAGGGGATCTTCCTCACCCAGGGATCGAACCCAAGTCTCTTTTATTGCAAGTGGATTCTTTACCATCTGAGCCACCAGGGCTTATCTTTTTATTTTTAATTTAATATAATTGAATCACAGAGTTATTTAAAATGTTTCATCTTTACTTGGGTAAAATTTGTTTTAATGAGTAATAAACCACATTTTCCACTTGAATTTGTTTCATGGAGAGATCCATGATCCTAAGAAAAGTGAATTAGCTTGTCAGTGGTTTAAAAAGGTAGAAATTGGTGAGCTGCATATTGGCTTCTCTTAATCACCTTAATTATTTTGTTTGTATCAATAGTTGTATACATATCAACAATTATTCAGCCTGGGCTTATACAATTTTTTCATTCAATAATTTAAAATGCATCAAGTGTTAGTTCCCACTTATTGCCAAGTTTGGGTTTTAAAGTCTAAAGAAGGCCCTGTGTCTAATCAGTGGCTTTGACTTTAATTAAAGATGATTTGTGTAGCATCTTTTGATGCTTTCTTCCTTCCACCACATAGTGATGAGAAATACTGATTAAATATTTTTTCCTGCTACTGACTAGATTTCCCATCTTTTGCTCCTTAGTTGCTAGTATAATCTTTTCTGTGGGATTGTCTTCTCCTAACTTACAAGGACAAATATTACCAATCTTAATAGACTAAATTTTTAAGGGTATTATACCTGAGGCAATGTAACATAGTGGTAGTGCTAGGATGTATCAATAACATATTCTTGGACATGCATTCCCTTGTGTGCAAAATCCTTCTCCACTTTAAGAAATGGGCTGTATATTGTACTTTTATTCCTTCATCTGTATAGGGCTAATAATATTATCCAATTAACACATTTTTATCAAGACAAAATGATCTAATGTATGTATGTAAAGCAATTGGAACAGTGCCTGATGTAAAGTACTATGCATATGTTACTGTTGGCAGTGGTAGTTTTGAAGCAGTTGATAGCATTTTTTCCACAGGTGATACATACCCCTGGTCCACATCAATGTTGATTGCTGTGGAAGGATACTGAATGTTTGTGTCCTCCCCGCCCACTTCAATTCATATGTTGAAATATTAATCCTTCATGTGATGGTATTTGGAGGTGGGGGAATTTGGGTGGTGACTAAATCATGAGGTTAGAGCCCTCATGGATGGGATTAATGTCCTTATAAAAGCGATCCCAGAAAGCTCTCTAGGCCCTTTGGCCATGTGAAGAAACAGAGAAGGCAATAGTCTATGAACCAGGAACAATTTGGTGTCTTCTGTCCTCACAGATCAGGTCTTGAAATAAGATCAATGCATCAGCGCTGGAATTCTGATAATTCAGACTGTTGAACTAAATGTTTGTTAATCAAGCCATGCAGTCTGTGGTGTTTTTATTATAGCAGCCCACATGGACTAAGACAGAATGTTAAAGAAGTTTGAGGTTAGAGAAGAGAAAATATTTTGTGTACTGGAGTAAGAGAAGGCATGCAATAAAACTACACTGAAGTTTCTGAATGATTCTAAATACAGCAGATGATAAACTTTTCTTATTCATGCATTCATTCAATATTTGTGTGTGTGTGCCCCCTATATGCTAGGTACTATTCTAGATAGTGTAGTGTCAGCTAGTCCTGATAGAGCAGTCAAGAAAATAAAATCCTCCTCCTCATGGAGCTTACATTCCAGAGAAGAGACCAACAATAAACAAATGAAAAATACGGAGTGTATCAGAAGATGATAAATGTTAACTCTTATGGAGAAAAATAAAACAGGGTATCCTGGATATGGTGAGCTAGTGATAGAGTGGGCTGCTACTTCATAGAGTGACCAGGCAACCCTTAATTCAGTTTATTTTTAATTTTTTTAATTTTTAAAACTATTGGATTTTCCACAATGTTACTTCTATTGTTTATATTCTGATTTTTTTGGTCCTGAGTCCTATGGGATCATAGGCCCCCGACCAGGGATTGAACCTACACCCTCCTTCCCTGCAAGACAAAATATTAACCACTGGACAACTAAGGAAATCCCTAAATCAGTTTACTTTTGAACCCTAAATACAACTGAGGGTAAAACCATATCCTTTTTCTGAGAAAGAGTATTTCAAGCAGAGGTAACTGCAAGTGTAAAGATCTTGTTGCATCAAGTTCCATGAATAGTCAGAGTACTGGGCTAGAACAGGATGAAGAGCTATGAAGTGGCAGGGGAGACCGAAAAAAGATGGGAAATAAGAACATGAAAGGTTAATGCAGGACATAGTAAGTCTCTGGCTTTCACTCTGCATGGGAAGCTGTTAGAGTCTTTTAAGAAGAGGAATGGCACGATCGGACATACATAGATTAAAGGTGGTAGGAAATCCAAGGTAGACAAAGAAAAGGCACTTAGAAGATCCTTGCAGTTATCCAACTAAATTTAGCTGGATGTTTCTAATGAGCAAAAATTGCAAATACCTTTGGTACTGTGAAATCCTGCAGAAAGAACAAGAAGGATGAAGTGCCATAGCCAACTGAGGGCTTGCAAAAGTAGACAAGTTATATCAGAAATTTGAAGAGAATTGCCTTTTTGCACAAATATGATTTATTCTATTCATTCCCTATAATTAATCTCTTCTATCTATCTGTCTTACTGCCATTCACACATCTCTCAGAGTGCTTATCAATAGGAAAGTACAGGTGAACTAGGTCAAGACTTAGATTCTGCCTTTGAGGAGTTCACAGGATAGTGGAGGAAACTGACACCGACAGGTTATTAAGATACAGAACAGTGAGCGCCATTATGTGTGTTATGGACATAATGCTTCCCTAAGCTTTTTATAGATTTCTTAGGATAATATTGGCACAATCTTGGTAGAACTTTTGTAATTCCTTTAAATTGACTCACTCCATGTTCTATGCTTATCATCTCTATGGGTTCCTAAATATACAAATACATATACAAAAGATCACAAGCAAAATCCTACTTAACATTTATTATTATGCATATTTATTAAAAATTTTGCTAAAACTTTTGGGTAGATTCATTTGTTTATTTAAATAGTCAATTCAGTATTTATTAGTTTTACAACCCTTTTGTTCTAAGGTAGGTTATCTTCTCCAGATAATTGTCTAAGAAAATCTCATTTTCCACAATTTTTCCTGAAGCCCTAAGAAATAAGAAATACATATTTAATTTATTTTGAATTAATTAAGATTATTATCTTTCATTAATAACAAATAACTTTTGTAGTGATTTTGTTTCAGTACTTCACCTAGAAAAGGTCATTTAAAATTGTTTCTTATATTTACTTTATACCTACAATTTTCTCTCCAAAATTACATTTTCCTCCTTGCTTCTTCTATCATCTTTGTGTATAAACTAACAGCTGCACAGAATAATTTGTGGCTATGTTTTTCCCCAGAACTTACTCTGAGCTTCCTGGTAGAAGAAAAACAACTCATGCTTATCTAGATGCCTGACTGAATCATGAATTTACAATTTTGTTAAATGAAATGATCAAATTGTCAAATATTACAAAAATTTAAGGACTTACTATTACTGGCTATCTCACTCTTTCCATCTTTCAATGTATTTGGGACTTTTCATTTTATATGCAGTGAATATCCTTCAGTTTACAGAATGGTACCACACACATATAGCAAAAAAGGTAAAAAGTGAAATTTTCACTATTGTGTCTGACTCTTTGCAACCCCATGAACTGTAGCCACCAAGTTCCTCTGTCCATGGGATTTTTCAGCCAAGAATACTGGAAAAGGTAAGCCAGGGGGATCTTCCTGACCCAGGAATCAAACCTGTGTCTCCTGCTTTAGAGCCAAGATTCTTTACTGTCTGATCAATCCAGGGAAGCTCAGATTTAGTACTTCCACCTAAATCCAGAGCAGAATTACAATTTCCTTTTTAAAGAACTATTTTAATTAATATTTTATATTTGATTCACTACTTATGTTGTGTTCATTTATTTTAGTCTCTAGAGTGATCATGTTAATATTCACAGGGTGAGTGACTGATGACAGAGCAGGTGAAGTGCTGCTTCTGGTACGTGATCCTTTGCAATGATTTGAAGGAAACTGCAGGCTATGATGCTTATACTGAAGCTCAACTCCTCTCTGCCTGGGCCCCAGACTCCTCACAGGCGTTTTCTGCCCAAAGTTGTTCAATCCACAGACAATATTAACAGAATTTTGCATGAAAATCTTGGCATACCAATATCTGTAAGCAATGTATAAAATTGAGCGTTAGTCATTCAGTAGTGCCCAAATCTTTGCAACCCCAAGGACTGTAGCCCACCAGGCTCCTCTGTCCATAGAATTCTCCAGGCAAATTTACTGAGTGGGTAGCCATTCCTTTCTCCAGGGGATCTTCCTGGGCAAGGGATTGAATCTGGGTCTCCCACATACAGGCAGATTCTTTACCATCTGAGCCAGAAGAATAATATTTGCTATGTACAATTGCCAAGGCTGTGAAATTTTTGCTCTTGCTTGGTTCTGCCTTCCTTAGAAAAAAATTGTTTTATTTCTATTTTATTGGAATAGAGTTGCATTACAATGCTGTGTTAGTTTCTACTGTATATAGCAAAGTGAATCAGCCATATATATACATATATAAAACACCTTCTTTTTGGACTTCTTTCCTATTCAGATCACCACAGCACGTTAAATACAGTTTCCTAGGCTGTAGAGAATGTTCTCATTAGTTATCTTATATAAAAAAAGAATGTAGTTATATATAGACATATATATATATATNTTTTCTTGTACAGTGACATGAATACAACACTGCAAACCAACTATAGTTCAATTAAAAATCTAAAATATTAAAAATTAAAAAGAAAAAAAAAGAAAATCATTGGTTATAAAAGCCATTTCCCAGAACCACAGTGCAAAAGTGAAATAAATGAGATTTTAATAGTAAGAAGTAAAAATAAAAGTCAAATGGTTTGTGCCTTTATTTTAAACCTATACCCATTTTTTCAGTTCTTTCTGTCTACCTTAAAATCTAAAGCAAGCCTAGTTAAAAGCTTTCTCATAGAAACACAGTGGTTCTCACTCATTTATCTCACTCCTTCATCTCCACATTGTCTAGTGTTAATTTCTAACATGGCCATAGGCACACAGGATTTAACTGTACTCATCTAACTTTCTAACCTGGTTACAAACATAGGCTTGTGTCAGAGTGGCAATTCCAATTCTCCATTGCAACCTGGTAAATATAATGACCTGAATTTGGTAGAAGTTACTGCTACATCCTTAGTCCCAAATGACTTTCATTTTGTGCTGACTTCATACAGGCCTTTTCATTATAGGGGACTAGAATGCAAAAGTAGGAAGTCAAGAAACACCTGGAGTAACAAGCAAATTTAGCCTTGGAATACAGAATGAAGCAGGGCAAAGACTAATAGAGTTTGCTAAGAAAATGCACTGGTCATAGCAAACACCCTCTTCCAACAACACGAGAAGACTCTACACATGGACATCACCAGATGGTCAACACCAAAATCAGATTGATTATATTCTTTGCAGCCAAAGATGGAGAAGCTCTATACAGTCAACAAAAACAAGACCAAGAGCTGACTGTGGCTCAGATCATGAACTCCTTATTGCCAAATTCAGACTTATATTGAAGAAAACAGGGAAAACCACTAGAACATTCAGGTATGACCTAAATCAAGTCCTTTATGATTATAGAGTGGAAGTGAGAAATAGATTTAAGGGACTAGATCTGATAGATAGAGTGCCTGAAGAACTATGGACTAAGGTTCATGACATTGTACAGGAGACAGGAATCAAGACCATCCCAAAGCAAAAGAAAGGCAAAAAAGCAAAATGGCTGTCTGGGAAGGCCTTACAAATAGTTATGAAAATAAGAGAAGTGAAAAGCAAAGGAGAAAAGGAAAGAAATAAACATCTGAATGCAGAGTTCCAAAGAATAGCACTGAGAGATAAGAAAGCCATCCTCAGCAATCAATGCAAAGAAATAGAGGAAAACAACAGAATGGGAAAGACTAAAGATCTCTTCAAGAAAATTAGAGATACCAAGGGAACATTTCATGCAAAGATGGGCTCAATAAACGACAGAAATTGTATGGGCCTAACAGGAGCAGAAGATATTAAGAAGAGGTGGCAAGAATACACAGAAGAACTGTACCAAAAAGATCTTCATGACCAAGATAATCACGATGGTGTGATCACTCACCTAGAGCCAGACATCTGGAATGTGAAGTCAAGTGGACCTTAGAAAGCATCACTATGAACAAAGCTAATGGAGGTGATGGCATTCCAGTGGCACTGTTTCAAATCCTGAAAGATGATGCTGTGAAAGTGCTACACTCAATATGCCAGCAAGTTTGGAAAACTCAGCCATGGTCGCAGAACTGGAAAAGGTCAGTTTTCATTCCAATTCCAAAGAAAGGCAGTGCAAAAGAATGCTCAAACTACTGCACAATTGCACTCATCTCACATGCTAGTAAAGGAATGCTCAAAAATCTCCAAGCCAGACTTCAGCGATATGTGAACCATGAACTCTCTGATGTTCAAGCTGGTTTTAGAAAAGGCAGAGGAACCAGAGATCAAATTGCCTACATCCGCTGGATCATGGAAAAAGCAAGAGAGTTCCAGAAAAACATATATTTCTGCTTTATTGACTATGCCAAAGCCTTTGACTGTGTGGATCACAATAAACTGTGGAAAATTCTGAAAGAGATGGGAATACCAGACCACCTGACCTGCCTCTTGAGATACCTATATGCCGGTCAGGGCGAAACAGTTAGAACTGGACATAAAACAACAGACTGGTTCCAAATAGGAAAAGGAGTGCATCAAGGCTGTATATTGTCACCCTGCTTATTTAACTTATATGCAGAGTACATCATGAGAAACGCTGGGCTGAAAGAAGTGCAAGCTGGAATCAAGATTGCAGGGAGAAATCTCAATAACCTCAGATATGCAGATGACACCACCCTTATGGCAGAAAGTGAAGAGGAACTAAAAAGCCTCTTGATGAAAGTGAAAAAGGAGAGTGAAAAATTTGACTTAAAGCTCAACATTCAGAAAACAAAGATCATGGCATCTGGTCCCATCACTTCATGGGAAATAGATGGGGAGACAGTGGAAACAGTGTCAGGCTTTATTTTTGGGGGCTCCAAAGTCACTGCAGATGGTGACTGCACCCATGAAAGTAAAAGATGCTTACTCCTTGGAATAAGGAGCCTAGATAGCATATTGAAAAGCAGAGACTTTACTTTGCCAACAAAGGTCCATCTTGTCAAGGCTATGTTTTTTGCAGTGCTCATGTATGGATGTGAGAGTTGGGCTGTGAAGAAAGCTGAGCGCTGAAGAATTGATGTTTTTGAACTGTGGCGTTGGAGAAGACTCTTGAGAGTCCCTTGGACTGCAAGGAGATCCAACCAGTCCATTTTGAAGGAGCTCAGCCCTGGGATTTCTTTGGAAGGAATGATGCTAAAGCTGAAACTCCAGTACTTTGGCCACCTCATGTGAAGAGTTGACTCATTGAAAAAGAATCTGATGCTGGGAGGGATTGGGGGCAGGAGGAGAAGCTGATGACAGAGGATGAGATGGCTGGATGGCATCACTGAGTCAATGGATGTGAGTCTGAGTGAACTCCGGGAGTTGGTGATGGACAGGAAGGCCTGGTGTGCTATGGTTTATGGGGTTGCAAAGAGTCAAACACGACTGAGTGAATGAGCTGAACTGAACTTATACAGGCCAAGGATATGAGAACAACCTGAAAAAAATGTGCAAACAAAACAAATAAAACAAAAGAAAAACAGAAGTGAAAACCAGGTTATGAGTATTATAATATCCCAAATATACATTTTTTGCATAAAGTGAAGACTAGAAGAGGTTTCAGAGGAAATTAGTGCCACTATTTCTACAGGGTTATTCTGTTAGTTCATCAAAATACACAGTAAAAGATGAGACAGTTTCCTTCTCTTGCAAGAAGCTGATGAAAGGTCAAAATGGAACTTAAATAAAAAGGTAAGATTTTGTAAATGTGTGTAACTTTCAAGGGGTATTCACTAGAGATTAAAGTAATTGAAATGGTAGTGGAAGTAACTGAAGAATATAATAGTGTTAATAGTTAACATTTGTAAAATGCAGTAGAGAATCACCTGGATATAAATATAATAGAAAGAAAAAAAAGATCCCATGTTTAAACACAGTTATTTTATCTGGCTTGCATAAGTTATTAATTTATTCATATTCCCAGGCAAGTCTCTTATTAACTTGAATTAAAATGAGTTAGAATTACTTGCAAGAAGTTCTTTGATATTATTTGGAATGCTAATGTTTGTGATGATCAGAGAATAATTTGATTTCTCCATTTCATCAGCACTTTTTAAACTAGTCCTTAAACTTCAGATTCATGAACTATCTTAGGGGAGATTTTTTTACTGCTTTTTCTTTTAAAGCTGAAGACTCTGGAGTACTGGGAATTTAACATACCTTTGGGTAATAAATGGAAGGAAGGAATAGCATCCAGTTTTCTTCCAAGGTCAAGGTTCTTTCACTGCATCGTGACTCTTGCAATTATACCACAGCCATTTCTTACCTCATAGGGAAGTTTTTTCTCAGGCTTTGGGAAAAGTAAATTTAGAAGATATAAAAGCTGTAAATCTGTTTTAGGAATTTATCAAGGTTGGATTTATGGCCCAGGATGTGATCTATCCTGGAGAAGTTTCCGTGAGCACTTGAGAAAAAGGTGAAATTCATTGTTTTGGGGTGAAATGTCCTATAGATGTCAATTAGGTCTAACTGGTCTATTGTATCATTTAAAGTTTGCGTTTCTTTGTTAATTTTCTGTTTAGTTGATCTGTCCATAGGTGTGTGTGGGGTATTAAAGTCTCCCACTATTATTGTGTTATTGTTAATTTCCCCTTTCATACTTGTTAGCATTTGTTTTACATATTGTGGTGCTCCTATGTTGGGTAAAATTTCTAAATTTCTCTTTATTATACAATATTCAGATCAATAGTATATGTCTAGCCATGCCTTTCCACTGACTTTCAAATACAGCCTGGAATCATTAGCACAGCATGACCTGGCCCATGGCCTTCACAATCTGGCTTCACTATTGTATCTTACTCTCCTTACCCCTCAGAGACTCTACTTAAACTGAACTCTGGAAACTTTTTAAACTTCACACTCCTCCATTTCTTCATTCAACTCCACACCTCCTTTGATCCCCCACCTCTAAATTCTACTCATTTGTACAACTTTGTCAGATGGACCCATTGTATCCTTTGAATGATCCAACCGGCCCATTCTGAAGGAGATCAGCCCTGGGATTTCTTTGGAAGGAATGGTACTAAAGCTGAAACTCCAGAACTTTGGCCACCTCATGTGAAGAGTTGACTCATTGGAAAAGGCTCTGATGCTGGGAGGGGTTGGGGGCAGGAGGAGAAGGGGACAACAGAGGATGAGATGGCTGGATGGCATCACTGACTCGATGGACATAAGTCTGAGTGAACTGCAGGAGTTGGTGATGGACAGGGAGGCCTGGTGTGCTGCGATTCATGGAGTCGCAAAGAGTCGGACACAACTGAGCAACTGAACTGAACTGAACTGAAGGACTTAGTTTATGGAAATGTCTCTTATATCTCTTTTATTTTGCTGGATGTGAGTATCTGTGTAAAAATTATTTTCTCTGCTAGTGCATATTGATATGTAAAGATAGGACCTATGTCTTCAGTATGTTCAATATTCGGTAAGTATTTCTTAACAAACTGTAGAGTGAATAAAGGATATTCTGGAAGTAAAATATTCTATGCGTGCATGTACTTAGTCATGTTCAACTCTTGGGACCCCATGGACTGTAGCCCACCAGTCTCCTCTGTTCATGGAATTCTCCAGGCAAGAATACTGGAGTGAGTTGCCATTCCTACTCCAGGAGATCGCCCAACCCAGGGACCAAACTCACTTTTCTTGCATCTCCTGCATTGGCAGGCAGATTCTTTACCAACTCTGCCACCTGCTAAATTTTAAACTATTTTGTGACAGCTATACATGAAACAAGTTAAAGATATAAGAACTAGTTCTTACAGCTGATATAAATAAAACCTAGTATTAATTAAACCTACCCTGAGAATGGTAGAAAATTCATAGGAAAAGTGGCCTCATAAATCTGGGATATCTAAAATTCATCTATTTATTTCTTTAAATGTTTTTTATTTCTCACTATTGAACAATAACTTGGCTGAGTAAACCATACTATATT
>SJYQ01006958.1:103945-114487 GCA_006410935.1 Redunca redunca
CAATCTTTTAATTCATTTTAAAAATCCATTCATGTTAATATTCTTTCATACATTCAAAAGCTAGCCAAGACTGAAACTAAAAGAGAATTCTTGACTATTCCTGCTCAATTCAACACATTAATCATCTCTTTGCTGTTTCTTTATTTCTTTTCCATAAAATTTTTATAGATAATAGCCAGTCTTTAATTAAAGAGGACACTTGTCCACCAATAGTTTGCATCAAGAATTTCACCTGATTTCATGTCAAATAATAATAGAAAGCAAGAACTATCTTTCCTAAATGTGTTCCTCTACCAGGTGTGGTAAAGGTATGAATAATGATTACTGGTCCCTGCTGTGTCTTGCTTAGTTTGGTAATTAGCACTCTCAGCTGTTATATTTGTAAATGAAGGATCCTAGTGAGTCATTTAAAGACACAATAAATGGATTAAATACCTTGTTTGCAGTTTTGTTGGAAAGCTCATTTATAGGGGAAGGCATATTAGGTGGGGAGTAAAGTTCATCAGGACAACTTACCTAAACATGATCTAGTTTTGTTTGCATCCAGTTCAGTTCAATTCAGTTCAGTTCAGTTGCTCAGTTGTATCTGACTCTTTGCGACCTCATGGATCGCAGCATGCCAGGCCTCCCTATCCATCACCAACTCCTGGAGTTCAATCAGACTAACGTCCATCGAGTCCGTGATGCCATTCAGCCATCTCATCCTCTGTCATCCCCTTCTGCTCCTGCCCCCAATCCCTCCCAGCATCAGAGACTTTTCCAATGAGTCAACTCTTCACATGAGGTGGCCAAAGTACTGGAGTTTCAGCTTTAGCATCATTCCTTCCAAAGGAATTCCAGGGCTGATCTCCTTCAGAATGGACTGGTTGGATCACCTTGCAGTCCAAGGGACTCTCAAGAGCCTTCTCCAACACCACAGTTCAAAAGCATCAATTCTTCAGTGCTCTGCCTTCTTCACAGTCCAACTCACATCCATACATGACCACCGGAAAAACCATAGCCTTGACTAGACGGACTTTAGACGGCAAAATAATGTCTCTGCTTTTGAATATGCTATCTAGGTTGGTCATAAATTTCCCTCCAAGGAGTAAGCGTCTTTTAATTTTCTGGCTGCAGTCACCATCTGCAGTGAGTTTGGAGCCCCCCAAAATAACGTCTGACACTGTTTCCACTGTCTCCACATCTATTTCCCATGAAGTGACGGGACCGGAGGCCATGATCTTCATTTTCTGAATGTTGAGCTTTAAGCCAACTTTTTTGCTCTCCTCTTTCACTTACATCAAGAGGCTTTTTAGCTCCTCTTCACTTTCTGCCATAAGGGTGGTGTCATCTGCTTATCTGAGGTTATTGATATTTCTCCTGGCATTCTTGATTCCAGCTTGTGTTTCTTCCAGCCCAGCGTTTCTCATGATGTACTCTGCATAGAANATACAGCCTTGACACACTCCTTTTCCTATTTGGAACCAGTCTGTTGTTCCATGTCCAGTTCTAACTGTTGCTTCCTGACCTGCATACAGATTTCTCAAGAGGCAGATAGGGTGGTCTGGTATGCCCATTTTTTCACAGTTTTCCACAGTGTATTGTTATCCACACAGTCAAAGGCTTTGGCATAGTCAATAAAGCAGAAATAGATGTTTTTCTGGAACTCTCTCACTTTTTCTATGATCCCGCTGATGTTGGCAATTTGATCTCTGGTTCCTCTGCCTTTTCTAAAACCAGCTTGAACATCAGGAAGTTCACAGTTCACGTATTGCTGAAGCATGGCTTGGAGAATTTTGAGCATTACTTTACTAGCATGTGAGATGAGTGCAATTGTGCGGTAGTTTGAGCATTCTTTGGCATTGCCTTTCTTTGGGATTGGAATGAAAACTGACCTTTTCCAGTCCTGTGGCCACTGCTGAGTTTTCCAAATTTGCTGGCATATTGAGTGCAGCACTTTCACAGCATCATCTTTCAGGATTTGAAATAGCTCAACTGGAATTCCATCACCTCCACTAGCTTTGTTCGTAGTGATGCTTTCTAAGGCCCACTTGACTTCACATTCCAGGATGTCTGGCTCTAGATTAGTGATCACACCATCATGATTATCTGGGTCGTGAAGATCTTTTTTGTACAGTTCTTCTGTGTATTCTTGCCACCTCTTCTTAATATCTTCTGCTTCTGTTAAGTCCATACCATTTCTGTCCTTTATCGAGCCCATCTCTGCATGAAATGTTCCCTTGGTATCTCTAATTTTCTTGAAGAGATCTCTAGTCTTTCCCATTCTGTTGTTTTCCTCTATTTATTTGCATTGATCGCTGAAAGGCCTTCTTATCTCTTCTTGCTATTCTTTGGAACTCTGCATTCAGATGCTTTTATCTTTCCTTTTCTCCTTTGCTTTCACCTCTCTTCTTTTCACAGCTATTTGTAAGGCCTCCCCAGACAGCCATTTTGCTTTTTTCATTTCTTTTCCATGGGGATGATCTTGATCCCTGTCTCCCGTACAATGTCACAAACCTCATTCCATAGTTCGTCAGACTATCTATCAGATCTAGTCCCTTAAATCTATTTCTCACTTCCACTGTATAATCATAAGGGATTTGATTTACATCATACCTCAATGTTCTAGCAGTTTTCCCTACTTTCTTCAATTTGAGTCTGAATTTGGTAATAAATATTTCATGATCTGAGCCACAGTCAGCTCCTGGTCTTGTTTTTGTTGACTGTATAGAGCTTCTTCATCTTTGGCTGCAAGGAATATAATCAATTTGATTTCAGTTTTGACCATCTGGTTATGTCCATGTGTAGAGTCTTCTCTTGTGTTGTTGGAAGAGGGTGTTTGCTATGACCAGTGCATTTTCTTTGCAAAACTCTATTAGTCTTTGCCCTGCTTCATTCAGCATCCCAAGGCCAAATTTGCCTGTTACTCCAGGTGTTTCTTGACTTCCTACTTTTGCATTCCAGTCCCCTATAATTAAAAGGACTTTTTTGGGGGTGTTAGTTCTAAAAGGTCTTGTAGGTCTTCATAAAGCCATTCAACTTCAGCTTCTTCAGCATTACTGGTTGGCACATAGACTTGGATAACTGTGATGTTGAATGGTTTGCCTTGGAGATGAACAGAGATCATTCTATCATTTTTGAGATTGTATCCAAGTACTGCTTTTCAGACTCTTGTTGACCATGATGGCTACTCTATTTCTTCTGAGGGATTCCTGTCTGTAGTAGTAGATATAATGGTCATCTGAGTTAAATTCACCCATTCCAGTCCATTTTAGTTCACTGATTCCTAGAAGGTCAACGTTTACTCTTGTCATCTCTTGTTTGACTACTTCCAATTTGCCTTGATTCATGGACCTGACATTCCAGGTTCCTATGCAATATTGCTCTTTACAGCATTGGACCTTGCTTCTATCACCAGTCATATCCACAGCTGGGTGTTGTTTTTGCTTTGGCTCCATCCCTTCATTCTTTCTGGAGTTATTTCTCCACTGATCTGCAGTAGCACACTGGGGACCTACTGACCTGGGGAGTTCCTCTTTCAGTATCCTATCATTTTGCCTTTTCATACTGTTCATCGGTTTCTCAAGGCAAGAATACTGAAGTGGTTTGCCATTCCCTTCTCCAGTGGACCACATTCTGTCAGACCTCTCCACCACAACCTGCCCATCTTGGGTTGCCCCGCGGGCATGGCTTGGTTTCACTGAGTTAGACAAGGCTGTGGTCCTAGTGTAATTAGATTGACTAGTTTTCTGTGGGTACGGTTTCAGTGTGTCTGCCCTCTGATGCCCTCTTCCAACACCTACCATCTTACTTTGGTTTCTCTTACCTTGGGCATGGGGTATATCTTCACGGTTGCTCCAGCAAAGCGCAGCCACTGCTCCTTACCTTGGATGAGGGATATCTCCTTGCCGCCACCCTTCCTGACCTTTAACATGGGATAGCTCCTCTAGGCCCTCCAGCACCCACGCAGCCACTGCATCTAGTATTTGCAGTCAAATCTTGGAGCCTGCTATTTGGACTGTTTGTGTTCTTCCTTGAGTGCTTTGTCACTCAGTCATGTAATGCTCAAAATTCTCCAAGCCAAGCTTCGACAGTACATGAACTATGAATTTCCAGATGTTCAAGCTGGTTTTAGAAAAAGCAGAGGAACCATAGATCAAATTGCCAACATCCACTGTATCATCGGAAAAGCAAGGAGTTCCAGAAAAATATCTACTTCTGCTTTATTGACTATGCCAAAGCCTTTGACTGTGTGGATCACAACAATCTGTGGATAATTCTTAAAGAGATGGGAATACCAGACCAGCAGACCTGCCTCCTGAGAAATCTGTTTGCAGGTCAGGAAGGAACAGTTAGAACTGCACATGGAACAACAGACTGGTTCCAAATCGGGAAAGGAGTACATCAAGGCTTTATATTGTCACTAAGATCATGGCATCTGGTCCCATCAGGTAGCCAGTTCAGTGCTCAGTTTTCTTTATAGTCCAATTCTCACATCCATATGTCAGGCGAATGTATGCCCCTTGGTTCTGTCTCATCACAACAAAGATTTGGAGTGACAGACATTAAAGCCCTCAGCAGATCACAGCTCTTGGGTCTTGGACAAACCATGTTATAGCTCTTAGACAAATCAGTGTTACAGCTCTATTTTATTTAGAAGATAACAAGAGAATCCATACTTGAAGCGTGAGGGCATGCCAACCCAAAGACGTGAAGAGAAGAGAGAAGGAGAGTGTGCCAGTGTGCGGGAGAGAGAGAGAGGGAGCCCTTTGGCTCCTCTTTTTATATGTTTTTCCCTCCCCCTGGGCCTGCCCTATGCAAATTGGGCTATCCAGGAGTGCTGTTTGTTCTACCTGAGGTCCTTGGACCTTCCTTTGACCTTCCTTTGTTCTATTTCCGTGGGCTTTTCCCTTCCTTGTCTTTTAGCCACCGCCATTTTGGACTCCTGTTTCCTATTCTAACTACCTAACACATACATGACCACTGGAAAAACCATAGCCTTGACTAGACAGACCTTTGTTGACAAAGTTGTCTCTACTTTTTAATATGCTGTCTAGATTGGTCAAAACTTTCCTTCCAAGAAGTAAGTGTCTTCTAATTTCATGGCTGCAGTCACCATCTACAGTGATTTTGGAGCCCCAAAAAGTAAAGTCAGCCACTGTTTTCACCTTTCCCCCTCTATTTGCCATGAAGTGATGGGACCAGATGCCATGATCTTCGTTTTCTGAATGTTGAGTTTGAAGCCAAATTTTTCACTCTCCTTTTTCACTTTCATCAAGAAGCTCTTTAGTTCTTCTTCACTTTCTGCCATAAGGGTGGTGTCATCTGCATATCTGAGGTTATTGATATTTCTCCCAGCAATCTTGATTCCAGCTTCTGCTTCTTTCAGCCCAGCATTTCTCATAATGTACTCTGCCTGTAAGTTAAAGAAGCACAGTGACAGTATACAGCCTTGACGTACTACTTTTCCTACTTGGAACCAGTCTGTTGTTCTATTTCCAGCTCTAACTGTTGCTTCCTGATCTTCATATAGGTTTCTCAAGAGGCAGGCCAGGTGGTCTGGTATTTGCATCTCTTTCAGAATTTTCCATAGTTTATTGTGATCCACTCAGTCAAAGGCTTTGGCATAGTCAATAAAGCAGAAATTGATGTTTCTGTGGAACTCTCTTGTTTTTCCCATGATCCAGCAGATGTTGGCAATTTGATCTCTGGTTCCTCTGCCTTTTCTAAAACCAGCTTGAACATCTAGTTCATGGTTCACATATTGTTGAAGCCTGGCTTGGAGAATTTTAAGCATCAGTTTACTAGCATGTGAGATGAGTGCAATTGTGTGGTAGTTTGAGCATTATTTGGCATTGCTTTTCTCTGGTCCCATCACTTCATGGAATATGGGAAACAATGGAAATAGTGACAGACTTTATTTTCGGGGGGACTCCAAAATCACTGCAGATGGCGACTGCAGCCATGAAATTAAAAGATGCTTACTCCTTGGAAGAAAAGTTATGACCAACCTAGACAGCATATTAAAAAGCAGAGACATTGGTTTGCCAAAAAAAAGCCTGTCTAATCAAAGCTATGTTTTTTCCAGTAGTCATATATGGATGTGAGAATTGGACTATAAAGAAAGCTGAGCACTGAAGAATTGATGCTTTTGAATTGTCGTGTTGGAGAAGACTCTTGAGAGTCCCTTGGACAAGGGAGACAAGGAGATCCAACCAGTCCATCCTAAAGGAAATCAGTCCTGAATATTCATTGGAAAGACTGATGCTGAAGCTGAAGCTGAGACTCCAATATTTTGCACCTGATATGAAAAACTTACTCATTGGAGCAGACCCTGATGCTGAAAAAGATTGAGAGCAGGAGGAGAAGGATATGACAGAGGATGAGATGGTTAGATGGCATCACCAACATCACCAACTCAGTGGACATGAGTTTGAGGAAACTCTGGGAGTTGGTGATGGACAGGGATGCCTAGTATGGTGCAGTCCATGGAGTCACAGAGTCAGACACAACTGAGTGACTGAACTGAACTGATAGTATTTTTTAATTTATTTATTTTTAATTAAAAGATAAATAAAGAATTTTGTTTTTTTCTGTCAAACCTCAACATGAATCAGCCATAGGTGTACAAATATCTTCTCTCTTGAGCCTCCCTCCCATCTCCCTCCCCACTCCAGCCCTCTAGTTTGATAGAGAGCCCTGTCTGAGTTTCCTAACACATATAGCACATTCCCATTGGCTATCTCTTTTACATATAGTAATATAAGTTTCCATGTTTCTCTCTATATACTTCTCACCCTGTTCTCCCCTCTCCCCATGTCCATAGGTCTGTTCTCTATGTCTTTTTCTTCACTGCTGCCCTGCATATAAATTCTTTGGTACCATCTTACTAGATTCTGTATATATGAATTAGTATACGTTTCTTATCTTTCTCTTTCTGACTTTATTCACTCTGAAATTCACTCTAAAGAGATTCATCCACCTCATTAGAACTAACTCAAATTAATTGCTTTTTATGGTTGAGTAATATTCTGTTGTGAATATGTACCACAACATCTTTATCCATTCATCTGTTGATAGCCATCTAGGCTGCTTCCATGTTCTAGCTATTGCAAATAGTGCTGCAATGAACAATGGGATACATGTATCTTTTTCAGTTTTGGTTTCTTCAGAGTATATGCCTGGGAGTGGGATTACTGCATCATTAGTGGTTTTTCTTAGTTTTTTAAGGAATCTTCATATGTCTTCCATAATTTCTGTATCAATTTACAGTCCCACTTTGACAAAATTCAGCACCCATTTATGATGAAAACTCTTCAAAAAATGGGCATAGAAGGAACCTACCTCAACATAGTAAAGGCCATATATGATAAGCTCACAGTAAACATTATTCTCAGTGGTGAAAAGCTGAAAGCATTCACCCTAAGATCAGGAACAAGCTAAGGGTGTCCACTTTTACCACTATTATTCAACATAGTTTTGGAAGTCCTAGCTATAGCAATCAGAGAAGAAAAAGAAATAAAAAATAATCCAGATTGGAAAAGAAGAAGTAAAGCTCTCACTGTTTGCAGATTACATGATACTGTACATAGAAAACCCTAAAGATACTATCAGAAAATTGCTAGAGCTAATCAGTGAATTTAGCAAAGTTGCAGGATATAAAATCAATACACAAAAATCATTTGCATTCCTGTATACTAACAATAAAAAATCAGAAAGAGAAATTAAGGAATCAACCCCATTCACCATTGCAACAAAAAGAATGAAATATCTAGGAATAAAATTATTGAAGGAGACAAAAAAACCTGTATACAGAAAATTATGACACTGATGAAAGAAATTAAAGATGACATAAACAGATGGAGAGATAGTGTATGTTCCTGGGTAAGAAGAATAACAATTGTGAACATGACTATACTACCAAGTGCAATCTATCGATTTAATGTGATCCCTATCAAATTACCAATGGCATTTTTCACAGAACTGGAACAAAATATATTTATAGTATTTTTTATATTTCTGGATTTTGTGCAAATGCTGCAAAATTTTCTCAGTGGAATTAAGGATGGAAGATAATGCACTTCAAAGCTAAAATTGCATCAACAATGTTAGACCTTAAGACTTTATTCAAGACTATTGCAATAGGGGAGAAAGTCCAGATTTAAGTCTGAGTTTAACTCCAGTGAAGCAGGTAGTGCTGGGATTTTATGCACTGGTGTGAGCAAGTGGAATAGTACTGTAGACTATTAGGCCATATGGCTATGATAATCAGCTTTGTCTTCATGACAGAAGGTAGTTTTTCAACTTCGAATAAGATACCCGTCAAAGCTTGGCTCCTAGACTTCCACAGAACTAGGATATTGGGATGATGTCACCTTTGATAGTTACATTTCAAATACATCGCTTCTAGATTTTGGAAAAAAGTTTGCAAAACTGGTAAGAGGGTGTAAAATGAAATGTGCATATATCTTAAAGAAACAAACAAAAAAAAACTTACCATTACAAATTTTCTAAGATAAATGCTTTAAGTAAAGAGGGGTTAGGAACCTAGAGTCAGGAAGAAGCCTGTTTAAAATGTAGTCAAGGTAAGGAAAAAAAATAAGGTCTTCTAAGTCATGGTACTGAGGTACTGAGGTACACTAGGAACTTCATCTTTATTTTCAACATATAATTTAAAATGTAGCTTAACAAATAGGAAAATGTTTTAATTAGTTAAAGTTTGAGATGTTGCTTGTATTATTCATTTCAGATCAGTTCAGTTCAGTCACACAGTCCCATCCAACTCTTTGTGACTCTGTGGGCTGCAGCATTCCAGGCTTCCCTGTCCATCACCAACTCCTAGAGCTTGCTCAAATTCATGTCCATTAAGTCAGTGATGCCGTCCAATCATCTCATCCTCTGTTGTCCCCTTCTCCTCCTGCCTCCAATCTTTCCCAACATCATGGTCTTTTCAAATGAGTGAGTTCTTCGCATCAAGTGGCCAAAGTATTTGAGCTTCAGCTTCAGCTTCAGCATCAGTCCTTCCAATGAATATTCAGGACTGATTTCCTTTAGGATGGACTGGTTGGATCTCCTTGCTGTCCAAGGGACTTTCAAGAGTCTTCTCCAACACCACAGTTCAAAAGCATCAATTCTTCAGTGCTTAGCTTTCTTTATGGTCCAATTCTCACATCCATACATGACTATTGGAAAAACCGTAGCTTTGACTAGATGGACCATTGTTGGCAAAGTAATGTCTCTGCTTTTTAATATGCTGTCTAGGTTGGTCATATATTTTCTTCCAAAGAGCAAGCATCTTTTAATTTCATGGCTGCAGTCACCATCTGCAGTGATTTTGGAGTCCAAAAACTTAATCTCTCACTGTTTCCATTGTTTCCCCATCTATTTGTCATTAAGTGATGAGGACCAGATGCCATGATCTTAGTTTTCTGAATGCTGAGTTTTAAGCCAACGTTTTCACTCTCCTCTTTCACTTTCATAAGAGGCTCTTTAATTCTTCTTCACTTTCTGCCATGAGGGTGGTGTCATCCACATTTCTGAGGTTACTGACATTTGTCCCAGCAATCTTGATTCTAGCTTGTGCTTCATCCAGCCCGACATTTCTCATGATGTACTCTGCATATAAGTTAAATAAGCAAAGTGACAATATACAACCTTGATGTACTCCTTTTTCTATTTGGAATCAGTCTGTTTTTCTATGTCCAGCTCTAACTGTTGCTTCTTGACCTGCATACAGATTTTTCAGGAGGCAGGTAAAGTGGTCTGGTATTCCTGTCTCTTTAAGAATTTTCCACAGTTTGTTGTGATCCACACAGTCAAAGGCTTTTTCATAGTCAAGAAAGTATAAATAGACATTTTTCTGGAACTCTCTTGCTTTTTCAATAATCCACCAGATGTCGGCAATTTGATCTCTGATTCCTTTGCCTTTTCTAAATTCAGCTTCGAGATCTGGAAATCCATGGCTCACGTACTGTTGAAGCCTGACTTGAAGAATTTTGAGCATTGCTTTACTAGCATGTTGGACTTCCCTTGTGGCTCAGCTAGTAAAAAGAATTTTCCTGCAATGCAGGAGACCTGGGTTGATCCCTGGGTTGGGAAGATCCCTTGGAGACAGGAATGACTACCCACTCCAGTATTCTGGCCTGGAGAATTCCACGGACTGTACAGTCCATGAGGTCCCAGAGAGTCTGACATGACTGAGTGACTTTCACTTTCACTTACTAGCATGTGAGATGAGGGCAACTGTTCAGTAGTTTGGACACTGGCATTGCCTTTCTTTGGGATTGGAATGAAAACTGACCTTTTCCAGTCCTGAGGGAACTGCTGTGCTTTCCAAATTTGCTGGCATATTGAGTGCAACACTTTTTTAAAAGTCTTTATTTATTCATTTAATATTTATGTTTACTTATTTTACTTTACAATACTGTACTAGTTTTGCCAAACACTTTCACAGCATCATCTTTGAGGATTTGAGATAGCTCAACTGAAATTCCTGACCTACACTAGCTTTGTTCATAGTGATGCTTCCTAAGGCCCATTATTCATTTATGATCATTTTAATAT
>SJYQ01006959.1:0-58325 GCA_006410935.1 Redunca redunca
GCATCTGGAAGTTCACGGTTCATGTACTGCTGAAGCCTGGCTTGGAGAATTTTGAGCATTACTTTGCTAGTGTGTGAGATGAGTGCAGTTGTGTGGTAGTTTGAGCATTCTTTGGCATCGAATTCATAGGAATAAAAAAGGCCAGGGGGCTGAGGCAGAAAGAGTGAGCGACAGCATATGTGTTTAAGTCCTGAAACTCTAGCTCTGCTCAGTCAAATGTAAGTCAAGGCAAGAGTTGTGTGTGGTGGGGGGAGGGTGGTGGGGGGGCACTGGGGAGTTCTTTCTTGAAGTACAATTGATTTGCAATGTGTTGCTTTCAGGTGATTCAGTTATATATATGATCCGCCTGCAATGCTGGAGACCTGAGTTCTGTCCCTAGGTTGGGAAGATCCCCTGGAGGATGGCGTGGCAACCCACTCGTCATCTTGCCTGGAGAATCCCATGGACAGAGGAGCCCAGTGGGCTTCAGTCCACAGGGTTGCCAAAACTCAGACACGACTGAGTGACTAAGCACAGCACAGCACACACATGTTTGTGTATCTGTATCTGTATTCTTCTACAGATTCTTCAATATCTTCTTATGAGATATAGAATCAGTTCCCTGTGCTATACAGCAGGTCCTTGCTTTTATACATACATATATATGTGTGTGTGTGTATATATATCTTCAACCCAGGCCTCCTGTGTTGCAGGCAAATTCTTTACCCTCTGAGCCACCAGGGAAGCATATATTACATATATGAAAGTGAAGGAAAGTGAAAGTGAAGTCACTCAGTCGTGTCCGGCTCTCTGCGACCCCATGGACTGTAGCCTACCAGGCTCCTCTGTCCATGGGATTTTCCAGGCAAGAGTACTGGAGTGGGTTGCCATTTTCTTCTCCAGGAGATCTTCCCAACCCATGGATCAAACCCAGGTCTCCCGCATTGCAGGCAGACGCTTTACCATCTGAGCCACCAGGGAAGACTCAATATTACATATATAACAGCATATATTAAGCCCAACTTCCTAATTTATGCCTACCTCACCTCTCCCCTTTGGTAACTTGAGGCTGTTTTCTATGTCTGCACGTCTATTTGTTTGCAAAAGAAGTTCATCTGCATCATTTTTTTAGGTTCCACACATAAGTGATGTCATGAGGTATCCTCTTCCTGACTTACCTTGCTCAGCACGATAAGTTTCAGGTCCATCTGTGTTGCTGCAAATGGCACTATTTCATTCCTTTTATG
The DNA here is from genome assembly GCA_006410935.1 of Redunca redunca. Classification (NCBI taxonomy): domain Eukaryota; kingdom Metazoa; phylum Chordata; class Mammalia; order Artiodactyla; family Bovidae; genus Redunca; species Redunca redunca. Next base: position 1,227 of record SJYQ01006959.1, read on the forward strand.
GTTGAGCAATATTCTATTGTGTATTATGAATTCATATATGTATGTATGTGCATATATATGTATACACACACACATCTTTTCCCATCCATTAATGGACATTTAGGTTGCTTCTGTCTCTCGGCTATTGTAAATAGTGCTGCTATGAACACCAGGATGCATGTATCTTTTCAAGGCAAATGTTTTGATTAACCAAGGGAAGAAGTCCTTTGGCTGTTTACAAGGAAGGTATAGAGGCCAACTTGAGGCAGTGGTCAGAGTCTCTTGCAAATTCAATCATGATTTAAACAAGAGATCCCCTAGATGGCCCAGAACTAGCTCTGTTTATAATTTACATTCGTAAATTATATGTGCGTATAATTGGCATACCCACCTCCTACAAATACACTTTTTTCCCAAGTTCAGCTGCTGTGACTAGCTAATTTGTACATACCTCGCCAGAGAAAGGGCACTCTGGGACTTTTCAATTATTGTCATCACCACCAACCATAGATCTGAGTCCAAGCATAAATCTGATGCCAGAATGATAGATGCCTAATTAGAAATGAAGAACAATTGCTTCTGAAACATTCTAAGTTTCCAAGGCAGCCTGAAGAGAAATTAAGTAAGCCTTTCCCTCAAATGCCTGTGGTTGGTCCATGCAACTCAGTGTAGAATAATTCAAAGCAAAGTAGGCTGTGTCAGGCAGGATGGCTTCTTCACAGCTGACAATCTGGAAGCAAGGCTGGAAGCAAGCCAGGCATGGCCAGCTTCCCTTCCTCATTCACCTGTTTTCAGCCCGACTGTCTGCCACGGAGGGCTGGTGGGAAGTTACAACTGAGAGGGTAAGAGGCAGGAAGGCCGGGGTCTCCAGACGGAGGAACTGGGCTGCAAGTGTCAGCCACTTGTTATCTCTCCTTAAGCGGCAGGAGGAAACCAACTACAAGCCTCAGATTTTTTTCTCTTAAAATTCTGTGTTGCCATGACGACACCTGGTTTCACCTGAGGTTAACTTTTCTCAAATTGTGAGCTACCCAATGTGTTTTTCTCATGGAAATGTTTTTCCTAAGCTATGTTAATGAAACTGTGTATTTGCTTTGGAATTTGCCTTTCTTCAAAATGGTTCCACCTAAGGCTAACTTTTGGCTGATAAAGCTCAGTTCAGTTCAGTTCACTCGCTCAGTCGTGTCCAACTATTTGCGACCCCATGAATCGCAGCACGCCAGGCCTCCCTGTCCATCACCATCTCCCGGAGTTCACTCAGACTCACGTCCATCGTGTCCGTGACGCCATCCAGCTATCTCATCCTGGGTCATCCCCTTCTCCTCCTGCCCCCAATCCCTCCCAGCATCAGAGTCTTTTTCAATGAGTCAACTCTTCGCATGAGGTGGCCAAAGTACTGGAGTTTCAGCTTCAGCATCAGTCCTTCCAAAGAAATCCCAGGGCTGATCTCCTTCAGAATGGACTGGTTGGATCTCCTTGCAGTCCAAGGGACTCTCAAGAGTCTTCTCCAACACCACAGTTCAAAAGCATCAATTCTTTGGCGCTCAGCCTTCTCCACAGTCCAACTCTCACATTCATACATGACCACTGGAAAAACCATAGCCTTGACTAGACGGACCTTAGTCGGCAAGGTAATGTCTCTGCTTTTGAATATACTGTCAAGGTTGGTCATAACTTTTCTTCCAAGGAGTAAGCATCTTTTAATTTCATGGCTGCAGTCACCATCTGCAGTGATTTTGGAGCCCCCAAAAAATAAAGTCTGACACTGTTTCTACCATCTCCCCATCTATTTCCCATGAAGTGATGGGACCTGATGCCATGATCTTTGTTTTCTGAATGTTGAGCTTTAAGCCAACTTTTTCGCTCTCCTCTTTCACCTTCATCAAGAGGCTTTTTAGCTCCTCTTCACTTTCTGCCATAAAAGCTCAACAGACCCGTATTCTTATCCCTTGTTTTATGGCTGGGGGATGACATGCCTCGTGCCATCCTATCTCAAAAATGCACATTGTGGGGAGGGGCCTGGTGGACCTCCTCAGCCTTGAGGTGGCTCTCTTATCTGATCAACAGCTTCTAACAGACAGAAGACATTCACTGAAGACGAGCAGGGGCACGCTCCACCCCGCTGCCGATGTCTCTGTCAAGCTTGCTCTGTCACTTTTATACTTCAGTAAAACTCAGCTACACAAAAGCTCTTGAGTGATCAAGCCTGGTCCCCAGTCCCAAAGGCAAACCTTCTTCAGAGATCTCAAGTCTGACACCGTTAACTGCAAGCTACCACAACCATGCTCACCGACCTGGATGGTTCTTCTGACCCGAGAAGAGTAAGCTCCATGGAAACTAAATTAAGTAGCTGTTTGACTCTCATTTGCAGCAGGGAATTCTGCTTTGATAAAACTAGCTTATTCCCTAAGATTAAAAGGCAAGAGAGAATAAAAGGAACAACCTGCCCTGGAGTCACTGCCGCTGAAGGTCACTGCCTATCTAAGGGCCACCCTTGGCGCTTTGAGAAAGACTTCTGTCTGTGAGCTCCTGTCACTCACGCGCCAACCTGGATCCACGCCTGGGAAAGAGGCAAAGCCGGAAAGCCTCTGATAAAGAAACAATTGAAGAATTCAGGTCAGTGTGTGCCAGCACCTGCTGCCTCAGTTCTGTAGATTCAGAAGCCCCCGTGGTGGGGAACAGACAGCCAAGAAGAGCTAGAAATAGTGAGCAGAGTAAAAGGTGAGCGAAAAGTGAGACAGGAAGGAGGAAGCCACTCGGGAGGTGACGAGGAGATGGCGAGAGGGGGAGGGGGGACAGGAAAACAGGGGGAAGCAGGAAGACACGGAGGCAGCCTCAGAGGCAGGCAGGGCCGAGAGGGGCAGGGCCGAGAGGGGAGAACAGGGAGAAGTGGGAAGAAGACAGATGCCTGCAGTGGGGCTATGAGAAAAAGCTCCTCTGTGAGGGGCCAGGTTGGCAGGCCGCGGGACTAAAGAAGGATCCGGCACATAGCTGCTGCAGCGACCGGCAGAGCTGAGTGCTCCCTGAGAAGAGGGACAAAGTGGGAATTCTCAGCTGGGATCAGCAGTCTGGCACCCTCTGGGGAAAGGTACAGCCCTTTCCTCCGAATAAATGTGCAAAAAAAGTAGTTTAGCATTTACAAACAGTAGGCTCAAAAGGCTGAATTTCATCTGATTTTCAGCATTCCTGCATATTGTCCTTTGAATTCATACCTCTCCTTATCAGAGTGGCCACAAGTCCAGTCAATATGTAAAAAGCAAGCAATAAAAGATTTATTCAAGGCAATTTACTTCCGTTATTGGAAAGCTGTCATAATGTGCTGGCCTTCTAAGAACAAAATACTGCTCTCTGCTGAAAAAGCTATCTTAATAAACATAGACATCTTTCACTCGACTATGCCAACAGGGGCTCGTGGCGTGTGTATCCCGGTCACTGCCAGTCTACACAACCACACGCAGCAGCCCTGCCCTGAAGGCCAGTATCCTCCTCTTCCTCCGGCTGGGGGCTCGGAAGTGAAGCAATGGAAATACTTCTGCAACTTCTGGATCGTCCACGTTCAGGACTTCTCAGCTAGAAGCCTACAGGTTGGTGTGCCCCAGAGCTCTGCTTGCTTTTGTCTGAAACTCTGAGAAATCGAAGTAGCTAAGAACCCAGATTTTTGGTTTCTCTTACAGAATTTGTTCTGATCATAAGTTTTGGTCCCTCAGTGGAATAGCCTGCAGGAGCAGAGGGCTTCCCCTGGTAGCTCAGTGCTGAAGTGCTAATGCAAGAGATGCAAAAGACGTGAGTTCGATCCTTGGGTCAGGGATGATCCTCTGGAGAAGTCAATTCAACTCACCCCAGTGTTCTTGCCTGGACAATCCCATGGATGAGGGAGCAGAGTAGCCCTGCCCCTTGAGTCAAGCACACGCTCAGAGGACACCCACCTCCCATTCTCCACTGTTGCGTTGTTCAGTTGCTAAGTTGTGTCCAACTCTTTGGAGCCCCGTGGACTGCAGCACATCAGGCTTCTCTGTCCCTCCCCACCTCCCCAAGTTCGCTCAAATTTAAGTCCATTGAGTTGGTGATGCTGTCTAACCATCTCTTCCTCTGTCACCTCCTTCTCCTTTTGCCTTCAGTCTTTCCCAGCATTGGGGTCTTTTCCATTCTCCACTATTTCTCACCAGTCTCTGGAACACTGAAGATAAAGATCAGTGTCGTTCATCATAATACTTCCACTGTTGTCTTGCTTTTATTCGGTCAACTTCTCATATTTATATATCCTGCCTGGCAATTGAACTTGAAAATGTTGTGTTGTCCAATATGATAGCCACTAGCCACATGTACCTATTGAAATCAAAGTTAATTAAAAGTTAAGTTTCTGTTCCTCAGTTTCACCAAGTCACAATTCAGGTCCTCAGCGGCTGCTGGAGGAGGTCGTCGAGAGGACATGGCCACCATTTGACTGGAGACCTGGACCCAAAGAGTCGAAAGCCCCTGACTGCTCCCCTGTCTTTGGAAGGTAGAGTCTGGCCCCGCATCCTGTCCTGAAGACGAAGCCTTGAGAGAGTGAGGTGCTGCTGAGACCCTCTGGACAGGGTGTGTGGCTAAACCCAGTTAAGTCCTCTGGGTAAACTTTCAAGGTCTGGCAGGCACTGGCAAGATCTACTTGTCTTGTGATGTCCAAAGCAAGCTTCAGATGTAAAATGCCTTGCTTATTTGTTTGGAGTGTTCTCTTCTTTCTTCAGCGTCTTCTAGCCCTCCACGTGCAGGGTCTGGTTCATATCCAGGAAGCTCCTAAAGTTGAGAACTAATGGGCACCTCAGATATGACACTTTCATCATTACAGAAACTTCCACTGGATGTGGTCAATCTAAAGAAGAAAAAGAAATGGCTCAAACCAGCATCCCCTTCAATTTTGCCCCAAATTTGGACACAAGAGCCAGGACACAAGATGGTCATATAACTTTGGAAAATGTTATCTGTATTGAAGTCTTAAGGCTGATGTAACAAATTATTATAAACTTGGTGGATTAAGACAACATATTTATTGTTTTACAATTCTGGTGGCCAGAGTCCAAGGGGGTTTCTCTGAGTTAAAATCAAGGTGTTAGCAGGGCTACGTTTCTTTCAGAAGATCCAGGGTAGAGTAATTTTCTTGCCTTTTCCAGCTTCTAGAAGTCACCCCCTTCCATCTTCAACAGGAACAGCCAGTCAAGTCTTCATCTGACTCTGAAACTGTCTCTTCTGATTTTGTCTCCCACTTTTAAAGATGCTTGTAATTACACTAGCCCCACTTGATATTCCATGACAATCTTACCATCTTAAGCTCAGCTGACTATCAACAATAATCCATCTGTAACCTTAATTTTCCCTTGTCATGTAACACAGATTAACAGGTTCTGAGACTAGAACTCAAGCAAACGTGGCGATATTACTCTGCCCATCATGCTGTGTTAGATACAGTTAAGCAGGGATCTTTACAGAAGGACACTGATGAACTTTGGGTTCCCAAAGAACAAAGTGAACTGTAAGGGACTGCGTGATATATTGTTCACTAAATCTATTTCGTCACATGACTTTTTTTATGAAGAACATTTATTAAGAGTTTCGAGGGACAGAACTAAAAAATACCACTGTTTGAAGTCAAAAAGAATGACTTGGGAAGAAGTAATCCTTCCAATTAAAGACCATGATAATAGTGTAACTCTAAATAGAAATTGTTTTGCAGATACTTACAGGGTCCTCTTGAGATCTTGTTCCCTTAAACAAGACTGGGTGGAGGAGGTGGGAATGAGCTAGACACACAGAAAGCTTACTGAGCCTATTTGTTCTGTGTTGTACAAGGGGCATGCTCTTGCCTGGGCCCTGCCATACTTCCCCTGATGTGGAACAGTCATGGGACATTATAGCTGTCAGGAAAATTTGGAGTCATCTAACCTAAAACCTGGAGTATTAATTCATCCTATGTCATGCAGCTAATACATATCTAAGGACAAACCAGATTTTTATATCCCTAAGTAAATATTCTTCCCTCCTGTAAAGTTGCATTTTCCCAAAATGTAGAAAGTCTCCTACATTAGGTTGTTGGTAACTACACTCTTAAGATATGATCTGTGTCTCTTCTAGGTATTAAGAAATAAAGGCTTTCATTAGAAAGAAGTGCAATATCATTCTGTTGTTGGTTTCTTCCCTCAGAAGTTTCCCAGGAAGTCACATGGAGATTTTAGATTTGGCTTCCCTGTCCATACTAACACTCTAATAAAAGGGAGATTAAGTCTCTGACCTGACCTCCTTGCCAAAGTCCCTTCAATGGGCCTGCCTTTCATGAAGCAAGAAACCAAAATACACTACAGAAAGGATGAAATTAGACAGAGCTGATGAGGTGGGAAGTCCTTACATAAAAATATGAACAAAAGGACCATTTTCTCCAAGGACGAGAAGGAAGGATAAATGACTTTGCTCTCAACTTCAAGTAGGAAATTAATCTCTGGTGGACGTTCCTCCACCAGGTCAGAAGGCATCTGTACCATGTATGCTTCGAGAGGGAGCCCTGGCCCAGCCAGTTCCCAACAAAGATCTCACAGCGGATTTGAAAACTTCAAAAGTTCTTAACAAATACCCTTTGCTATTTTAACAGTACATTTTTCAGACTTGTCATCTGTCTCACTGGTTGTTGATAACCATTATATCTACTACTGTGGGCAGGAATTCCTTAGGAGAAATGAAGTAGCCATCATGGTCAACAAAAGAGTCTGAAATGCAGTACTTGGATGCAATCTGAAAAATGACAGAATGATCTCTGTTCGTTTCCAAGGCAAACCATTCAATATCACAGTAATCCAAGTCTATGCCCCAAGCAGTAAGGCTGAAGAAGCTGAAGTTGAACGGTTCTATGAAGACCTACAAGACCTTTTAGAACTAACACCCAAAAATGATGTCCTTTTCATTATAGGGGACTGAAATGCAAGAGTAGGAAGTCAAGAAACACCTGGAATAACAGGCAAATTTGGCCTTGGAAAGCGGAATGAAGCAGGGCAAAGACTAATAGAGTTTTGCCAAGAGAATGCACTGGTCATAGCAAACACCCTCTTCCAACAACACAAAAGAAGACTCTATACATGGACATCACCAGATGGTCAACACCAAAATCAAACTGATTACATTCTTTGCAGCCAAAGATGGAGAAGCTCTATACAGTCAGCAAAAACAAGACCGGGAGCTGACTGTTGCTCAGATCATGAACACCTTATTACCAAATTCAGACTTAAATTGAAGAAAGTAGGGAAAACCACTAGACCATTCAGGCATGACCTCAATCAAATTCCTTATGATCATACAGTGGAAGTGAGAAATAGATTTAAAGGACTAGATCTAATAGGGACTAGATAGAGTGCCTGATGAACTATGGACAGAGGTTCGTGACATTGTACAGGAGACAGGGATCAAGACCATCCCCATGGAAAAGAAATGCAAAAAAGCAAAATGGGGATGCCTTACAAATAGCTGTGAAAAGAAGAGAAGTGAAAAGCCAAGGAGAAAAGGAAAGATATAAGCATCTGAATGCAGAGTTCCAAAGAATAGCAAGGAGAGATAAGAAAGCATTCCTCAGCGATCAATGAAAAGAAATAAAGGAAAATAACAGAATGGGAAAGACTAGAGATCTCTTCAAGAAAATTAGAGATACCAAGGGAACATTTCATGCAAAGATGGGCTTGATAAAGGACAGAAATGGTATGGACCTAACAGAAGCAGAAGATATTAAGAAGAGGTGGCAAGAATACACAGAAGAACTGTACAAAAAAGATCTTCATGATCAAAATGATCATGATGATATGATCACTCACCTAGAGCCAGACTTCCTGGAATGTGAAGTCAAGTGAGCCTTAGAAAGCATCACTTCAAACAAAGCTAGTGGAGGTGATGGAATTCCAGTTGAGCTATTTCAAATCCTGAAAGATGATGCTGTGAAAGTGCTGCACTCAATATGCCAGCAAGTTTGGAAAACTCAGCAGCGGCCACAGGACTGGAAAAGGTCAGTTTTCATTCCAATCCCACAGAAAGGCAATGCCAAAGAATGCTCAAACTACCGCACAATTGCACTCATCTCACACGCTAGTAAAGTAGTGCTCAAAATTCTCCAGGCCAGGCTTCAGCAATACATGAACCGTGAACTTCCTGATGTTCAAGCTGGTTTTAGAAAAGGCAGAGGAACCAGAGATCAAATTGCCAACATCTGCTGGATCATGGAGAAAAGGAAGAGAGTTCCAGAAAAACATCTATTTCTGATTATAGCCATGAAATTAAAAGACACTTACTCCTTGGAAGGAAAGTTATGATCAATCTAGATGGCATATTCAGAAGCAGAGACATTACTTTGCCAACAAAGGTCCGTCTAGTCAAGGCTATGGTTTTTCCAGTGGTCATGTATGAATGTGAGAGTTGGACTGTGAAGAAAGCTGAGCGCCGAAGAACTGATGCTTTTGAACTGTGGTGTTGGAGAAGACTCTGGAGAGTCCCTTGGACTGCAAGGAGATGCAACCAGTCCCTCCTAAAGGAGACCAGTCCTGGGTGTTCTTTGGAAGGACTGATGTTGAAGCTGAAGCTCCAATACTTTGGCCACCTCATGCGAAGAGTTGATTCATTGGAAAAGGCTCTGATGCTGGGAGGGATTGGGGCAGGAGGAGAAGGGGATGACTGCCAGGGTCCAGCCCCAGTGGATCCAAGGTAATTCGAAGCTAGGATGGAGTCGGCATCTAGAGGAAATTTGTTTATTTAAAGATATGGAGAGAGATTAGAAAAGAATAGTATAGTAGGAAAATTAGTGGAGAAAAGATGCTGAATAACTTGGTTTACGCAGAGAACAAATAAAACCCCGAGACAAGGGGTTTGCACAACCTACATAGGCCACAGGCATCTTCCTGGTCTCCCGTAGGAGCAGAGATACAAAGTGCCTCCCCATTCAGATCTTAGAAGCCCAGGCAAAATTAGTAGGCCTGGCAAGCCTCCGCGCTGCAGATGGGAATTCAGCCAGAAACGAAGAGAGCGAGAAAGACCACACGGGGGAACCAGTCTTTCCAGGAACTGGTCCGTTTCTTTATTTTCCAGGTCCACTTTTATACTTTTAGTTGTACATAGAGATAAATGCAAGAAACAGAGTCTCGCAGGGTCAGCTGCTCTGACCCTTATCTGAAGACAGTGTTCTCAGCATATCTTTGTTCTTACAAGGGTCTTATGTTTGTTTACAATATCTTCTGGTCTGGAGACCAATTAACATTTTATGGCCCCACCTTACTTTCTATTGATAAAGGTTAGTCGATCAGAAAACTTGTTTCCCCTTAAGATCTACATAGTCTTAAGATAGTGATAAAGTTACATTCTTACACAGCAAGGACACAGTGATTTATAACAAAGAAAGAGGACTACAGTGATTTATAACAAAGAGAAAATTCACTAACTCAAAAGTCTAGTATTGCTAACATCAAAACTACTATATTTCTTTTTCTACATTCCAATTACATTGATTAACATACTCCCAGGTGCCTAAGGATATGGAAGCCTGGCGGCAATCATTAACTCAGCAATGAAACACTTCACCAACATGATTTTTATCTTTAGAGAAACCTTATGCTAACTAAGACTTTCAAAATACTCCAAACTCTCTGTGCTGTTTATGGTTGAGAGGTTGTAAACAACCATGTGCGTAGTTGCAGGAGTGTGGATAATCCTGTCACACGGCTAGTCTGCCAGCAGAGAGGGTTGACCTAAGACACTCCTTTTATATGCAGGAGACTATTAACTGGAGCTCTAAGTTAATTTTCCAGAGAAAGGTGGTCAGGGATAGCCCTGTTAATGTCAGAAGAGTGTAGTATAACGAACAGATGTTGGTTTCCGGGGTAGATGTTCAAGCAGATCTAAGGGACCCCTTGAGTCCTTGCCCGCATGGCCTTGTTACGGGTGGGGTCGGGGAGTCCCTTGAGTCCTGACCCGCCTTTGCCCGTCAGGGCTCTTACTCATGACCTTTGCCATGGGTGGGATCTCCCGTGCTGGCTCCCAGCAGACGACAGAGGATGAGATGGCTGGATAGCATCACCAACTCAATGGACATGAGTTTGGGTGGACTCCGGGAGTTGGTGATGGACAGGGAGGCCTGGTGTGCTGCAATTCATGGGGTCGCAAAGAGTCAGACACAACTGAGTGACTGAACTGAACTGAACTTGCAGAAGAAGAATATCAATCACAGTATAAATGTTTACATTTGGAAACGAAGCCAGAAATATTCCGAAGGTAATAGCTATCAAGAAGTTCAGGGAGATGATTAATTTTTGGATAGTTCTTACTCTTGGAATCATAAAAGGACACAGGACATTCTATTTTTGAATACTTGGGGGTAAACTTATATAGGAAAGTAACACAGACCTTGTGAAAGACCTCACACCAATTCAGATTAGCTTTACAGAGTTTAGAGCTCATGCAATTAATTTACACAAATGACTGGGGAGGGATTGCTCAGTTTTCTAATCATCGTCTGAACTCTCCTCACTAGAAGCAGCCTTGTTTAGGGCTAAGTGCGGATTTCAGCAATGACAGCCAAACCCCACCCCCCAACAACACTGCAACAGTTAAAACTGGGTTTTGGGAAATTGTGTAGATTACTAGGTAAAGATAGATGAAAGGTTGTTAATATGTTTGCTTGTTTTTTAATAAAACACTGAAGGAGACTACAGGCTCAGACTCCAATTTAAAACACTCTGCCCTGCAATAAAACCACATTATTCATCACTGGAACTTAGCCAAATGACAGGCCAGAAAGACAAGGCTTTAAAAAGGGAAGGAAGGAAGGAGAAGAACCTGCCAGTTCAGCAAGAGTTGACAGGTATCCAAGGATTTAGGCTAACTAATTGACCACATCGTTGATGAATTAAGACAGAATCCTCGTTTGGAATGAAGTAAGCTCTCTATGCAGTGTGAGGGGGCTAGTGAGGAGCAGAAACAGGGGAAACATAATTGAGATGGAAATTAAAGGTAACAAAAAGTATTAGTAAATGAAAAAAAAAAAAGAGTAATGGGTAAGTGGGAACTCCAGCAATTTAGACGGTCATCCTGAAATAGAATACTATTTGGGTCTAAGACCTGGATGCCTTATAAGACTGGCAAAAATTCTATGACCTCCAAGTCTTTTACAGAAAACCATATATTTGAAAATGATGATGAAAGCCGGAAGCTAACAGACTGAAGATATATTTACCACCCACCACACCCTAAGCCAGTGCTCCTTGAGACAAATTCTTCCTTCAGAAGCTAGAAATATTCAGATTGTCCAAGGAAAGGTTAATAAATGAACATCCTCTAACAGGCTTGCTGAAGTGCTGTGGCGATGGGTAGCAGAGCTCAGGCAGGGATGAGCCAGTCCAGGAAGCTTCAGTTCAATTCAGCTCAGTCGTTCAGTCATGTATGACTCTTTGCAAACCCATAAACCACAGCACACCAGGCCTCCCTGTCCATCACCAACTGCCGGAGTCCACCCAAACCCATGTCCATCGAGTCGGTGATGCCATCCAACCATCTCATCCTCTGTCGTCCCCTTCTCCTCCTACCTTCAATCTTTCCCAGCAACAGGGTCTTTTCAAATAAGTCAGCATTTGAAAAGTCAGTTCGCATCAGGTGGCCAAAGTATTGGAGTTTCAGCTTTAACATCAGTCCTTCCAATAAAACACCCAGGACTGATCTCCTTTAGGATGGACTGGTTGCATCTCCTTGCGGTCCAAGGGACTCTCAAGAGTCTTCTCCAACACCACAGTTCAAAAGCATCAATTTTTCAGTGCTCAGCTTTCTTCACTGTCCAACTCTCACATCCATACATGACTACTGGAAAAGCCATAGCCTTGAGTAGATGGACCTTTGTTGGCAAAGTAATGTCTCTGCTTTTTAATATGCTGTCTAGGTTGGTCATAACTTTCCTTCCAAGGAGTAAGTATCTTTTAATTTCATGGCTGCAATCACCATCTGCAGTGATTTTGGAGCCCAGAAAAATAAAGTGAGCCACAGTTTCCACTGTTTCCCCATCTATCTGCCATGAAGTGATGGGACCGGATGCCATGATCTTAATTTTCTGAATGTTGAGCTTTAAGCCAACTTTTTCACTCTCCTCTTTCACTTTCATCAAGAGGCTCTTTAGCTCTTCTTCACTTTCTGCCAGAAGGGTGGTGTCATCTGCATATCCGAGGTTATTGATATTTCTCCTGGCAATCTTGATTCCAGCTTGTGCTTCTTCCAGCCCAGCGTTTCTCATGATGTACTCTGCATATAAGTTAAATAAGCAGGGTGACAATATACAGCCTTGACGTACTCCTTTCCTTATTTAGAACCAGTCTATTGTTCCATGTCCAGTTCTAGCTGTTGCTTCTTGACCTGCTTGGGATGAAGTAAATCTGGCCCGCTCTGCAGGTCCTTGCCCTTCCCCCAGGCTCTGCAGCCTAAACAGAAACGCCTGCACCATCTCCACTTGAGGGAGTCTGAAACCTGGGTCCGGACTCTGTTTCTGCCCCTGGCCAACTTTGTACCGGATAAAAGGCGTAACTCTTCAGGACCTCTGTTCTCTTGCCTGGAAAATGAGCCAGGCTACACAAGAGGTTAACTTCAACACTTATTAATCCTCTTTTGAACCCTGTAGCAATCATTCTTAACACTAAAGTGGCAAAGTAGCATGACTCAGATCACATCGCATAGCAGTCAGCTCTATTGATGGCTGTGTCAGCTGTTTTGACTTGAAAGTGTTTCCCATTAGCATAGTATCTATTGCTCCTGAGGGCAGCTTCTTCCCTCCTGGCTCTCACTTGGCATTAGCCCCGCTGACGACAGATCATCGACTCCTTCGCAGTTGTTAAATAAGCAGTTAGCCTCTGAGGTCATGTGGTCTAGGGGAAAGAGTGTGGCACGGCAGAGCAGAGGCCCTGAAAGCCAGTCCCTGCCTTATCGCCACTGGATTTCACAGAAACTGGGAAAGTCACTTAACTCTAGAACGCAACCATAATTGATTTGTCTTCTTCATAGTATTTTCAGGGTCAAAATACACACAACAGAGAGCAATTTGAAAGTGCTGTAGTTGGCAAACTTGAATCTCAGGCCACAAACTAGTATTTTCCAAGCTATAACTTTATTTCTACAAATTACTTTGATTTCTGTTTTGAGCTCTCATTCTACTAGGTGTGAAAAGGTAAGCTTCAGCAGTTCAGGTCATTTCATACCTCAGCTGTGTCTGTGCCCACAATCCCAGAAGGGCTACGTGGTGCCAGCGCACAGGGTGGTCTTCATTTCTCACTTGTCCTTACTGACATCTGCCATGACACCCCCTTTTGCCCCCAGCTGGCTTCTGGCCCACAATCCCTCGAAGTCATCCTTCTTCATAACTTCAAAGCTGCTCCAAGACAAAACAAGTAAAGGACAAAGAGAAAAACGAAACATCCAGAGAGTTTAAAAAAAAAAAAGAACTAATATTTTGAGATGTGTTATAGAAGACAAGGAAGAGAAAACACCAGGAAAAATTGCAGTCAAAGGCTTTAAGTGATTCAGAGAAGTCTAGAAGTAAAGGAGGGCCAAAACAAAGCTATAGGTAACTTCTGCAAGGCGTTTCCATTGAGTGGTCAAAACAGAATCCTAACTGCAGAGGTAGAGAAAGAATACTAATAGCAAATGTGACAAGTTGCTTTGAGCATATTTCTTAAAAAGACTGACTGATGGAAATAACCTTCACTTTGGGGGCTTCCCTGGTGGCTCAGGGTGAAGAATCCGCCTGTCAATGCAGGAGACGCAACAGACGCAGGCTCAGTCCCTGGGTGGGGAGGACCCCCTGGAGAAGGAAATGGCAATACACTCCAGTATTCTCACCTGGGCAATCCCACACCCCGCGGAGTCTGGTGGGCTACAGTCCATGGGGTCTCAAAGAGTCAGACACAACTTACCGACTGAGAACACACACGTTTCCACTTCGGAAAAGGATGACACTTGTATTCAAAGTCTTAATACACAATGCAATAATTTGAGTACATGAAAGGAGACGACTTCATATACTGGTCAGCGAGACCTGGTCACTGGGTTATTAAAATCTTGCATTATCGATTTTATCTCCCCAAGCATGATAAAATATTTAAGCCCACAATAATTAGGCCACCACTTCTCTAAAATAATAGTCTTAGGAGTAAATAGCCCTTGAAAATCAAATCCCTTCTTCTGCTATAACTACTTGAGGCAATGGGATGCCAATGAGGAATGAAATAGGCACCATTTCACACGGAGGAGGGGGAGGAGAAGGTGAGTGGAACTGCTCTGGTGGCCGTAACTTCTTACTTTGCATGATTTCATAAGACCAACCTGATTCCTCCTAATGTAAAGAGTACCAAATAAAATCAAGCTGGTGACATAGAATGATCATTATCAGGGCATTTAATGCCAGACACATCCATCTTGGAGATGCACAGATTATGAGAACATTCCAACCTCAATTAAACTCCAAGGACTGTGAAATATGGGAGGAAATAAACAGGAACCACCATGACTTTCTTCTCTTTCCATGTAGACCCATTAATTCCAATAAATACTTATTTTTAAAGTTTTGAATGTTCAGTGTCAAGAGCATTCAATTCAGTTGGCCAGTAGAGTAGGTTAGAAAAGCCTTAGCTAAGTTTCATTTTTCCTCTCGTTCTGCTTAGCTCAGGTAAGCAGTATGGGCGGGGGTTGGCGGTGGGGGGGAGACAGGCTTTGGCAATTCATGCCAAGCTGACTCAGTCTTAGACTTACAGAGTAAATAGGACTCGAGTATGCTTACATATCACCTATACCCAGTGCGTTATTTTCAGATGGATAAAATGAAGCTCAGAGAAGCCGTGTCTTACCCAAGATATCACAGTGAACAGAGCCAGGGACAGAACTCAAATTTTCTAACATTAAACCAAGAGTCAACAAATGTTTATTAAGTTCTTAGTCTACAATGGACAATGTCCTAGCCATTGAGGATGAAGAACTGAAAAATATCACCTGGGATATGGAAAATAAATTGATACCTGGCACAACTGCTTATAACAGCATCACAAACATGAAACACTTAGGTACAAGTCTAGCAAATATGCTCCAGACCTATGTGCTGAAAACTCCAAACACTGATAAAAGGAGTAATAAAAGACCTCAGGAAATGGAGTCATGTACCAAGCTTGTGGATCAGAAGACTCAGCAGCGTTAAGATGTCAATTCTCCCCTGTGGGCCTACAGACTTATAATCCCAATCGAAATCTTAATAAGATTTTTGCAGATGTTGATAAACTGAAGCTAAAATGTATATGGAGAGGTAAAGGAACGAGAATAGTCACAATAATTTTTTAAAAGAATCAGAAAGTTGGAAGATTCACACAACCTGACTTCAAGACTCACTACAGAGCTGTGGAATTGGCAAAACCATACATAAGATCCATAGAACTGAATAGACAATCTAGGAACAGACTCTCAAAAACACGGCCAATTGATTTTGACATATGCAAAGCAATTTAATGAGAAGAGTCTAGCCTTTATAATACATGCTACTGAAGCAGTTCAGTACCTACCTATAAAAAAAAGAACTTTGATCCATACATTATATTATACTGTACATAAAAATTAACTCAAAATGGGTCTAAGACATAGACATAAAACTTAAAGCTCTAAAACTTCTAGAAGAAAACGTAAAATCTTTGTGACCTTGGGTTAAGCTACTCATTCAGAAAGAAGACCCTGAAAGTACAATCTAGAAAACAAACAACCTAATTAACATTGAAAAACCGCCAAATGCCGGAGAACATACAAACTGGATCACCCACATGTTACTGGCAGAAGTACAAAAGGGCAGTGCCCTCACGAAGACAGCTTTTTAGCTTCTTTAAAAAACTAAATGTGCATTTACCATATTATCCAGTCATTGTACTGATCGGCATTCCCAGGAAAGTAAAATTCATGTTCACACAAAAACCTATGTGTTAAAGCCCACAGCAGATTCACTCATAAGAGCTAAAAGCTGGAAACAATCCAGATGCTCGTCTCCGGGTGGGTGGTTAAAACTGCGGTACCTCCACATCAGGAATACTCCACGGCAATAAGAGTGAATGAGGTATTGATACATGCAGCCACTTTGGTAGAATGCAAAGGATTTATGCTGTGTGAAAAAAGATAATCTCAGAAGGTTACATACTGTATGAGTCCCTTCATACTACTATTGATACCCAAACAACTCAGGTGGAACTCAGGATTATGCTGAGACAACAAAAGCCAGTTTCTTTCTTCACCCGGCTCTCAAGCAGGAAACCAGAGAGTCTTCTTGCTGAAATCTGAGCAGCCCAAGTGTGCGTGTCCATTTGCTCAGTCTTGTCCAATTCTGCAACCCCTGGGACGATAGCCCGCCAGGCTCCTCTGCCCATGGTATTTCCCAGGCGAGAATACTGGAGTGGGCCGCCATTTCCTCCTCTGGCGACCTTCCCAACCCAAGGATGAAACCTACATCTTCTTCATCTCCTGCATTGGCAGGCGGGTCCCCTGAGCCACTCGGGAAGCCAAGAAGCCCGAGAGGCAATCAGACTTCCAATCAGATTGCTCCACTCTGCAGTCCTCAGTCAACATGCTCTAAGAACATCCTCAGAGCTCCTAAAGCAGCTCTCATCCCCGACTCTCAACAGAAGTTGGCAAATAAGGATTGCCAATCTTCTGAGGAAAGTCTCTAACCCAAAAGACAGAAGGCTGCAACAAAGTAAATAGAAAACAAGACAAACTAGGGGAAAAAAAACCACAAGATGGCTTGGAGAAGACTTCTCATATATATATATATATATATATATATATATACACACACACCAAGGGAGTCAGAGATCACAAAATACACAGCACACATGGAATGAGAACAAGATGTTATCAAAAAGGAGCATTCGGGGAACAAAAATAAACCTCAGAGAAGAAAACATAAACGAAATGAATGAGTTAAGAGAAGAGTGGAAGACAAAGCCAAAGATGTGTGTGTGTGTGCATGTGTGCGTGTGCATGTCTGAGAGAGAGAAGCAAAGAACAAAGGAACAGAAAAGAGGGAAGAAAAGAGAACAAAATGAAAGAGTCCGTCCTCCCAGCACGTCCAGGGAAAGAAGATTAGAGAAAATGAGGGGCAGGAACCCTGCAATAAAATCGCGCAAACGGAAGACATATATTAATAGCTTTTTAAATGGTACTAAGTAGAGTTCTCTGTGCTGTACAGTAGGACTTTACTTTTTATCTATTTTATATATAGTAGGATGTATCTGTTAATCTCAAACTCCTAACTCATCCCTACCCATCCCCTTCTTCCTTTGGTAACCATAAGTTTGTTTTCTGTATCTGTGTGTATTTCTAGAAAAGCATATTTTTATTGCAACAGTTTATAACATACTCTCAAGGGGGGAAAAATGTTATAGGAAGAATCTGTGAGAAGTAACCGCATCACAGAAAGCAGGATGTGAAGAGATGTCTTCCGAGCACACAGAGGTGATGAGACGCACCGGATCGTTTCTGGAGGGCCCGCTGTCACTGTTCCGAGCGTCACGTCGGGGGCAGGCCGATTCACAGCCTCTCTCTCCTCATCAGTCATGTACTCTCCTCTTATTTTTTTAAAAAGCACGTGTGTTTCAGGTTTTAGCCACAATTTAATTTAATTTAAAGGATCTGAGCCAGTTATCACAGTGAAATCTAGTGACTGATGGAGGCATTTTATTTTATAGCAAAGGTCACTTTTCAGAAAGGAAAAGCACCACCCAGCTTTCAGCTTGAAAATATGTCAGGCTGCCTATAGCTCTGTTCCCTATGGACAGCTTGTGCAGCTCTCCTTTCTGAAAAAGATGTCTTTTTGTTGATATACAGGATTCTCACAACGACTCTGACGGCCCCTGTTGGCAGCTCTCTGCTGCTCTGAATTGACAACCTGGAAACCGCACCACTGGGCGGGGGCCACGCTTGCGCTGCCCCCAGCGCTCCAGTTCCAGCGGCCTCATCAAAGGACCCAAGGCCGTCCCTGTGATGGGAAGATATGAGTTAGGCTAAGCAGCCAGGCCTCGGGAAGGCAGATCCGCCAAACGTTTTCATTTGATCACCACAATAGCATTTAAATCTGATTTTTGGAACAAATTGTTCATGTGCAGCCAAGAGTCTGTTCTGTCTTATGCTCTGAATTATTTTCCTTCAATAAACATTCCTGGGAAATACATGCAGTTTCTTACTATTTGAAATGGCATCATCGAGCAAAGACAGAGTAAACCCAAGAAAAGCCCCTAGACTGATGGATGGGCACTTCAGAGCTTAAAGTGACAGATCCATGTCACTCTCCCTCTTCAAAACCCTTTATCAACGGGAGTTTGCTGTCTGGCTCAGGAAACTCAAACAGGGGCTCTGTGTCAACCTAGAGGGGTGGGATGGGGTGGGAGATGGGAGGGAGGTTCAAAAGGGAGGGGATATACGTATACCTGTGGCTGATTCATATTGAGGTTTGACAGAAAACAGCAAAATTCTGTAAAGCAATTATCCTTCAATAAAAAAAAAATTTTTTAATCCTTTGTGTTCTAATTTCTCCAAAGAAGACATACAGATGGCTAATAAACACATGAAAAGATGCTCAACATCACTCATTATAAACCACAACAAGATATCAACTCACACCAGGGAAAATGGCCATCATCAAAAAGTACAAACAATAACTGCTGGACAGAGTGTGGAGAAAAGGAAACCCTCCTGCACCGTTGAGAGTGCAAGTTGTTACAACCACTATGGAAAACAGTGCAAAGTCTCCTTAAAATGCGGGCATAAAACTGTCATACGGCCCCAAAATCCTACTGCTGGGCATACACCCTGAGAAAACTATAACTGAAAAAGACACACGTGCCCCAGTGTTCACTGCGGCACTATTCACAATAGCTGGGACACGGAAGCAGCCTAGACGTCCATCGAGAGGAGTGGATAAAGAAGTTACGGTACATACACACAATGGAATATCACTCAACCATAAAAAGGAACCCATCTGAGTCAGTGCTAATGAGAAGGATGAACCTGGAGCCTAATGTACAGAATGAAGTAAGTCAGAAAGAGAAACACAAATGTTGTGTGTTAACATAAATATAGACTCTGGGAAGACGGCGCTGATGGACAGGGCAGCGATGGAGACGCAGACCTGGGGAGCAGACTCCTGGGCAGGTGGAGGCGGCGAGGCTGGACAAGTGGGGCAGTAGCAAGGCAGCGGTGCTCACCATAGGCAAACTAGACACCGCGCGGGAATCTGCTCTGGGACCCCAGGAACTCAAGCCAGGGCTCTGCGACCGCTGGGCGG
Organism: Redunca redunca; assembly: GCA_006410935.1. Taxonomy (NCBI): domain Eukaryota; kingdom Metazoa; phylum Chordata; class Mammalia; order Artiodactyla; family Bovidae; genus Redunca; species Redunca redunca. The sequence goes on from SJYQ01006959.1 coordinate 20,539, forward strand.
GGTGGGAGGCGGGACGGAGGCTGCAGCACAGCGTGGCTGATCCGCGTGGGTGTCCGGCAGGGACCCGCACGACACTGCAGGGCAGCGACTCCTCAGTCAAATAAATGCTGAAAACCCTTTGTCTCCAAATTAAACGTGTGTGTATATCATATGGTATCACTGATACATGGAATCCAAAAATATGGCACAGATGGACGTGTTTACGAAACAGAAACAGACCCACAGGCATAGAAAGCAAATTTATGGTTACAGAGCTGACAGGAGGGATTAATTGAGAGTTTGAGATTAAAACATACACACTACTATATGTAAAATAGATAAACAACAGACCTACTGTCTAGCACAGGGAACTAGACTCGGTTTCTTGTAATAACGTATAATGGAAAAGAGCATGAAAATATATATGTGTGTGCACATATACACATATATACTCTGAGTCTTTGTGCTGTACACCTGAAACTAACATGTTGTGAATCATATACTTCAGTGAAAAAATAAAACAAATCCTTTGTCTTCAGTTCAATTTTCCTCTGCCTTGTCCTCATTTCACTCTTTCCCTCTCAGGCTCTCCCCCAAGCACAAGATGTAATATGTAAATTTACATATTACATATTTGTAATTTACATATTACATCTTTTACATATTGCATTGACAATAATATACAGATATAGTAAATACTTACTCATCAAAAAATACTGAGTTTCCAATATATCATACACTGTGCTAGAAACTGGAATTACTCTGTTAACCAGTGGAGAAGGAAATGGCAGCCCCCTCCAGTGTTCTTGCCTGGAAAATTCCGTGGATGGAGGAACCTGTTGGGCACTAGTCTGTGGGATCACCAAGAGTCAGACACGACTGAGTGACTGACGCACACGTGTTAACCAAAAATATATATATATTTGTGGGGGTTATTAGTAATGGGAATTAAAACTTGAAATTCCTGGGTCACTAGTAAACCTTCCCTCCTTTCATCCATCTGTCCATCCATCACTTTGCCCCTTGTACATATTAATTGCCCCGTCTCCGTTCCTGTCACAAACACAAAGGACATAGGAAACAGTATTATTTTAACTGACACGTTCAGGAACCAGTAATGCCAAACCCGTCAAAATGCTAAAAATAGACGCCAGCGCTCCCTGTTCACAGTCAACAACAGCAGAAATTAAAAGATTTTAATTATCAAACCAATCAAAGAGCGCGTTTCCAGCACCCAAGCTGGCTATCAGATTAGATTTAACTAGAATTTTAAAATGAGCCAAACACCTGTGCAGGCCCCCTAGCCCCTGTGTGTCCCCAGGCCCACTCGTTTGGGAGTGAGAGAGTCACATTTATAGAAACGCGGTGGCTCTCAGCTCTCCCTGGCCTGCTGCTGAGTGTTTTCCAGGGCCCCTGGACGCTCCCCGAGCACTTCTGCGCGGCCCCGAGCCAGCCGGCTGGGACTCAAGAGCCGGGGCTCGCAGCCACCGCTCCCTTCTCTCCTGCTTGGCTTCCGTCCTGGCTGCGCGGCCCGGGCAGCGGGCCTCCAGCTCCGAGGGGCCTGGGGACGTGCGGCTTCCGGCAGTGTCGCCTGAGGCCACGCTGTGCTCGGGCTGTGCTTTGCTAAGGCTGCCCGATCTCCAATACGGCAAGCGCCCTCCCCTGCGGACTGCCCAGAGGAATGGACAAAACAGACAGCCTGCCCTGCTCTCTCCACTAAATATACCTTGTCAGGAGTCCAGAGCGCCGCCGCACACCAAGCCCGAGCAGAAGCAAACGCCCGGCGTATTTATGTGCGGATCTGCAAAACGCCAGGCCTCTGGGCAACCGTGTCGGATGCGGAGTCAGAGGCCAAGGCCGAGCCTCCCACCTCGCCTAACAAACCTGCAAGCCCGCGTGACTGGCACACGCGGAGGCCGGCGGGGCTGCAACCAGACCCTACACTTACAGACAGCCCTACCGTGCACGCCCAGGCGCGCAGGACGGACAGGGCTTCCAGAAGGAGGGGAAGGACAGCTGTACGGAAGACGTGCCGAAGACACAGCGGGACGCGGGACGGTAAACACGCGCAGCCCGTGAAGACGGTCTGCTTAGCTCGTTGGGCCCGCGCCTGTCCTTCCCCCTGAGCCCCTCTCACCTGGCCGATCCCTCCCTCTGCCTGGGCTGAGACAGAGCTTCAGGCGCTTCCCTGAGGACACAGGGGGAAGCACGGAGCTCCCTCTGCCCGGACCTCCAGGCAGCCCCGAGTTCAGGTGTGCCTTTTCCACTGCTTGCTGAGACCCAGGAAAGCAAAAGAGCAGCAACTCGGGACTGATGAAAACAATCGGTGCTGCTCATCTTAAATTTAAACTCACCTGTTTTTCATTGAAGTACAATTGATTTATAATGTTATATTAGTTTCAGGTATACAACATAGTAATTCAGGCTTTTTTTTTTTTTGCAGATTAGACTCCATTGTAGGTTATTACAGGTGGCGGCTAGAATGCCCTCTGCGTGCAGTATAAAGTTTGTAATTTATTTTATGCAGAGTAATTTGTATCTGCTCACCCCATACCCCTAATTTATCCCGCCCTACCCACTTCTCAGAGAAGGCAATGGCAACCCACTCCAGTACTCTTGCCTGGAAAATCCCATGGATGGAGGAGCCTGGAAGGCTGCCGTCTATGGGGTCGCACAGAGTTGGACACGATTGAAGTGACTTAATGCTTAACACTGCCCGCTTCTCTTTCCTCTTTGGTCACCAAAAGTGTGTTTTCTGCATCTGTGTAGATTCACCTTTTGGGCGTGGTCTAGCTCACAAGACCTTCTTCAGAGTATGGGTTGCAGGCCCTTCCCAGAATAAAGGCATACAGACCAGGACGTATGCAGACAGGATGTCACATGTGACCACCCCGCTCTCTGACAGATAAATGCCAGTGAACAAAGCTCTCCCTAAAGAGACCAGCTCGTCCACCTCCCTCAGCAGGAGAAAGAGAAACCAGAGGGCTTCTCTGTCCTGCCTAAGGGGGTTTGGAACAAAAGTTCATTCAATCCTCAAGCCAGAATATACCAAGATAGGAGCTTGAGAAGAGAGGCGCTGTTTTTCTCTACAGATTTCAGAAGAGTGGATATGCCTTCTGTATCGTTTCAAATTTTGGAGACACTTCACCTTCAGAATCGTTGGCGGTCTCCTGCCTCCCTCTGAAACTCAAGGTCAGTCCACACAGGCACTGGTTGAGGACGCTCTGCACAGCGTTTAAAATCAGCTTCTCCCTGCCAGTGTTTTGGGGCTGTGATTACACCCACACACACATTCTCCCTGCTCAGGAGTCATTCCCAAGAGGCCTCCTTCATCCATACAGATGGATTCCTGGTGATCCCACCCTTCCAGCCCTCCAGACGGGCCTAGGCTGAGCACACCTGGCTCTGCTGAAAGCAAGCCCTGTCACTGACCTTTGTAGTCACGTACATTTACCTTTATGCCCAGCTCACTAAACTGTTCACACTGCCTGAAGTGTGGGCGCTTAGTCGCTCAGTCGTGTCGGACTCTCTGTGACCACATAAACTGCAGCCCTCCAGGCTCCTCTGTCCGTGGGGTTCTCCAGGCAAGAATACTGGAGTGGGATGCCATGCCTCCTCCAGGGGATATTCCCAACCCAGGGATCAAACCCAGGCCTCCCTCATTGCAGGTGGATTCTTTACTGTCTGAGCCACCAGGGAAGCCCTCCTGAGGTGTACAGATGACCTGTGAGTATACACACCTGTATTCGACCCAAATATAGGCCAAAGATTGGGGCCAAAGACTTCATGAAATTACAAACCTACACTAAATACGCAATCCTTCATCCCCTCTACTAGGAAATCAGCCCCAGTTACTTTCAAGTTTCACGTAGCTATGAGCTAGGGAAATGCCTTTCAAGGGTCTAGCCCTAAATTCTAGACTGCTGCTTTATTTGGTTTTACTTTCACAATATAATTAGTAGAGCTTACTGTGCTGCCTTTGGACTAAAATATTTGTATATTGTCTTCAAGGTGTCTATAATTACTGTACTTTTATACTTCTGAAATTATAAGCCCTTAGTTAAACTTATCAGTTAAAAAACAGCAAGCATTTTGACTAAAATTCTTTGCAAAGGAGTGAAAAAACAGCCTGGAATTGAAGACTTTTCCCTAACCCGCTCAAGACAAAGTAAATGGAGTTTGGAACACAGAGGGGAAAATGAAGTTCTAAAGAAATGTCACATAAAGGGAACCAGATCTGGTACTTTGCAAAATAATACTGCCATTGTGTTTAAACAAAAAAACGAGAAAATTGATTACATTAAATGTTCCTAGTCTTTGTGGTAAATTGCAAATAGCTCCAGATTCTTTAAACCCACCTCCCTGTTTCCATACCTTTTTCTAAATTGTGCCAGTTCCAGCCTAGGTTTTAAAAGGTCTGAGTGTTTCTATTTGCCTTCTTGTGTTTCTGCCATATATGAGAAGTTCTTGCCTGGCTTGCCTGCCAGCCTCAAGCAAGGACGAGTCACTCGTCCAGCCAAGCTGCTCCAACCCACCAGCCTGGATCAACTCGCCCCCAGGCAACCCAAAGACACCTGAGTCTAGCCGAGATCAACAAAACTGACTGGCCAACCCCAGTCTAGATCTCCTGACTCCAGGCTGCCCTGCAGACACACGTGAAGAAAATAACGCTTTTGTTACAGACTACTGAGGACCTTTTTTCTTATTTTGTTATTTGTTATTTAACGATACTTTTTTTAACCAATACCATCTAATTAATAGGATCTATAACCTTGAAAAAATATTAACTTTAATTCCACTTAGAAATTTGTTCCTTTGGAAAAGTTAAATTCTAACTCCTCTGGAAATTAAAGCTGCTGCTGCTGCTGCTAATTCACTTCAGTCGTGTCCGACTCCATGCGACCCCATAGACGGCAGCCCACCAGGCTCACCGTCCCTGGGATTCGCCAGGCAAGAACACTGGAGTGGGCTGCCATTTCCTTCTCCAGTGCATGAAGTTGCTAGATAGAGCTAACATTGGGCTTTCAAACCAAAGTGTGATAGAGTGTTTGGATGCATATTTTACTCTATATTTTAAAGTGAGTGTTCTATATGGACACAGACACACACACACACACACACACACACACACACACACACACAGTCTAATTGACCAGACAGAGATGAGAGAAAATAGAAATCAAGATACAAGGACAGTCCATTGACTTTTTAGTAGAATTCTGAGCAATAACGCCTTAGCAATACGCCTGACAGATTTATAACTGACCAGTAGCCTGGTTCCATCTTACAAATTTCCAAAGGAAGACTTTGTTCCACCTTACCAACCATTCCACACACTGCAATTCAGGAAAGGACCACTCATCTCTATACCATGTAATCCCAGCGAACTTTCTAGGAGGCAGAGATACAGTGATAGCAACTCGACAGCTACCTTTAGCAATTTACTTTTAGCGATGTAGTCACTCGCTAAACAAGGATTCCCTACAAAGACAAATCAGCATCTATATTCCAGCTTTGCAAACTATTTTCTATAAGCCGTAATTGGCATTAATCAGCAAGCACCTTTCAAGCTTCTGAAATCATATAAGAAGACAGAGCTTGATTATCCTAATTTCTGTTCTTTCTTTTCTTGCCCAGGGTGAAATGAAACCACTCCACGGGTCTTCATGCTAGGAAATAATGGAAAATCATTTATTTAAATTAAAGCAATTTATTAGTCTTTTATTTGCTAACAAGTTACCTTCAATTATTGAGAATATACAACTGTTGAAAAGTGGTATTCCCTTGGTTTGTTTCAAATTAATTATTATCAACTCAGCTCTGTGGAGTTTATTAAGAAATTAAATCTTTATGAATATAAAATACATTTATAAGAATAAAAAATGAGAAAACTACTTCATCTGCCAAGTAGCTGAGAATTTTATATTTAAATTCATTCAAAGTAGTTCTGAAGCAGTTTAAATTCTGCAGCATGCGAACATTCACTGACTCCTTCTTTAAGAGTTAGAATGACTCACTTCTATATATAAAATAGGTAACTGATGAGAGCCTCTGTACGGCACAGGCGACTCTACTTAATGCTCTCTGGTGACCTAAGCAGGGAAGGAAATTTAGAAAGCAGTGGATACGTGTATATGTATAACTGATTTACTTTGCTGTTTAAAGAAACTGGTAGAACATTGTAAAGCAACTATGCTCCAATAAAAAAATAGAATTCCTACAGTCTCATTCATTGGGCATGATATGAGGATATGTATAAAATTTCATATAAACCTGAGAAAGTACCTGTTTGTCCTGAAAAATCTGTTTTATCATCGTTCATTCAAAAACATTTACCGAGTGCTGTCCTAGTCAGGGCCCCTGCAGGAAACAGACGGCACCCTCGAATCAGGAGGTTTGCAGGAGGGGCTCCCTCTAACAGCCGGGCAGGCTGAAGGGCAGGGCAGACACGCGGGATCAAGCGTCACATCTGCAGGGCCCCTGAACCCACGGTGCAGAATGGAGGGGCATGTCACAGCCCTCGGGCGGGGTCAGCCAGAGGACTGCCTTAGAGAAGCAGTGACTGCAAGAGCTCTCGGTAAAGTGCGGCAGAACACGACCTGCCTTTTGAACCCGTGTCTCGGTGCTAACTCGGGTGCTGTCTGAGTTTAGGTAAGCATGTACACACTCCACCTTCCCTCGAGGTTCTGTTAATCACAGGTGCTGGGCTCAACGCTCTCCAAATCTCCTTCCACGGCTGACACTCTACACTCGACCTTCCCGTTGGACCGTCTGTTCCAATTCTGTGTTCAATCCTTCTTGAACACAGAAGAATTGAACATGCTACCTGAACGCCAAATATTTTTTTTTGGCTGTTTTGGGTCTTCACTGCGGCATGGAGGCGCTGTCTAGTTACGGTGCTGGGGTTTCCCTGGCTGCGGTGTGCTGGCCTACTTGCTCGGGGCAGGGGGATCTTATGTTCCCCGACCAGGGAAGTCCCATCAGATTCACTCTTTTGACTTACCTTCCCTCACTTAAACACTTCTATTTCACCTAGCCTAGCATCTTACTCGTTTAAAATGGTTAATAGATGGTTTCTAAATCTAATGTAGTCACACTGACTGCGGTGGGATACCATCACTTATCAATCTTTATCTACCCACTGGATTGCCACTCTGATTTTCAGCAGCTTGATAAACAAAATATCAGTTTTGAATAATTACATTATGTATTAGCTTTTTAGGCTTTTCATATCTGCTACCTCATTATACCATCATAGATTCCTTTTATAGCATTTTTCCATCATAAATAAATGTATTTAATTATATAAACTTGAAGTATTATAGAAATAAAAATTTTTATTTATTTGCATTCAGTACATTTTACCTAGTATGTTACAAATTTGAGATTATTCTATTTTTCATTCTTTTCATTTAACAAGTTGTAATAATATCCCATCTCTTCAAACAGTTTGGAACATACTATCAAACCATTGCTGATTCTCTCCTGGAATAGTTATTTCAGAGGAAGTTATTTTCTTAACAATTTATAGGTGCAGAAACTTGAGCACAGAAAATTGCAGTTTTCTGATGTATGATAAGTGAAGATTTTGAATTACTGTGACTCCTCCTGATATAACTTTTTCCACTGAAACATGAAGATGTTCCCCAAAATGTTGATGCTGGTGATCAATAATTATGATAAATATCACATAAAATCAATTTTTCATCAAAATCCTCAAAGAAATTACACAGAAGATATATATTTTTATTAGAAGTAGATATATAATAAATATAGATAGGTGGATGGATAGATGAGTAGATATAATGAGTAAGAGATGAATGGGTAGATTTGATGAATTGGAGCTGGGCTGCTCTTTCCATTGAGACTGTTAGGACCTGACCTGAGCCATGACAGGCTCAACAGGCCACACTAGGCCCAAGCCTCAGGTTCTTGTAAGCATGAGTCATAATTCTAGGAAGCCCCACCAAGGTCCCCGATGACCCAAGGTTGAGTCAATCAAGGTTAAGTCAATCACCATGATGACCCAAGATTGAGTCAATCACCACACACCAACTAAACTATTGCTCAGATAAAAGACCACCTGTATATAAGCAGCTGTAATTCAGAGCTCGGGGCTCTCGTCAAGACTCCACTGCACTGGATGAGACGGGAGCCCTAGCTCGGGCTAGTAATAAAACCCCTTTATGTTTTTGCATTGCTGTGGACGTCTTATTCTCAGTTTTGGGGACTCGGACTCTGGGCATAACAGAGACAAATAACCAAAGTCTGCATTCAGTTCAACTCAGTTCAGTCGCTCAGTCGTGTCTGACTCTTTGCGGCCCCATGGACTGCACACACCAGGCTTCCCTGTCCATCACCAACTCCTGTCCATGTGGGTTTACTCAGACTCATATCCATAGAGTTGCTGATGCCATCCAACCATCTCATCCTCTGTCGTCCCCTTCTCCTCCTGCCTTCAATCTTGCCCAGCATCAGGGTCTCTTCCAACGAGTCGATTCTTCGCATCAGGTGGCCAGAGTATTGGAGCTTCAGCTTCAGTATCAGTCTTTCCAATGAATATTCAGGACTGATTTCCTTTAGGATTAACTGGTTGGATCTCCTTGCAGTCCAAGGGACTTCAGGAGTCTTCTCCAGCACTACAGTTCAGAAGCATCAATTCTTTGGCACTCAGCCTTCTTTATGGTCCGACTCTTTGCGACCCCATGGACTGCAGTACGCCAGGATTCCCTGTCCTTCACCATCTCCCAGAGTTTGCTCAAGCTCATGTCCATTGAGTCCATCTCATGGGCAGCTCATGTCCATCCAACCATCTCATCCTCTGTCCTCTTCTCCTCCTGCCTTCAATCTTTCCCAGCATCAGGGTCTTTTCCAATGAGTCAGCTCTTTGCATCAGGTGGTCAAAGTATTGGAGTTTCAGCTTCAGCATCAGTCTTTCCAATGAATATTCAGGACTTATTTCCTTTAGAATGGACTGGTTGGATCTCCTTGCAGTCCAAGGGCCTCTCAAGAGTCTTCTCCAACACCACAGTTCAAAAGCATCAATTCTTCAGCTTCTGCTGCCGCTAAGTCACTTCAGTTGTGTCCGACTCTGTGCGACTCCATAGACCCAGCTTTATTTAGAGTCCAACTCTCACATCCATACACGACTACTAGAGAAACCATAGCTTTGACTAGATGGACCTTTGCTGGCAAAGTCTGCATTAGAATACAGTATTTGGGAAGAGACTGAACGTTTATCATTGCCTCTATGCTTCAGAGCTAAAATACTGAGCCTGATACAATCTTTACCGAGCTAGTCTCACCAGAAAATGAGAACCTGTTAATCACTCTTGAAAGGGATGGACCCTTGACCATATCCAAAGATATCCCAGCTGCATCCCACCAGCCTGTCTCACATGGCTGCTGAGACACGACACGGTGGAGAGAGTCGCCGCGGTGCTTCCTGTGTGCAGATGGACATCCCTCATGCAAGCTTGCAGGAGCACCCAGCATCCTGCCTCTTGCAGAATGGTGAACGATATTTGTTTCTTCTACCCCGAAATAACTCTGTTAGTTCTTCAGTTCTGGAGAAATTACTTAGTATAAGTGAACTCAATTACAATGTCTGGAACACAGAAGGCATGCATTGGGAATAAACTTTGCTATCGCTGAAGAAAGACTGAGGAGAGGAAGCAGGGAACATCTGCCCGTCCTGGCTGGAGGAGGAACTACATTCTCCCTCTCCTGGGATCTGACTCTAGCTTGTGGTGCCAGCAAGCCACACTGTCTCTCACTTGAACTCTCATCGCCTTGCCCATAAATGTTTAAGTATGTGAGTTGCAAGTATGTATGGATGAAATGATAAAGACTCCTTCAAAGAAGTATAACGCTATGTCCACTTAAGAAAAATTGCTACTTTCTTATATCTTTTTTTATATCTTTCTGTCTCTCTCTCTCTCCTCCTCATTTTCGGTGTCTGTTCAAACCAGGATCTAAAAGTTTCATACAGTTCAACAGGTCAGCAAAAAGCTGCTATGTCCCTTCCATCTGTTTCAATCTCTCTTTTTCACTCCTTCACTCTCTGTTTGATTCACTTGTAAAAACCAGATGCTTCTGTTGTTGAGTTTCTCTCTATGTGCATTTTACAGGCCACAAACCCATGTCATATATATGTTCCTATGCTTCTGTATTTCCCATGAATTTATATTAATTTCTTTGCTTCCTGTGGAGCTAGAGGCCTAATCAGATTCATGCTTCATTTGAGGAGAAGGAAGGAGTAGCCTTCTCATTCTAATACCCAAGGGAAGAGGTTGGGCTTCATATGCCATATAATCAGAGAATCATTCTGCTTGCTTTTAACTTCTGTTCTACCTCTAAATTTTCCAAGAGACTGTGTAAAGAACAGACACACCCTGGCTGCCAGACTCTTACCTTCCGTGACAAGGGAGGAGGGACCATCTGTTATAAACACAGAGCCTCTCTGACTCCAGGCTAGCAGTTGGCTGTATCTGCACCGATCTCACGCTCTCCCAAGTCTGAGCCCTGAAATCGGGTCTCCATTACAGATGCTTCCTTCCCTTTCTATCCTTTGCTCCATCAAAGGTATTCAGTAAAGACCCTCTCAATCCCTTAGATCCCTCCTCATTAAAGGATGCATCTTAGCCTTGAACATCTAGCTCATAAAGTCCCCATGATCTCAAAGGATCATGGAGCTCCTCCATCCTTTGACCTGTTACAAAGGGGATTCACTGTCCTTACTGTTATAGGTCTAAGGGAAACACTTGCTATTCAGTCATGTCCGACTCTTTGTAACCCCATGGACTGTAGCACGCCAGGCTTCCCTGCCCTTCACCATCTCCAGGAGTTTGCTCAGACTCATGTCCATTGAGTCAATGATGTCAGTCAACAATCTCATCCTCTGTTGTCCCCTTCTCCTCCTGCCTTCAATCTTTCCCAGCATCAGGGTTTTTTCCAATGAGTCGGCTCTTCACATCAGGTGGCCAAAGTATTGGACCTTCAGCATCAGTCCTTCCAATGAATATTCAGGGTTGATTTCCTTTAGGACTGATGAGTTTGATCTCCCTGCTGTCCAAGGGACTCTCAAGAGTCTTCTCTTGAAAAGGGAAACACTACCTCCTTCTCAAAGCAAAGACACTTTTCTAAAATGATGTACTGTTTCCATCTATACAGTGAAATAGCAGGCAACTCTGTCTGATAAGTCCAGTCTCCATCATATAGGATTTAACACGGAGTAATGTAATAGGATTATAGGATTTCATGGAACAGGTCACAGAAGCCAAGAAAACTTTTACAAAGGGTACCTGATATAATCCTTAAAGGAACGTTGCCAGTAGCCTCATCATCCTCATTCTACCAGTCAAACTGAGAAACTTGCCAAGGGACATAAAACTCTCTTTCCATTACAACATATGGTATTTAATCAATATTCAAATTAGCAATGGCTGTCCAAAGTCAGACAATGACAAGAAAAAAGAAAAATGTATTTTAAAAATCTGCATGGGTCAGACTATGGGCAATATTCATTCTGCATTCAAACTGGTGCAGCCATCTTTCAGAATCAAGGGAAGAAAAAATAAAGAGTAAAACTCCGCATGTTATTCTGGGCCCGGGAGATTGGCAGGTCGCCCGAGGGGGCAATCTCCTCTTACTGATGGAGATGCAATATGCTGGTGCTGCAGAGGCAAGACACAGCTTGGCACTGTTCTGCTTTTGGCTCCAAAACTGTAAGCTTGTTCCTCGCTGAGCTGTTTCTCTCTCCTCACCCCATTCTCTCACGTGGCATCATCGGTGCTTTCCTGTAAACCTCTTTCCTTTTACTACTCAGCACTATTTTTTAATATCAGAGTATATGTGATATTTAGGATTTAGCTAAACATTCGGGTTTTCTATATCAAGTCGAGAACTAATTTCATTTGCTTGTCTCTGTAACCTCCCCTGCTGGGTGCCAGCACTGGAGAGCTCTTGTCTATTCCACTACCTAGTCCCCAGGTGTCTCCTGATTTGTTCAAGCCTAAACAATAGGGGGAGAAGGCCATGGCAGCCCACTCCAGTGTTCTCGCCTGGAGAGTCCCAGGGACGGGGGAACCTGGTGGGCTGCCGCCTGTGGGGTCGCACAGAGTCGGACACGACTGAAGTGACTTAGCAGCAGCAGCAGACAATAGGGAGGAGGGTAAGTTAGGGCCCGTCATTCTGTGCCTTTGGTTTTTACTGGAATGAGGACTTCCCTGGTGGCTCAGATCGTAAAGAATGCGCCTGCGTGTGGGAGACCTGGACTTGATCCCTAGGTGGGGAAGATCCCCTAGAGAAGGGCGTGGCAACCCACTCCGGCACTCTTGCCTGGAGAATCCCATGGACACAGGAGCCTGGACGTCTATGGGGTCGCTAAGCGCCGGTCACGACTGAGCGACTAGGCACCGCCGGCAGCTGATTCACGACGTTGTGTTAGTTTCAGGCGAACAGCACGTTGATTCAGTGTTTTTGCGGACTATACTCCATTGTAGGTTATTACAAAACATGGCTATACTTCGCTGTGCTCTACAGCATACCCCTGTTGCTAATCTATCTTATACAGAGTAGTTCATATCTGTTTATTCGAAACCCGTAATTCGTACCCCCGCCCCCCTCCCCCCCGCCCGGTACCCACCAGCCTGTTTTCCGCGTCTGCGCGTCCGCTGCTGCTTTGCAGGTGCACTCAGTTCTGTATTTCTTAGACTGCACACATAAGTGATATCAGATAGTATGTCTATTTCACTGTCTCACTTATTTCGCTACGCATATTAATCTCCAGGTCCATCCACATTTCTGCAAATGGCAAGCTTTCATTCACTTTTATGACTAATAGTTCTTTGTGTGAATACACTGCGTCTTCTTAATCCGATGGTCTGTTGATGGGCACGTGGTTGTTTCCATGACCTGGCTATTGCAAACAGTGCTGCTCTGAACACTGGAGTGCGTGTATCTTTCTGAATTACTGTTTTCATTTTTTTCCAGATATATGTATACACAGGAGTGGAATTGATGGATCATATGGTAGTTCTATTTTTCGTTTTCTTTTTTGCAGGAAACTCCATACTGTTCTTCACAGTTGCTGCACTAATTTACATTTCTACCAACAGTGTAGGAGGATTCCCTTTTTTCCACATCCTTGCCAATATTTGTTATTTGTAGACTTTATGATGATAGATGTTCTGACTGGTGTGAGCTGATACCTCATTATGGTTTTGATTTGCATTTCTTTGATAATTAGTAATGTTGAGTATCTTTTCATGTGCCTCTTGGCCATCTGTATGGCTTCTTTGGGAAAATGTCTACTCAGGTCTTCTGCCCATTTTTGATTGGGTTATTTGGCTTTTTGCTGTTGAGTTGTATGTATCAAATATATACTGGATATTAATCCCTTCTCAGTCAAATCATTTGCAAATATTTCATCCCAATCCATAGGTTGTCTTTTCATTTTTGTTGATGATTTTCTTTGCTGAGCAAAAGCTTGTACGTTTGCTTAGGTCCCATTTGTTTACTTTTTGCTCCTATTTCTTCTACCTCAGGAAACCGATCCAAAAAAAACATTGCTGCACTTTTTGTCAAAGAGTGTGCTGCCTATGCTCTCTGCTAGAAGTCACATGGTTTTTGTTCTTACACTTAGTTCTTCAAACCTTTTTGAGTTAATTTTTATATATGGTGTAAGGAAATGTTCTTTTTTTTTTTTTTTCAGACAGGATAGACATTTTTATTTTCTGAATGCCTGAGGCAAGCTTAAACATTCTGTTGTACCTCAGCATCAGTTTTGTTTTTTTTTTTAAGAAAAAAAATTTACTTCTGGTTGAAATTACAATTTACAATATAAGTATACATGTTTCAATGCCATTCTCCCATCTCATCCCACCCTCTCCCTCTCTCCTTCTAATCCCACTGTTTTTCATGTAGCTGTCCGATTTTCCCAGCACAGCTTATGGAAGGACTAAATTTTCTCCATTGTACATTTTTGCCTCCTTTGTCATAGATTAACTGACCATAAGTCCATGGACTTATTTCTTGTCTCTATTCTTCACCGATTTATGTGCCTGTTCTGCAGCAGTGAGACACTGTTTTGATTAATGTAGTCTTGCATTATAGTCTGAAGTCTGGGAGGGTTATACCTCCAGCTTTCTCCTTTTTTTCCTCAAAACTGTTTTGGCAGTTTGGAGTCTTTAATGATTCCAGTACAAAGAAACAGAGGAAAACAATAGAGTGGGAAAGACTAGAGATCTCTTCAAGAAAATTAGAGATATCAAGGGAACATTTGATGCAAAGACGGGCACAATAAAGGAACTGTATGGACCTAACAGAAGCAGAAGATATTAGGAAGAGGTGGCAAGAACTCATGGAATAACTATATAAAAAAGATCCTCATGACCCAGATAACCACAATTGTGTAGTTACACACTTAGAGCCAGACATCCTGGAGTATGAAGTCAAGTGGGACTTAAGAAGCATCACTACGAATGAAGCTAGCAGAAATGATGGAATTCCAGCTGAATTATCTCAAATCTTTAAATATGATTCTGTGAAAGTGGTACTCAATATGCTAGCAAATTTGGAAAACTCAGCAGTGGCCACAAGACTGGAAAAGGTCAGCTTTCATTCCAATCCCAAAGAAGGACAATGCAAAAGAACGATCAAACTCCTGCACAGCTGCACTCATCTCACACACTAGTAAAGTAATGCTCGAAATTCTCCAAGTTAGGCATCAACAGGTCATGAACCAAGAACTCCCAGATGTTCTAGCTGGATTTACAAAAGGCAGAGGAACCAGAGATCAAACTGCCAAATCAATTGGATCATCAAAAAAGCAAGAGAGTTCCAGAAAAACATCTGCTTTATTGACTATGCCAAAGCCTTTGACTGTAGATCACAACAAACTATGGAAAATTCTTAAAGAGATGTGAATAACAGACCACCTTACCTGCCTCCTGAAAAACCTGTATGCAGGTCAAGGGGCAACAGTTAGAACTGGACATGGAACCCCAGATGGGTACAAAATTAAGAAAGAAGTATGTTAAGGCTGTATGTTATAATCCTGCTTATTTAACTTACATGCAGAGTACATCATGCAAAATGCCAGACTGGATGAAGCACAAGCTGGAGTCAGGATTGCTGGGAGAAATATCAATAACCCCATATTTGCAGATGACACCACTCTTATGGAAGTAAGTAAAGAGCAACTAAAAAGCCTCTTGAAGCTGAAAGAGGAGAGTGAAAAAGCTGGCTTACAACTCAACATTCAAAAAACTAAGATCATGGCATCTGGTCCCATCACATCATGGTAACTAGATGGGGAAACAATGGAAACAGTGACAGACTTTATTTTCTTGGTCCCCAAAATCACTGCAGATGGTGACTTCAGCCATGAAATTAAAAGATGCTTATTACTTGGAAGAAAAGCTATGACCAACCTGGACAGTGTATTAAAAAGCAGAGACATTACTTTGCCAACAAAGGTCCCTCTAGTCAAGGCTATGGTTTTTCCAGTGGTCATGTATGGATGTGAGAGTTGGACTGTGAAGAAAGCTGAGCACCAAAGAATTGATGCTTTTGAACTGTGGTATTGGAGAAGATTCTTGAGAGTCCCTTGGACTGCAAGGAGATCCAACCAGTCCATCCTAAAGGAAATCATTCCGAAATATTCCTTGGAAGGACTGATGCTGAAACTGAAACTCCAATACTTTGGCCACCTGATGCAAAGAACTGACTCATTGGAAAAGACCCTGACACTGGGAAAGATTGAAGGTGGGAGGAGAAGGGGGTGGCAGAGGATGAGATGGTTGGATGGCATCACCAACTCCATGGACATGAGTCTGAGCAAGCTCTGGGAGATGGTGAAGGACAGAGAAGCCTGGCGTGCTGCAGTCCGTGGGGTCGTAAAGAGTTGGACACGACTGAGCAACTGAACAGCAATGAGAGATTTCATATGAATTTTAGATTATGTTTTTAGCTCTCTGAAAAATACCATGGGTATGTTGACAGAGATTGTGCTAAGTCTATGACTACTTTGTACCCTTTTAAGATGATTGGAAACATTGCCAAATTTTTTTAACAGGCTCTCTATTAAAGGATCCACTCCTTATAGGCAAGATGTGTTTTTGCTGTGCTCGTCTTTTCCAAATCACTGTATTCCAACATTCGTATATTCATTCACCCACCCATTAATTTATTTGGACACCCATCAATCTATCCATTCCCTTGACCGCTTATTCATTTATCCATTTAACAAACAGCTGTTAAAGCCCTGCTCTATGTTAGGAACCACTGTCAAACCATTCTCTCCATTTCATCATCCTATCTCATTCCTCCCTTTTTTCTCTTGTTCTACTCAAACTTCTGGATCCACCTCAGTAACGTTGTCATTCTTCATTGTCACCTTCATTGTCACCTTCAGCCTCTCAACATCTTATGTGTTGATTAATAAGAAAAGTTTAGAGAACGAGGATCTGGAAACCGAGGTAAGCAACAAAGAGGAAGGTTAGGGAGGGTTCAGGAAGTGAAGTGGCCAGAGGATTATCCAACCCAATCAAATTTCTAGGAATGTACATTGGGAATACTGGTATATAATTTAAGTTTTATAAAACGTTTGATATGGAAGGGGGAAACCAATATTCTTATAAAATAAGCAGATTTCCCAAGGCTAAGTTGTTGTGAGTGGTTTACACTTAGATTTATTTTTCATTTAGATTTATATTTCAAACAGTGGAAGTTGGCACCATGCAATAATCCTACTTTGATATATCTGAAGTGATACTGTTTTGTTAAAGAAGACCATGGTTTTGTCAGGACTCACTAGATGTTTAGACACATTTGGGGATGAAACAGACCTGAGTTCAAAGCTAAACTCTAACATTTTCTACCCATGTGACTTTAGGCAAGTTATTACCATTTCTGAGCCTCTGTTTCCTCATTTTTACAATAAGAATAATAATACTTCTCTGTGTAAAGTTTTGAAAAGTAAATGAGATATGTGATAAAATTTTTAGCCCTGCCCCTAACACATAGTAAAATGTTTAATTAAAGTACCTATTATTAGGACAGTAACGTGGATTTGCTATAAAATGGCAACCCACTCCAGTGTTCTTGCCTGGAGAATCCCATGGACAGAGGAGCCTGGTGGGCTACCGTCCACAGGGTCGCAAAGAGTCGGACACGACTGAGCGACTTAACCTTCATAAGCAAATTTAGGTAATTCTTTGTTTATTTTCATACATGCCTACTTCTATGTAAACAGGAGAGGACATCACCTATATGAAAATGTGTACCAGCTTCAGTTCTCAGGTAAGGACACATAATTTAACGGAGACTTTATATCTTTAAAGAAATTCCACATCTGCCTATTTTACTGACAATGAATGTCTAGCGTGGACACTTCTGGGAAAGTCTCTGAACTTCACTTATTAAATCAACTGCATCCTTCTTTTGGCTTTACTTCATAATGGGAAGTAACCCTGAACAAATTAATCCTTTATGTCCTAACTTAATAAAATTTTAATTCACAGGTTTGGGCCAGAAGGTAATAAAATGTAAATCAAATAAGATTATGGGGAAAATAAATCAACCATTAGAAGAATTTTTTTCAGTAACCCAGAAGCCAGCTAGGATGACCCTGCATCTTAAAATGAGCATAAAATTGGTGTAGACCCTGTGCCTCAGCAGTGGGAAGGCCAGTGCTCTCCTCACGATTCCTGCAAATGGACTGGGAGCTATGGTTCTTATGGTCTCCAATTATCAGCTTCTTCTAAAGATAAATTATTCAACATATGAATAATTCAACTTTTCCCAACATTGTACTGACCCAAACTTGAAACTTGACCTTTTTCTTTGGATTTCTATAAAGACAAATTCTTCGCAAAAAGCATTTATGTGCAGAGCTGACTTTGCTGAAGGTTTGGAGAGGAAGGAAGGAGAGGAGGTGGTCCACCATCACAATAATGAAAAAACAAAGAGCTGTGGCTGATTCTGAGACGAGTCTTCCCAGAGTTCCATTATTGACTCTGCCATGGCAGCTGCTGTGGTCCAGCTTACATCCCAATTTCTTTTTTTTTTTAATTTATATTTATTTATTTTTAATTGAATGAAGATTGCTTTACAATATTAGTTTGATTTCTGCCATAAATCAACCTGAATTGGCCATAGGTGTACCTATGTCCCTTCCCCTATTTCTCTTCCCCTGCTCCATCTTGAAATGTCCTAGAAAAGCTAACAAATCTTCTTGCTCTTTAATGGTGTATCCAGTTCTCTCTGGCTATTCTTTCTAAATCAGTGCCAGATCTGCTTTACATTGGATGAATCCCAACTGTTCATTTGTTGAACAATAGGTCAGTCTTCTGTCCTGGCCCCACAGAAAACCAGTAGAAAACCAAGGTGTTCTTTACCACGATCTTGTTTGCTAAAAAATCCTAAACAGTAATTCCTCCTTGTTATGGAAGTACTTAAGGAGGTAACTACATAATCATAAGGGATTTGATTTAGGTCATACCCAAATGGTCTAGTGGTTTTCCCTACTTTCTTCAATTTAAGTCTGAATTTGCTAATAAGGAGTTCATGATCTGAGCCACAGTCAGCTCCTGGTCTTGTTTTTGTTGACTCTATAGAGCTTCTCCATCTTTGGCTGCAAAGAATACAATCAATCTGATTTTGGTGTTGACCATCTGATGATGTCCATGTGTAGAGACTTCATTTGTGTTGTTGGAAGACGGTGTTTGCTATGAACAGTGCATTTTCTTGGCAAAACTCTGTTAGTCTTTGCCCTGCTTCATTCCATATTCCAAGGCCAAATTTGCCTATTACTCCAGGTGTTTCTTGACTTCCTACTTTTGCATTCCAGTCCCCTATAATGGAAAGGTCATCTTTTTTGGGTGTTAGTTCTAAAAGGTCTTGTAGGTCTTCATAGAACCTTTCAACTTCAGCTTCTTCAGCATTACTGGTTGGGGCATAGACTTGGATTACTGTGATATTGAATGGTTTGCCTTGGAAACAAACTGAGATCATTCTGTCGTTTTTGAGATTGCATTCAAGTACTACATTTTGGACTCTTTTGTTGACCATGATGGCTACTCCATTTCTTCTGAGGGATTCTTGCCCACAGTAGTAGATATAATGGTCATCTGAGTTAAATTCACCCATTCTGGTCCATTTTAGTTCACTGATTCCTAGAATGTCGACGTTCACTCTTGCCATCACTTGTTTGACCACTTCCAATTCGCCTTGATTCATGGACCTGACATTCCAGGTTCCGATACAATATTGCTCTTTACAGCATGGAACCTTGCTTCTATCACCAGTCAAATCCACAACTGGGCATTGTTTTTGCTTTGGCTCCATCCCTTCATTCTTGAGTTATTTCTCCACTGATCTCCAATAGCATATTGGGCACCTACACCTACATCAAATCCCTTATGATTATACAGTGGAAGTGAGAAATAGATTTAAGGGCCTAGATCTGATAGATAGAGTGCCTGATGAACTATGGACAGAGGTTCATGACATTGTACAGGAGACAGGGATCAAGACCATCCCCATGGAAAAGAAATGCAAACAAGCACAATGGCTGTCTGGGGAGGCCTTACAAATACCTGTGAAAAAAACAGAAGTCAAAAGCCAAGGAGAAAAGGAAAGATATAAGCATCTGAATGCAGAGTTTAAAAGAATAGCAAGGAGAGATAAGAAAGCCTTCCTTGGTGATCAATGCAAAGAAATAGAAGAAAACAACAGAATGGGAAAGACTAGAGATCTCTTCAAGAAAATTAGAGATACCAAGGGAACATTTCATGCAAAGATGGGCTCAGTTAGGACAGAAGTGGTATGGACTTAACAGAAGCAGAAGATATTAAGAAGAGGTGGCAAGAATACACAGAAGAACTGTCCAAAAATGATCTTCATGACCCAGATGATCATGATGGTGTGATACTCACCTAGAGCCAGACATCCTGGAATGTGAAGTCAAGTAGGCCTTAGAAACCATCATTACGAACAAAGCTAGTGGAGGTGATGGAATTCCAGTTGAGCTATTTCAAATCCTGAAAGATGATGCTGTGAAAGTGCTGCACTCAATATGCCAGCAAATTTGGAAAACTCAGCAGTGGCCACAGGACTGGAAAAGGTCAGTTTTCATTCCAATCCCAAAGAAAGGCAATGCCAGAGAATGCTCAAACTACCGCACAATTGCACTCATCTCACATGCTAGTAAAGTAATGCTCAAAATTCTCCAGGCCAGGCTTCAGCAATACGTGAACCATGAACTTCCAGATGTTCAAGCTGGTTTTAGAAAAGGCAGAGGAACCAGAGATCAAATTGCCAACATCTGCTGGATCACGGAAAAAGCAAGAGAGTTCCAGAAAAACATCTATTTCTGCTTAATTGACTATGCCAAAGCCTTTGACTGTGTGGATCACAATAAACTGTGGAAAATTCTCCAAGAGATGGGAATACCAGACCACCTGACCTGCCTCTTGAGAAACCTGTATGCAGGTCAAGAAGAAACAGTTAGAACTGGACATGGAACAACAGACTGGTTCCAAATAGGAAAAGGAGTACATCAAGGCTGTATATTGTCACCCTGCTTATTTAACTTCTATGCAGAGTACATCATGAGAAACGCTGGACTGGAAGAAACACAAGCTGGAATCAAGATTGCCAGGAGAAATATCAATAACCTCAGATATGCAGATGACACCACCCTTGTGGCAGAAAGTGAAGAGGAGCTAAAAAGCCTCTTGAAGAAAGTGAAAGTGGATAGTGAAAAAGTTGGCTTAAAGTTCAACATTCAGAAAACGAGGATCGTGGCATCTGGTCCCATCACTTCATGGGAAATAGATGGGGAAACAGTGGAAACAGTGTCAGACTTTATTTTTTGGGGCTCCAAAATCACTGCAAATGGTGACTTCAGCCATGAAATTAAAAGATGCTTACTCCTTGGAAGAAAAGTTATGACCAACCTAGACAGCATATTGAAAAGCAGAGACATTACTTTGCAAACAAAGGTCCGTCTAGTCAAGGCTATGGTTTTTCCAGTGGTCATGTATGGATGTGAGAGTTGGACTGTGAAGAAAGCTGAGTGCCGAAGAACTGATGCTTTTGAACTGTGGTGCTGGAGAAGACTCTTGAGAGTCCCTTGGACTGCAAGGAAATCCAACCAGTCCATTCTGAAGGAGATCAGCCCTGGGATTTCTTTGGAAGGAATGATGCTAAAGCTGAAACTCCAGTACTTTGGCCACCTCATGAGAAGAGTTGACTCATTGGGAAAGACTCTGATGCTGGGAGGGATTGGGGGCAGAAGGAGAAGGGGATGATGCAGGATGAGATGGCTGGATGGCATCACTGACTCGATGGACGTGAGTCTGAGTGAACTGCAGGAGCTGGTGATGGACAGGGAGGCCTGGCGTGCTACGGTTCATGGGGTCGCAAAGAGTCGGACACGACTGAGCAACTGAACTGAAATGAAGGAGGTAACTGGGAAATGAGCTAAATTAATAAAATAAAGCCAGGAACGGAATATATTGTAGTGGAGGAAGGATTCTTCCAAGGTTAGAAAAGTGATCACAAAGAATGTTCAATAGGACCCCTCACTCAAATGAGGAGAAATTTCCATGCCTTTCCCCAATCTGACATTTCATTTGAGATATGGACATTTTCTTGGTCTTAGACACAGAAATTTGCTTTCAATTTAGAAACCAGTGCCAGGACATTGCTTGGTGGTGTGATGATCGGATAAAATAATAAGTGCATAAAAGTGTTATAAGCTAGGAGACATTTTTTTTTAAATATGGAGACCCATGACAAGGTACACAGCCTTCTTAAAAGGCACAGGATGAACAACTCTAGAAATCTGGACTAGATATATGGCAATGATGCAATAGTTTCTGCAGCAATATTTTAGTTCCTTTTCATGAATGATCTTGTTAGGGTAGTTTTCTTTGGTACATGATACACAGACTAGAATGTGAAGGAAGGTCAATATCACAAGTAGAGAGACCAAATGGAGAACCTATCTTGCATTAACTAAGAAAAATATGGACCCAAAGGAATCAATTATTATATTTACAATAAGACATGTTACGTTCATTCAGCATAGAGTATCTATTCTATTGTAATAAGCACATTTTCTTCCAATATGCAGACCGCCATGCAAAGGCAAGTTATAGATAGAAGAGTTCATGGTGAGCCTGAGAATAAAGTAGGAAAAATTGTATGATTCTTCCTTTGGTTATTACCAAATAGTAGCCCCAAATATCCATTCTCACAATAGAGACACACATGCATTTGATATAAAGTGTTCGTGCTAGTTGCTAAGATAGGGGGCTTTTTTACCCTAGAGATTGTTTACATAGATAGAGTCCCTATTTCTCTGACCTTTCTTTGCTGCATTAATCACACTGACCAGCCTATTCTCTCTGTTATCATCTTTTCTTGTATATGTAAATACCTTAAGTTAAGGCTTCTAGCCTTAGTTTCAGAAAACTAACATCATGGCATCTGGTCCCATAACTTCATGGGAAATAGATGGGGAAACAGTGGAAACAGTGTCAGACTTTATTTTTCTGGGCTCCAAAATCACTGCAGATAGTGATTGCAGCCATGAAATTAAAAGACGCTTACTCCTGGGATCACCAACCTAGACAGCACATTGAAAAGCAGAGACATTACTTTGCCAACAAAGGTCTGTCTAGTCAAGGCTATAGTTTTTCCAGTGGTCATGTATGGATGTGAAAGTTGGACTGTAAAGAAAGCTGAGCACTGAAGAATTGATGCTTTGAACTGTGGTGTTGGAGATGACTCTTGAGAGTCTCTTGGACTGCAGAAGATCCAACCAGTCCGTTCTAAAGGAGATCAGCCCTGGGTGTTCTTTGGAAGGAATGATGCTAAAGCTGAAAGTCCAGTACTTTGGCCACCTCATGTGAAGAGTTGACTCATTGGAAAAGACTCTGATGCTGGGAGGGATTGGGGGCAGGAGGAGAAGGGGACGACTGAGGATGAGATGGCTGGATGGCATCACTGACTCAATGGACATGAGTTTGGGTGAACTCTGGGAGCTGGTGATGGACAGGGAGGCCTGGCGTGCTGCAGTTTATGGGGCCACAAAGAGTCGGACACGACTGAGCGACTGAACTGAACTGAACTGAAGGCTTGTAGCCTAGAGGCCATTCAATCTTGTTAAACTGACTTCACCTATTCTGAAGGGGTCGATTGTACTACAGTCCAGTTTTTATTTGCTCTTCAGGGTCTCTATCTTATCCCCACTATTTCTAAGCCATCTGAGAGGCAACTCACTGTCCTGACTTCTTCACACAGCCAAATAAGTATGCTCAAAAAAGAAAATGTCAGCTTGCTTACTACCCTGCCATCTATTTCCTCTCCATGGTGGAAACTCACCAACACTTGTCTTTTCAAAAACCTGAGGGACCTCCCTCAGGCACTGAACAGCTGCCTAAAAATAGACTTCCCAAAATGTCAGAAAGTCCCTGAGCAATAACAAAACATAAATCATGAAGACCTGCAGAAGTTTGTCTCCAGAGGTTAAAGATAAAGCTTTAGGAAGTGGTGATGAAGGGACTCAGATTTGGTTTTTTAATTTTCTGAGCACTCTCCTTATTTTGCTCAGGATGTTTCAAAATAGCAAAACTTTTAACGAACCCCCATGGACGTAAGGCCATCTGAGCATATTGTCCAATATACATTTCAGAGCACAAACTCTATGCCAGTTCTTGTGGCCCATGAGCAAGGTCAAGTCAAGGTCGTGGCCACAGCTCTCATGGAATTTACACCCGGGGTGGAGACAGAAGGAAAAAACCAACAACTGGAACAGAGGATGAGAAACAATCTGAAAAGCACACACCTAGCTAACCGCCCAGGAGGGACTCAGTCCTCCTCAGCAATAGCAGGAGGTAAAGAGTGTAATCAAGACAGTGATCCCCAATTCTTTCCTGTCCCTGGGCTTTCTCCTACTCGGTGACGGCAGCATTTGGAATAACAGAGACAACAAACAAATTTATGCAAATTCACGAGCAATTTATTTACCCTGGTTATAACATGAGCAGAAATGTCCACAGACATGCAATATTCTCCCAAGTGCCCAGGTCACAGGCTCCATTCAGCCATTTACCTAACACCCAAAAGACCTCTTTGATTCATTATTTGTGAACCTCACAGAACCCTCCAGAACTACTCCTTTGGTTAAAGTCAGTTCAATCATTGCTTTTATTGAAGTCTCTTATTAGAACGGCTTGATTTGTTTTTCTCCATATAACATCATTAAGAAGAGGAGGGGCCACATCAATTAGGAGAGAAACCAATACATTTAGTTCCTTGTTAGACTCTCTGCTCCTGTAGGTTGAGCCCAGAGCTCTTTCATGTCATTGCCAGAAAACTGTAAGCACACAATCATCTTACCCTCATCATCTTTGTTTTTCAAACGTCTACCAAGAATTTACTGAATTAAAATATTCCATTTTGACACCAAATATATTTCCCTCTCCTGTATCATGGATTTCGTTTTTGACCATTTTACTCTTGGGTAAACTCCAGGAGCTGGTGATGGACAGGGAAGCCTGGCGTGCTGCGATTCACGGGGTCTCAAAGAGTCGGACATGACTGAGCAACTGAACTGGACTGAATTGAACTGAACCCAATTTAAGGGATGGTGAAACATGAAAAGCAGACATCTTCTCCAGTCCAAAAGAGGTGCCAGCTAAGATGGGTATGGCAGGGTGGATGGAAGCTATCTCATCAGTGAAGAAGAGGAAGGGACAGCCAGCAACAGGGTCAAGACCCAGAAAAGTGGGAAAATGTGATTCCTTCAAGGAAGAACACGTTTGTAAAAACGGAGCATTTGGGACATCTCAGAGAAAGGCAAAAGAAGAGGGCACAAACAAACCCTGCTGCCAACTGACAGAGAGAGCGTGAAACGCTGGGCTCAGCTGCTTCTGTGAATCAGTACAGAGGCAGTGACTACATTTCTTGTCCCTGCTGCAACCCCTGGAACAGCATATGGCACGTGGTCGGAACTATATTCAGTGAGTGTGTGAGTGGATAAATGGATGGATGAACGGACAAGCGAATATAGGTCATCCTTTATGTGCAACAGCGTTGCATGCAGCACACCCAGCAGGGCAGTCCTATCATGGGCGCGACCAGCTAGAGGCAAGAGAGAGTCAGGGCTAGAGGTCTGCACAGATCAGTCCTATCACGGGCGCGACCAGCTAAAGGCAAGAGAGAGTCAGGGCTAGAGGTCTGCACAGATCAGTCCTATCACGGGCGCAATCAGTTAAAGGCAAGAGAGAGTCAGGGCTAGAGGTCTGCACAGATCAGTCCTATCATGGGCATGACCAGCTAGAGGCAAGAGAGAGTCAGGGCTAGAGGTCTGCACAGATCAGTCCTATCACAGGCGCGACCAGCTAGAGGCAAGAGAGAGTCAGGGCTAGAGGTCTGCACAGATCAGTCCTATCACGGGAGCAACCAGCTAAAGGCAAGAGAGAGTCAGGGCTAGAGGTCTGCACAAATAACAAGATGGCAGACTAGCAGAGCCTGCACTCACCTGCTCCCGTGAGAACTCCAAAACTGCAGCTAACTGCTGAACAGCCATCCACAGGAGAATGTTGGATCCCACCAAAGAAAGACACTCCGCATCCAAGGGCCAAGGAGAAGCCCCGACACGGTGGTAGGAGGGGAAAATCACATATAGAATCAAACCCATCTGCTCCAGAGGTGCTTGGAGGACTCAAACAAAACCTTGGGTGCACCAGGGCCCAGGGACCCCAGAAGAGACTGAGCCAGACCTGCCTTGAGTGTTTGAATGTCTCCTGCAGAGGCACGGGTCAGCAGTGGCCTGCCGCGGGACAGGGGATCTGGCTGCAGCAGACCTGGGAGGCGCAGCACGTGACCCCACCATAGAGCCACTGAGCAGACAACCCACAAGCTGGAGAACAACGCACCAACGCGGGTCTTGCACTGTTGCAAAAGCTCTCGGACACACACCAGACTTCCCAACCTGGGTATCCGGCCAAGGGACTGAGAACCCCTAGGGAATTTGACTTTGGAGGCCAGTGGGATCTGACTACAGAACTGCCACAGGACTGGGGAAACAGACTCTTGGAGGGCACAAATGAAACCTTGTGCCACCAGGACCCAGGAGGAAGGAGCAGTGACCCCACAGGAGACTGAGCCCGACCGGCCTGTGAGTGCCCAGGAGTCTCTGGCAGAGAGGTGGGTCGACAGTAGCCTGCTGTGGAGTCTGAATGCAACAGTCTGTCATAAGCCCTTTTGAAGGAGGCTGTCATTACCACTATTACACCTACCATAGTTTGCCCTGAGACAAACAGGGAGGGAACACAGCCCCACTCAGCAGAAAATTGGATTAAAGTTTTACTGAGAATGGCCCCGTCCTTCAGAGCAAGACCCGGATTTCCCCACAGCTAGTCCCTCCCATCACGAAACTTCCACAAGCCTCTTTCTTACCCTTCAGAGGGCATACAGAATGGAAGCCACGACTACAGAAACCTAATCAAACTGACCACAGCCTGTCAAACTCAGTGAGACTCTGAGCCAAGCCGTGCGGGGCCACCCAAGACAGACAGGTCATGGTGCAGAGGTCTGACAAAATGTGCTCCGCTGGAGAAGAGAATGGCAAACCACTCCAGTATTCTTCCCTTGAGAACCCCATGAAAAGTATAAAAAGGCAAAAAGATACAACATTGAAAGACGAACTCCCCAGGTCAGTGGGTACCCAATATACTACTGGAGAAGAGAGGAGAAATAACCCCAGAAAGAACGAAGAGGCTGAGCCCAAACAAAAACACCCAGTACGGATGTGACTGGTGATGGAAGTAAAGTTTAAGGCTGTAAAGAGCAATATTGCATAGGAACCGGAATGTTAGGTCCATGAATCAAGGCAAATTGGAAGTGGTCAAACAGGAGATGGCAAGAGTGAACACCAACATTCTAGAAATCAGTGTACTAAAATGGACTGGAATAGGCAAATTTAACTCAGATGACCATCATATCTACTACTGTGGGCAGGAATCCCTTAGAAGAAGTGGAGTAGCCCTCACAGTCTACAAAAGAGTCTAAAATGCATTTCTTGGATGCAATCTCAAAAACAAAAGAATGATCTATTCGTTTCCAAGGCAAACCATTCAATATCACAGTAATCCAAGTCTATGCCCCAACTACTCAATTCAGTTCAGTCCTTCAGTCACGTCCAAATCCTTGAAAATCCGGAACTACAGATGCCAGGCTTCCCAGCCCAATACCAACTCCCAGAGTTAACTCAAACTCATGTTCATTGAGTCAGTGATGCCATCCAAATGTCCCATCCTCTGTCGTCCCCTTCTCCTACTGCCTTCAATCTTTCCCAGCATCAGGGTCTTTTCCAGTGAGTCAGCTGTTTGCATCAGGTGGCCAAAGTATTGGAGTTTCAGCTTCAACATCAGTCCTTCCAAGGAATATTCAGGAATGATTTCCTTTGGGATGGACTAGTTGGATCTCCTTGCAGTCCAACAGACTCTCAAGAGTCTTCTCCAACACCACAGTTCAAAAGCATCAATTCTTTGGTGCTCAGCTTTCTTTATGGTCCAACTCTCACATCCATACATGACTACTGGAAAAACCATAGCTTTGATTAGATGAAACTTTACTGGCAAAGTAATGTTTCTGCTTTTAAATATGCTATCCAGGTTGGTCATAGCTTTTCTTCCAAAGAGCAAGTGTCTTTTAATTTCATGACTGCAGTCACCATCTGCAGTAATTTTGAATCCGAAAAAAATAAAGTCTGTCACTGTTTCCATTGTTTCCCCATTTATTTGTTGTGAAGTGATGGGACCAGATGCCATGATCTTCATTTTCTGTATGTTGAGCTTTAAGCAAACTTTTTCACTCTCCTCTTTCACTTTCATCAAGAGGCTTTTTAGCTCCTCTTCACTTTCTGTCATAAGGGTGGTGTCATCTGCATATCTGAGGTTATTGATATTTCTCCCAGAAATCTTGATTCAAGCTTGTGCTTCATCCAGCCCAGCATTTCTCATGATGTACTCTGCATAGAAGTTAAATAAGCAGGGTGACAATATACAGCCTTGATATGCTCCTTTCCTGATTTGGAACCAGTCTGTTGTTCCATGTCCAGGTCTAACTGCTGCTTCTTGACATGCATACAGATTTCTCAGGAGGCAGGTCAGGTGGTCTGGTATTCCCATCTCTTGGAGAATTTTCCACAGTTTATTGTGATCCATACAGTCAAAGGCTT
Organism: Redunca redunca; assembly: GCA_006410935.1. Taxonomy (NCBI): domain Eukaryota; kingdom Metazoa; phylum Chordata; class Mammalia; order Artiodactyla; family Bovidae; genus Redunca; species Redunca redunca. The sequence goes on from SJYQ01006959.1 coordinate 48,779, forward strand.
TGGCATAGTCAATAAGGCAGAAGTAGATGTTTTTCTGGAACTCTCTTACCTTTTCTATGATCCCACAGATGTTGGAAATTTGATCTCTGTTTCCTCTGCCTTTTCCAAATCCAGCTTGAACATCTGGAAGTTCATGGTTCCCATACTGCTGAAGCCTGGCTTGGAGAATTTTGAGCATTGCTTTTCTAGCATGAGATGGGTGCAATTGTGCAGTAGTTTGAGCATTCTTTGGCATTGCCTTTCTTTGGGATTGGAATGAAAACTGACCTTTTTCAGTCCTGTACCACTGCTGAGTTTTCCAAATTTGCTGGCATATTGAGTGCAGCACTTTCACAGCATCATCTTTTAGGATTTGAAATAGTTCACCTGGGATGCCATCACCTCTGCTAGCTTTGTTCGCAGTGATGCAGTGTAAAGCCCACTTGACCTCACATTCCTGGGTGACTGGCTCTAGGTGAGCGATCACACTGTCATTGTTATCTGGGTCATGAAGCTCTTTTTTGTACAGTTCTTCTGTGTGTTCTTGCCACCTCTTCTTAGTATCTTCTGCTTCTGTTAGGTCCATACCATTTCTGTCCTTTATTGTGCCCATCTTTGCAAGAAACATTCCCTTGGTATCTCTAATTTTCTTGAAGAGATCTCTATAATCTTTTCCATTTTATTATTTTCCTCTATTTCTTTTCATTGATCACTGAGGACGGCTTTCTTATCTCTCCTTGCTAGTCTTTTGAACTCTGCATCCGTGGATATATCTCTCCTTTTCTCCTTCACCTTTAGCTTCTCTTCGTTTCTCAGATATTTGTAAGGCTTCCTCAGGCAACCATTTTGCCTTTTTGCATTTCGTTTTCTTGAGGATAGTATTAATCACTGCCTCTGTACAGTGTCATGAACCTCCTTCCATAGTTCTTCAAGCACTCCATTTATCAGATGTAATCCCTTGAATCTATTTGTCACTTCCACTATATAATTGTGAGAGATTTTATTTAGGTCATACCTCAGTGGTCTAGTGGTTTTCCCTACTTTCTTCAATTTAAGTCTGAATTTGGCAATAAGGAGTTCATGATCTGAGCCCATCAACTCCTTGACTTGTTTTTGCTGACTGTATAGAGCTTCTCCATCTTTGGCTGCAAAGAATATAATCAATCTGATTTCGGTGTTGACCATCTGGTGATGTCCACGTGTAGAGTCTTCTCTTGTGTTGTTGGAAGAGCGTGTTTGCTGTGACCGGCGCATTCTCTTGGCACAACTCTGCTTGCCTTTGGCTTGCTTTATTTTGTACTCCAAGGCCAAATTTGCCTGTCACTCCAGGTGTCTCTTGACTTCCTGCTTTGCATTCCAGTCTCCTGTGATGAAAGGACACCTTTTTTGGGTGTTGGTACTAGAAGGTCTTGTAGGTCTTCATAGAATCATTCAACTTCAGCTTCTTTGAAACTGAAGACAAAAAGATAGGAACAGTATGAAAAAGCAAAAAGATATGATGCTGAAAGATGAACTCCCCAGGTTGGTAGGTACCCAATATCACTACTGGAGAACAGTGGAGAAATAACTCCAGAAAGAATGAAGAGGCTGAGCCAAAGCAAAGTGAAACCAACACCCAGTTGTGGATGTGACTGGTGATGGAAGTAAAGTCTAAGGCTGTAAAGAACAATATTGCATAGGAACCTGCAATGTTAGGTCCATGAATCAAGGCAAATTGGAAGTGATCAAACAGGAGATGGCAAGAGTGAACATCAGTGAAGTCAAGTGGAAGTTATGGACCTAACAGAAGCAGAAGATATTAAAAAGAGGTGGCAAGAACACACAGACGAACTATACAGAAAGGTCTTCATGACCCAGATAACAATGACGGTGTGATTACTCACCTAGAGCCAGACATCCTGGAGTGCAAAATCAAGTATGTCTTAGGGAGCATCACCATGAACAAAGCTAGTGGAGATGATGGATATCCAGCTGAGCTATTTCAAATCCTAAAATATGATGCTGTTAAGCTGCTGCACTCAGTAGTGGCCAGAGGACTGGAAAAGGTCTGTTTTCACTCCGATCCCAAAGGAAGGCAATGCCAGGAACGATCAAACTACTGCACAATTGCGCTCATCTCACACGCTAGCAAAGTAACACTCAAAATTCTCCAAACTAGGCTTAAACAGTATGTGAACTGAGAACTTCCAGATATTCAAGTTGGATTTCAAAAAGGCAGAAGACTCAGAGATCAAATTGCCAACATCCCCTGGATCATAGAAAAGGCAAGAAAATTCCAGAAAATAACATCTACTTCTACTTCATTGACTACGCTAAAGCCTTGACTGTGTGGATCACAACAAACTGGAAAATTCTTAAACAGATGGGAATCCCAGACCACCCTACCTGCTTCCTGAGAAATCTGTATGCAAGTCAAGAAGAAACCGTTAGAACCAGACATGGAACTGTTTCCAAATTGGGATAGGCATATGTCAAGACTGTATATTGTCACCTTGCTTATTTAACTTACATGCAGAGTTCAGTTCAGTTGAGTCACTCAGTCGTGTCCGACTCTTTGCAACCCCATGAATCGCAACACGCCAGGCCTCCCTGTCCATCACCAACTCCCGGAGTTCACTCAGACTCATGTCCATCGAGTCCATGATGCCATCCAGCCATCTCATCCTGCGTCGTCCCCTTCTCCTTCTGCCCCCAATCCCTCCCAGCATCAGAGTCTTTTCCAATGAGTCAACTCTTCTCATGAGGTGGCCAAAGTACTGGAGTTTCAGCTTCAGCATCATTCCCTCCAAAGAAATCCCAGGGCTGATCTCCCTCAGAATTGCCTGGTTGGATCTCTTTGCAGTCCAAGGGACTCTGAAGGGTCTTCTCCAACACCACAGTTCAAAAGCATCAATTCTTCAGCGCTTAGCTTTCTTCACAGTCCAACTCTCACATCCATACATGACCACAGGAAAAACCATAGCCTTGACTAGATGGACTTTTGTTGGCAAAGTAATGTCTCTGCCTTTCAATATGCTATCTAGGTTGGTCATAACTTTCCTTCCAAGGAGTAAGCATGTTTTAATTTCATTGCTGCAGTCACCATCTGCAGTGATTTGGGAGCCCAAAAAATTAAAGTCTGACACTGTTTCCACTGTTTCCCTATCTATTTCCCATGAAGTGATGGGACCAGATGCCATGATCTTCGTTTTCTGAATGTTGAGCTTTAAGCCAACTTTTCCACTCTCCACTTTCATCAAGAGGCTTTTGAGTTCCTCTTCACTTTCTGCCATAAGGGTGGTGTCACCTGCATATCTGAGGTTATTGATATTTATCCCAGCAATCTTGATTCCAGCTTGTGCTTCTTCCAGCCCAGCATTTCTCATGATGTACTCTGCATAGAAGTTAAATAAGCAGGGTGACAATATACAGCCTTGACATACTTCTTTTCCTATTTGGAACCAGTCTGTTGTTCCATGTCCAGTTCTAACTGTTGCTTCCTGACCTGCATATAGGTTCCTCAAGAGGCAGGTCAGGTGGTCTGGTGTTCCCATCTTTTTCAGAATTTTCCACAGTTTATTGTGATCCACACAGTCAAAGGCTTTGGCGTAATCAAAAAAGCAGAAATAGATGTTTTTCTGGAACTCTCTCGCTTTTTTGATGATCCAGCAGATGTTGGCAATTTGATCTCTGCAAAATGCCATACTGGGTGAAGCACAAGCTGGAATCAAGATTGCTAGGAGAAATAAATATCAATACCCTCAGATATGCAGATGACACAACCCTTATTGCAGAAAGTGAAAGAGGAGAGTGAAAAAAGCCAGCTTAAAACTCAACATTCAAAAACTAAGATCATGGCAACCAGTCCCATCACTTCATGGCAAATAGATGGGGAAAGAATGGAAACAGTGACAGTCTTTATTTTGGGGGTCTCCAAAATCACTGCAGATGGTGACTGCAGCCATGAAATTAAAAGACGCTTGTTCCTTGGAAGAAAAGCAATGACCAACCTAGACAGCATATTAAAAAGCAGAGACATTACTCACCCACAAAGGTCTGTCTATTCAAAGCTATAGTTTTTCCAGTAGTCATGTATGGATGTGAGAGTTGGGCCACAAAGAAAGCTGAGTGGTAGAGAATTAATGCTTTTGAGCTGTAGTGTTGGAGAAGACTTTTGAGAGTCCAACTAGTCCATTCTAAAGGAAATCATTCCTAAATATTCATTGGAAGGACTGAGGCTGAAGTTTAAGCTCCAATACTTTGGCCATCTGATGTGAAGAACTGACTCATTGGAAATGACCCTGATGCTGGGAAAGATTGAAGGCATGAAGAAAAGGGGACGACAGAGGGTGACAGTTGGATGGCATCACCGACTCGATGCACATGAGTTTTAGCAAGCTTTGGGTGTTGGTGATGGACAGGGAGGCCTGGCGTGCTGCAGTCCAGGAGGTCACAAAGAGTCAGGCACAGCTGAGGGACTGAACTGAACTGACTGAGAAGGTGTGCTGATAAACATGGCACGTTAATGCTCAAAGTGCTTCTCGCCTAGCTGGGTTAGTAGCTAGAGCAGAGGTCTGTGACTTTGGCTGAATACTGCAGTCATGTGGGAGCTTTTAAGAACCTCAAAGCCTAGCTCCCACTTAAGGCAGAGGTGAGACTGAGTCACGGTACTTTTAATTCTCCATGTGATTCCAGTGTTCACCCACATCTGAAAACTCTTGAGCTTGCATATGAACATCGTCCAAGGTTAACAGCTGCAATTCTTCATCCGTGGTATACATGGAGTCACCTGGAGATGTTTTGCCTCAAAAACGACAGGTCTAGTTTCAACTCCTGATTCCGTGGGTGGGAAGGACCCTACGTGTGTACTTGGGAAAAGCCCACGAGAGGGTTCTGCCAGATGCCGAAGCTTGAGCATCACACTTTTAGAGAAAGGATAGTGAATCCTGACAATTACTCCACATCACGGAAGTGCCAGGCTGGAGATGTGAAAACAACTCTCCCTTGTCTCCCATCACGAGACGTGAGACTGTCACTGCTGGAGAGAAGCCGTGCAAAAGTGAAGATGGAGGTACCCGAAGACGAATGAGTGGGAGCATCTCTTCATTCAGGGAAGCAACACACACGTCTCCCCAGGGCTGTGACTTATTTCCTAGGAAACACATCAAGAGATGAGGCCCCTCACCCAGCTTCTTCTACAAATCTAACAGTGGGTCATCAGCTTGACTTATCTGCATCTGCTTTCAGGCAGGGGGTAAGAAGGACCCCCAAGTCCTACAGGGAGTGGGCTGTCTGATCACACTGAGGCTATATTACGAATCACCTGCTCCTGCATCACTGCCTGAGCACAGATCTTTCTTTAATTAAATCCCGAGTGAAAGGATCTTTCCAATCATGCAAACTCTGGAGCACTCTGCAGAAGTAAGCACATTAAAGGGAAGAAAAATAGGGTCAGTCAATTATTAGTTCAGTGAGTGGGAGGCAGCAGTTATCATATATTTCTTTTTTAAAAGGACATGAATCGAGGAGGTAAAAAAAAATCCTAAGACTCGTCTGCATTGTCTTCTTCACAAGGCAAAAGATTGTTTCAAGTTCTTCCAAAGCCTTTGAAGACAAAATCAATGAGCTTCATTGCAGCGTAGACAAGAGTTTCTCAAACTGTCAAAAGAGAGAAAGACGCCAGCGTTCATTAGTATTAAATTGAGTGTTCTCTTATCAAAGTCAGTATGCCTTCTCTCGCCTTTATAATACTACACTTATTGGGTTGTCTACTTTGCTGTTATTAACTAGATAGAAGGGGACACAGGCTTAAAATTAGTTCATTTTTATATAATTTGTTCTCAATTTCTCTTTTTTCTCATAGAAAATGAGTTGGAGTGTGGCGCATTGCTCTCATTATGATTTATAATACTTAGTAATGAGATGAAACTTTCACGTGTATTTCCACAGTACCATCTCGTCAAGCTGCTTTGCCCACTTTGAGACAGTCTTGTGCTCAGATGCTGTGAGCCTGTCCCGTGTTAGAATGATTAAGGATGGTCTGGTGCCTGTCACTTGCACGTCTATTCTCGGAAGAGCTTTCTTGCTAACGGCCCTCACACACACTTCTACCTGCTTCACAGCCCCTCAGTTTCTGATGTCAGTAATTACTGTTTGCCACACTTCAGGAGGATTTGTGTCAACAGGGGACAGCAGCCCCCCCACCCCCAAGAACCCTGGTGACAGCCGTTGTCATTGCTCTGCTATTGCAAAGGCAAACGCAGGACAAACAGGAGGGAGGAGGAAAAGACTGATACTGACTTTGATGTGAAAAATCACTCAGTTTAATACTAGTGAATGCCAGTTTCTTATTTTTAAGTCTGAGAAAAAAGTAATAAAGGTAATAAATGCTAATCTTTATTGAGCAGTGGTGATTGCTGTTTAGTCGCTAAGTCATATCTGACCCCTGGTGACCCCAGGGACTGCAGAACACCCGGCTCTCCTGTCCTCCACTATCTCCCAGGGTTTGCTCAGACTCATGTCCATTGAGTCAGTGATGTCATGTGACCAACTCACCCTCTGCCACCTCCTTCTCCTTCTGCCTTCACCCTTTCCCAGCATCAGGGTCTTCTCCAGTGAGTCATTTCTTCGCATCAGGTGGCCAAAGTATTGGAGTTTCAGCTTCAGCATTAGCCCCTCTAATGAATATTCAGAGTGACAGGCTGGTAGTTTGCTAAACCTTAGCCATGGGCTACCTTAATCTTGGGGCTTCTCCAGTGGCTCAGGAATAAAGAACCCACCTGCTAGTGTAGGAGACGTGGGTTTGACCCTGGGTTGGGAAGGCCCTCAGGCAAAGGAAACGGTGCCTGCTCCAGCATTCTCCCGGGAGGCCCCACGGGCAGAGGGGCCTGGCGGGCTGCGGTCCGTGGGGTTGCAGAGTCTGACACAATTCAGCAACTAAACAGCAGCCTTAGTCTTAGTCTTAATCTTCTAATAATTTTATAAAATAGGTTGCTTTGTTATCACCATCAAAGAGAAGAAAACTGAGGCTTAAAGAGATTTAGTGACTTGTCTAAAGTTACATGTGAAGCAAGTGAACAAGTAGTGATTAAAACTGGGTTAATTTAAAACTCTCATGAGACTATCCTAAAAAATGCTCACTCCACTCAGATGAAGGGGGATGGTACCAACTCCAGAATTTGCCTACCCAGGCCATATCTCATTCTAGATAAAGCCAGTGTGATTGATCTTTGTGCTGTTCTTCAAATTTTGAATTTGTTAAGCATTTTCACATTAGTGAATTTCAACCCTATGAAATCAACAAACAATAGCTTCATGTTGCAAGAGTCTAACTTTGAACAGTGGAAACTACATTTTCTCAAAAACTGACTTCTCTGGAGTTATTGTCTATAATGCGTCTGGCCCTTTTTCTCAAAGAGAGGGACTGATCGCCAGGAGTAAGTCATAACCATTCTCAGCCATGCATGGACGAGCCCCTTTTCAATGCCAAGGAACATCACAGATACAGATTCCAGGTGCCTTCCAATACTAGAGTTAACTTGCTCTTGGTCCTGTTAGGGGGTTAAAAAACATGCCGCGTCTGACAGCTGGGCTCTATTACTGGAAAAACTCAGCAAAGCCTTGCTGGATACTGGCTCTATATTCAGCAGCGTCATAAATGCTATGAGGAACACCAAAGAAATACAAGCAAAGTCCTTACCTTTGGAAATTTCACAATCTAATTGGTAAAATGAGATACATTCATATGAAATTATTGATAAATGAGAAAAGCATGTAGTAAAGATGGTAATCATGTGTGGGAAATAACACGGTGATGAAAGTGTTGATACGTAACTATGGGCTGAATTACATATTTGTTCATTTATCAAATATTAATTCAACACTTGTCAGGTAATGTGGGATTTCAAAGATGAATCAGATATGGACCCTGTGTTGTAATCTTGAAGCTTATAATCTACTTGGGGAAAATATGTACGTATAAACAAAAATAACTATAATACATCAGGCAAAATATAACGTGTCTTAAGGTCTTTGATATGGAAAATCAGAGAAGCCTTCTGGTAAAGAGATTCCATGTAAGTTTATCTTAAGGGCTAATGAGATTTTCAGGGGGCAGACAGTGGAGAGCGGCTTCCAGAAGGGAAATTTTGCACGTGAGCCTGCACTCACACGCGCATGCGCTTCTAAAAACTGGGGTGAAATCTACAAGAATAACGGATTGTTTAGGGGTTGGGGAACTACAGGGACTCTTTGTTTACTTCTTGAGAAATTTCTGAATTTTCCAAGTGTACGTTTTTCTTCATAATCAGAAAATACTTCATTTTCAAGGCGTTTTACAACCCCTAGTAAGAAGAGAGCAAGGCCGAAGCAAAGACCAGACAGCGCAGGTTTCCTCCCGCCCCGTTTCCGGAAGGAAGGAGGCCGCCGCCTCGGCCCGGGGCTGAGCTCCGCGCAGCGCTCCGCTCTGCTCTGCGGCCCTCACGGCGCGGAGCCAGCCCCGTCTCCCGAGCTGTGCGGGGGCACCTCGCCCTGAGCCCTCCCGAGGCCCGCTTCCTGCTCCTGGCCCTTTTCAAAGTCCCACGGTTATTCTGCGTGACCTCGCAGAAGCCCTCCGCGCCCTGGAGAACAAGCCCGAGACGGGCTCGGAGCTCCACGGTTGCCGGGGAGACGCGGGCCGCGAGCGGCGAGGGAGCCGGAGGGGCGGGCGGGCACCCGGGGGGCGATGCCTCCGCGGCCGGCCGCGCGGCGCGGGGACCCCGGCGGGCCCCGGCTCCCGCACGATCCCAGCTGCGCTTCCCCCGGAAAGGCAGAGCCTGAAACGGCCCAGGCCCGGCAGCTCTCTGGGGATGCGGTTCCGGGTAACAGAACGGAGAACCAGCGCGAAAGGCAAGCTGAGGGTGAAGCTCGCTCAGTCGTGTCCGACTCTGCGACGCCACGGACTCTACGGTCCATGGGATGCTCCGGAGCACTGCAGGGGCGCTTTCCCTTCTCCGGGGGACCGTCCCAACCCAGGGATCAACCCAGGCCTCCCGCACGGCAGGCGGATTCTTCTCCGGCTGAGGCCCCAGGGAAGCGCCTTGTGGGGACCAGCGGAGGGGAGAAAGCAGGCAGGACCGATCTCTCCTGCCTGCTCTCGGCTGTGGGCACCGGGCTCCATCCTGCCGGGACCTTCTGGGGTCAGGACGCAGGGGTGAACGCCCCAGGGACAGAACGGGCCTCTCTTCCCCGGCGCCCTGGCCCCGTCGGTCCGGAGCTGACCGTGGTGCCAGTGCCCTCGCGCTTCCAGGCCCTTCCAGGTCGCCCGCATGTAAACACTGGGCGGGTCTGCACCAGCTTCTCGGCCGTGGGGTCGGAAAACCCTGAGGAGGCACGCTGACGATGTGCGGCGGGCCTGAGGGGTCACCCCCCAAACCCCCGCACAAAGCTGGCTGTGGGGGAAGGGCGGGGATGAAACGTGGGCCCCAAGCTTGAAGAAGGGTTCACACCCATCAACAGCCTTTCAATAGCAGGATTTCTCTTTATTTTTACTTTCAAGAAGCAGTCAGATATCTGTCAGCTGTCACTTGGAGGAGGAAATGGCAGGCAACCC
>SJYQ01006959.1:58374-118218 GCA_006410935.1 Redunca redunca
GAGGAAACCAGAATAGAAAGAGACACATGTACCCCAATGTTCATCGCAGCACTGTTTATAATAGCCAGAACATGGAAACAACCTAGATGTCCATCAGCAGATGAATGGATAAGAAAGCTGTGGTACATATACACAATGGAGTATTACTCAGCCATTAAAAAAAATACATTTGAATCAGTTCTAAGGAGATGGATGGAACTGGAGCCGATTATACAGAGTGAAGTAAGCCAGAAAGAAAAACACCAATACAGTATACTAACGCATATATATGGAATTTAGAAAGATGGGGATGATGACCCTGTATGCGAGACAACAAAAGAGACTCAGATCTATAGAGTGAACTGTTGGACTCTGGGGGAGAGAGGGAGGGAGAGGGTGGGATGAGATGGGAGAATGGCATTGAAACATGTATACTATCAAGCAAGAAACGAATCGCCAGTTGATGTCAGATGCAGAATGCAGGATGCTTGGGACTGGTGCAAGGAGAGGACCCAGAGGGATGGCATGGGGTGGGAGGTGGGAGGGGATTCATGTTTGGGAACGCTTGTACACTCGTGGTGAATTCATGTCAATGTTTGGCAAAACCAATACAGTAATGTAAAGTAAACTAAAGTTAAAATAAAAATTTTAAAAGTAAAAAAAATAAAAATAAAAATAAAGTAAGAGGAGAAAATTGTAGGGAGCACTTATAGTGATAAGAGGAGCAGGTCGAAGACAGACCCCTAAGAACAGGGTGAGGTCCCTGAAGGAAAGTGGAAAAGAAGTGACCACAGGGTTGAAGGAGGCACAGGAGGACTTGCCGTTAAGGAAGCCGAATGAGCAGAGATTTTCAAGAAAGATCCGGGGGTTAAAAATTATATTCCATCTACTGGCGGCAGCGCTTGTGAGGCATCAAGTATTATTTTTAAACTCTCGCTTGAACTAATTCACTTAAAACTCATAAGAATGAAGTTGAGTGCATGTCGTTGTTATCTCTGTTTTGGTGATATAGAAACTGAGGGGACAGAAGAAATCTGTGCAAACTCACCCAGCAACTGAGGTGGAGCAACTCCAGAAACCATGCTCTGAATCTCGATACCACACTGTGCTGTAAGAAAGTCAGATAACCTCCAATTAAAATAAATTCATATTAAAAAAACAGTCTTCAGTCTTTAATAATTTAATATGAAAAATCACTCATTTTCACAAATGAAAGGACAGGCTAAGAGGATTTACCCAGTCTGCCTGAGATTCATGCAATCTGCAAAAGGCAGAGTCACAGTTTGAACCCCGATCTTTGAAACTCCAGGGTTCTTGTCCCAACCACACTGCAGCTGATGCAGTGATGAGACCCCTGCACGTTCAGTTCACCCGAAGCCCTTCTCCAAGAGCGTGGCATTGAAGCTAGACTTGAGTTACCAGCCACTTTTCTTCTATTGTTACATAAATGACAGCCTGGTTCAGTCCAGTTCAGTCGCTCAGTCGTGTCCTACTTTTTTCGACCCCATCGACTGCAGCACGCCAGGCCTCCCTGTCCATCCCCAACTCCCGGAGTCCACCCAAACCCATGTCCACTGAGTCAGTGATGCCATCCAACCATCTCATCCTCTGCCGTCCCCTTCTCCTCCTGCCCTCAATCTTTCCCAGCATCAGAGTCTTTTCCAATGAGTCGGCTCATCACATCAGGTGGCCAAAGTAATGGAGTTTCAGCTTCAACATCAGTCCCTCCAATGATCACCCAGGACTGATCTCCTCTAGGATGGACTGGTTGGATCTCCTTGCAATCCAAGGGACTCTCAAGAGTCTTCTCCAACACCACAGTCCAAAAATTCTTCGGCGCTCAGCTTTCTTTATAGTCCAACTCTCACATCCATACATGACCACTGGAAAAACCATAGCTTTGACTAGACGGACCTTTGTTGACAAAGTAATATCTCCGTTTTTTAATATGCTGTCCAGGGTGGTCAGAACTTTCCTCCCAAGGAGCAAGCCTCTTTTAATTTCATGGCTACAATCACCATCTGCAGTGATTTTGGAGCCCAGAAAAATAGTCTGACACTGTTTCCACTGATGGCCCATCTATTTGTCATGAAGTGATGGGACCAGATGCCATGATCTTCGTTTTCTGAATGTTGGGCCTTAAGCCAACTTTTTCACACTCCTCTTTCACTTTCATCAAGAGGCTCTTCAGTTCTTCTTCACTTTCCGCCATAAGGGTGGTGTCATCTGCATATCTGAGGTTATTGAGATTTCTCCCTGCAATCTTGATTCCAGCTTCTGCTTCATCCAGCTCAGCATTTCTCATGATCTACTCTGCATAGAAGTTAAATAAGCAGGGTGATAATATACAGCCTTGACGTACTCCTTTTCCTATTTGGAACATGTTTGTTCCATGTCCAGTTCTAACTCTTGCTTCCTGACCTGTATACAGGTTTCTCAAGAGGCAGTTCAGGTGGTCTGGTATTCCCATCTCTTTCAGAATTTTCCACAGTTTATTGTGATCCACACAGTCAAAGGCTTTGGTATAGTCAATAAAGCAGAAATAGATGTCTTTTTTGAACTCTCTTGCTTTTTCCACGATCCAGTGGATGTTGGCAATTTGATCTCTGGTTCCTCTGCCTTTTCTAAAACCAACTTGAACATCTGGAAGTTCACGGTTCACGTATTGCTGAAGCCTGGCTTGGAGAATTTTGAGCATTGCTTTACTAGCATGTGAGATGAGTGCAACTGTGCGGTAGTTTGAGCATTCTTTGGCATTGCCTTTCTTTGGAATTGGAATGAAAACTGACCTTTTCCAGTCCTGTGGACACTGCTGAGTTTTCCAAATTTGCTGGCATATTGAGTGCAGCACATTCATAGCATCATCTTTCAGGATTTGAAATAGCTCAATGGGAATTCCATCACCTCCACCAGCTTTGTTCGTACTGATGCTTCCTAAGGCCCACTTGACTTCACGTTCCAGGGTGTCCAGCTCTAGGTGAGCATGGGTGATCGCATCTTCATGATTATCTGGGTCGTGAAGATTGTTTTTGTACAGTTCTTCTATGTACTCTTGCCACCTCTTCTTAGTATCTTTTGTTTCTGTTAGGTCCATACCATTTCTGTCCTTTATCGAGCCCATCTTTGAATGAAATGTTCCCTTGGTATCTCTAGTTTTCTTGAAGAGATCTCTAGTCTTTCCCATTCTATTGTCCTCCTCTATTTCTTTACAGCCTAAGAAAACAGCCAAAGGGAAACACGCGTGCATCATCTACCACTTTCCTTTCTGATTGAGGTGGATTTCAAACCTACACCTGACAGGTAGAAATCAGCGTCTGGTGAACGCCAGGGCAGCTGCTGCTCTTTGGGGGCTGTGCTTGCTGAATAGTCAAAAAGTAGAGCAGACCTTGTCCACCAAATTCAGTCCAACCAGCTCTCTGTTGAACTCTTTGTGTCTATGGCCAGATCATTTCACAAAATCAAAGCCTCTGACAAATTCATACATTTGATCTATATGATATGAGGTCACTTAAAGTATTACTTGGAAGGAACATAAAATTGTATTTTTTGCTCTAATTTAAACTATGTAAATAGCTCTTCTTATATATGGACAAAAATTGATAGGAACTGTGGAGACTATGAAGATCGATTGTTGAGGTGTCTATTTCATTTATATTTCCAGAATTATTTCTTGATTATAATGTTCCTCAATACATTAACCTTTTATCCTTATGGTTTTAAATCTACTCTGAATTTTCCCCTCTGTTTTGGATTGAGAAAATCTGAATAATAAATAGTAAGATTTATTATTATGTAAGGAATTTTGTCTAAATTATTTCTTAATGTCATTTTAGAATTAGAATTCATTTAATGAGTGAACCGAATTAACAAGACCCATGACTCTGCTTCTATCTCCAACTTTTGCTTGGATTTCAAGGACACACACACACACACATACATCAATCCAATTACACACCCTGGCTTTTGGTTTTATAAATAAGCCTTTCAACCCCAAAATTAAAGCTTCTTATAATAGATTTCTTTCTGCATTGGGGTTGAGAGAAGGGCATATATAACTCCAAATCTACTCTTCTGTCCAAGAAAACTGATACCTATAGATTTTTCTCATGAAGTCAAGTTCCAACTTTAGACACTTCCTCCATCCAGCCCAAAGATTTAGTAATAAAGAAAGTGTTACAGTACCCCCCACACTCTTAGGTCATATCTTAGAACACAACCAATTCTATCACATTAAAATTGATTGTATGTGTTTCTATTTCCACCACAAAACTGAGACTAATTTTAGAAGAGAAATTTCTTACATTTTTAATTATACCCACAGTGTCTAGAGTGGTGCCTGACTTCTGAACAGAGGCTATTAAGTGAACAGAAGCAACTGCAAATAGATATCATGAGTTGTTAAGGCCCTACTCAATGCCTGGTGATTATAATTAAGGATACCGTCTACAAAATTCCGAGAATGCGTTAAGCACTTTATATGCACCATTTTTCTTGAATCCTCATCTCAACTTCATGTAGTTGGTACTATTATTTCCTTCATTTTGCAGATGAAGAAACAGATTCCACGAGGTAAATTATTTGTTCAGTGACTCATGAATAGGAAATGGTCTAGATTCAAACTTGGACATTTTAACTCTGTTCTTACCCAGTATTGCAAGCTTCTTCAGAGTTAAGGACAGTGTTCTCTGGGGACCATATGGAATGTTCTATTTCCTCTTTATCTAGAAGAGGCACAAAGAACAATAAGAAAACACACTCTCTGTCAGTTTGTAGACTTCGTGTTCTCAGGGCTGGTTCCATTTTTGAGGTCGTGGAAAATATAACAGAGTCACTCCCTGCAGTTCTGGGCTCAGAAAGGTTCTCCAGATCTTTCCTTCCTTTCTTCTGCTCTTGGCCAAAGTAGACACTGACTCTCCATCTGGACTCATGCATTTCACATTGCTCCCAACTTTGACTCAATAACCTGGTTCCAGAGTGCCTCTTCTTTACTGGCTCTGAAACCCCATGGGCCAGTGCGCTGGCTACGCCAGGTGTCACAGTGCAGACCTAGACTGGGGCCTGCGGTGAGCCCTGGGACCCAGGAGTCACCACCTCCCTCACCCTGAAAGCAGTCTGCAGACACTTCCAGGGAAGGGCACCAGGCACCTGGAGTCACGTAGTTTTCTTTGGAAGTTCAGGTGACCAGAAACTCATCAGCATTCTCTCTGACCCTCTCCAAACTTTATCCGTCACTTCCAAAGAATCAGTAATAATTCTGAAAAACTAGGTCAACCATAAAATAAGTATATACCAAGTCTTTATTATACCAAGCATAAACTCCAGACCAAGAGTTTGCTGGAATGTAGATTCTTGAGCCCTACCCAAACATGGAATCAGAACCTTCATTTTAGCAAACCCTAAGTAAGTTTTTGCGTATTAAAGTTTGAGAAGCCCTGCAGTAGGAGGCAACCACTCTTTACTGAACTTCTGAAATATTTGCCACATTCTAATCTTTACAAAATATGTTTCTATTCCTACTACTAATCCCTTCAGTTCATTACAACATATTTCATACATTTCTCTGTATAGCTGGAGGGGGAAACATCCAATAACACCAAGCAAAATCACCTTTATCATACTGTCTAGATTTTGACTTCTGTCCAGCTTGAGAATTTTATAGTCAAGGGTATATATTAGTAGCATATATATATAATAGTCAAGGATACTATTCAGAATGTTGCTATTCTGTGCCCTAGCCTTACTTTTCCTCACAGACAAAGCCTTTGTTCAAGGCAAGGAATGTATTCTATTCATATTTGCAGCCTCAGAGGCTGCCGTAACTTCTGATACATGGAAGTGACATTAATATTTGCTGAATGAATGAATGACTGTATTACCTTGCATATTATTTTTTTTCTGAACTAATACCTTCTTAAGATTGCATAACCCTGTGAAGTAGATGTCTTGTCTTACCCATCTTTGCTTCTCCCTCTAACATCTAGCAGTGTACCTTACATGTAGTAGGTACTTCATGAATATTTATTGAGTTGAACTGATTTGGTCACTGGGCATGAAAACCAACAGGACATTTGCCAAGTTAGAAGATTGAATCTGAAAGCATAGTTGAACCTATCACCAAGTAAACAAGATGGAGAAAGCATCAATGAGAACAGAGTGATTATTGTCATTAAAATATAATTGGGTGAAATCTTTCCCAAGGGAAAAGAAAAGGACAGGACATTAATTTTAGTGACTTAGTGAGTTCAGGATTATTTCTTGACTCAGATGTGTTATGTAAATAAGACAAACTCCCTTCTTTAAAATACAGTATAGAAAAAATATTTTTAAATGTATACATTATATATAACTAAATCACATGGTCGTACTGCAAAAATTAAGACAACATTGTAAATCACCTATACATCAATAAATAAATATATAATGTAAAAATGTGTGATGTGAAAATGTCATAGGTATTTTCCTTTCTGCATAAATCAGAGTAAGGATGCCATGACTTGTGCAGAGTGGTATGAAGATCTAACAAGATTCTATAGGCAAAGGGCTCAGCACAGCTCTTGACACGTATTAGGCACTAAATAAATCTTCATTTCCTCCCTCTTCACTGAGTAAACCAAATGTGTTTATTACACCCCATTCATTCATTTATCCATTCCACTTTTAGTGGAGACATGCTATGAAATCAAGAAGGATTTAAAGAGGAATGGCAGTTGTTTCAAGCCCTGAAGGACAAAGAAGATTTCAACAAATAGAGGAAAAGGAAGGTAATTCAGTGGAATAAAAAATACGTGATATTTTGAAAAATCCTTAAGAAAAAGAAGTACACTAAAACATGAGGTTAAAGTGCCAAGTCACTTCAGTCGTGTCTGACTCTTTGCAGTCCTGTGGACCGTAGCTGGCCAGGCCGCTCTGTCCACAGGACTCTCCAGGTGGGAACGCTGGAGCAGGCTGCCGCGCCCTCCTCCAGGGGATCTTCCCAACCCAGGTATCGACCCCACGTCTCCTGCGTCTACGGCTCTGGCTGGCGGGTTCTTCACCATTAGTGCCACCTGGGAAGCCCATGAGGCTGATAATTTGGAGGAAAACAGGGAATTCGGGTTGAGAAACCACGGACAGCATCACCGAGCCGGGTGTGTCTGGAGCCCGAGGTGAACTAAGGGTAGGGACAGAAGGCGAAAGTAGAGCGGCAAAGCGGGTGAGGGCGAGAAAAGGCGCCGCCCCGCTCGAGCCGCGGGGCCGAGCCTCGCGGTCCTGCTGCCGGAAGCACCGGGGCAGCCTGGCCCACGCGCGGCCTCTGCATCTTTTCTGGGGGGCTCCTCGACCCCCATGTCACCGTGACAGCCGTGTGCGACCCGAGTTTACATTTTCAGCCTGGCCCTCTTCCCTGAGCTCACAGCCGTAAGCTCACATCACGCAGCTGCTTAGGGGCAGCTCCACGTGGGAATTTCACAGACAGTTCAGCTAACAATGCAAGGTTAGCCTTGTCATCTGCCCCAGTATCTCCTCAAGTCCAGTTAACTACCATTCTCCACCCAGTCCTTCGGACCCAGTACTTGAGATACATCCTTGACTTCTCCTTCTCCCTTATCATCTGTATCCAGTCGTAAATTTTTCTAGAATCAGGGCAATGTTGTCCTTCCCCTGGATGAATGTAAAAGACTCCTAACCACGCCTCCACTTCCGCTTTCCCCCGCTCCAGTTTATTCTCCACGGAGAAACAAAAGTGATTTAGTTGAATTGTCGACCTGACTTCATTGCTCCCCTGTTTGAAATCCCTCAGTGGCTCTGTTGTACCCGGAACAAAATCCCAACTGCTGACGCCGGCCTGCAAGGCCCTGCACACTTCGGACCACAGTCACCTGCGTCTTCATTTCCCACCACTCCCCCTGGATCACTGCGCTCCAGTCTCACTCTGCTCGCGTGAGCACCTGCACACAGGCACTCCCCTCTTCCTGAAGACCCCCGTCGCCTTCCCCACCAACGTGACTAACACTACCCCCTGTGCATCAAGTGCGTAATGCTTGATGCCATACCTGTCCTCCCGGGAAGGTGGCACAAGAGCCATCTCGACCCTCTGCACCAGCGGACAATGCCTGGCAAACAGTAGCTGCTCAACCAAGACCCGAGTAAAGAGGAGTAGCAGGATCCCAGCTGTGCAGGGTCCTTCTGACGTCAGGCGGGAGCTTGTCCTACACTCCAAGGACCACATTCGGAATGCTGTTTCCTGGTAGACGAGGGCCAGGCCTGAATGTCATAAACAGAACAAAAGAGAGACGGAAACAGTGAACGCTAATATTCATCCTCACAGAGGATCCATCACAGAGTATCTCTGCATAGACATGGGATGGAGCAGAATTGCCCAGCACTGGGACTACGGGGAAGGGGGTTTTACTTGACCAGATTTTCATCATTCTAAAGCCTCCACCATTCCCCTTGAGAAAGAGACTATGAAAACGCAGCCTACATTTCAGGACTTTACAAAACTATTCAATCTATAACAACCGCCTAAAAGCCTCTTTTCACTGCCTTAGAAAAGTGCCCAGGGAAGTTTGTAAAAGGCTTTTAATCTACCTCGAGAGAGAAGCTTGCCCCTTTAGAACCACCATTATTTCCTGTATTATATTTGATGTAAGTGAAACTAAAGAGAAATATCTAGTAATGTAAAATAAACCCAACAGTACCATTCAGTATTACTATTGCTTCAAGTCTACTTTTGAAAGTTCATTTCTTAGGGGAATATTTTTTGATGGGGGTCTTTATAACCACAGCTCTCCTGGTGACTCAGCTGGTAAAGAATCCACCTGCAATGTGGGAGACCTGGGTTCAGTCTCTGGGTTGGGAAGATGCCCTGGAGGAGGGCAGGGCAACCCACTCCAGTATTCCTGCCTGGAGAATCCCGTGGACAGAGGAGCCTGGGGGGCCACAGTCCACGGGGTCGCACAGAGTCAGACACGCCTGGGCGACTGAGCGCAGCACATATACCCACAGGCACCGATCACTCAGTGCCGAGTACACCGTCCTGATATTTGGAGAAAAAGGCATAACAAGCTAAAAATTTGTTGATAAAATTCTAGCAGACTGAAAATTTGTTGATAAGCTGTTTTAAAATCATTGGGGGGCTTTGAGTTTCTGTGGCTAAATATGTTCCTAAAAAGCCACACAAACAAAACATCAGGCTTTGTAACAGGTCCTCATTCCCACCCGCTCCCCTGGAGCCATGTCAAATCACTGAAGGAATGGTATTTTTAAACTAGGAAAAAGGCAAGCAAAAACTTTTCAGATTCCTGTGAGCTGAGCAAACACTTATCTAATGACCTTGGCTGACCTTGACTTCTCTGCCTTAGTTGCCCCACCTTTCAAACGAGAAGGGTCAGCCAAGGGATCATTAAGCTCTCTTGCTCTTGGAAAAACATCTCACAGTTTAAAGAGAAAAGTAGGCATTTAAAACAAAAAGCAAAAGATAACTGTCATACAACGTGATGTGCACAATAAAACTGAGGGGAAATTAAACTACCTCCCCCGGGGGGTCTTGGGGAAGAAAGTCTTCCACAGGAAAGAAACAGTTCTTTAGCTGAGGTCCTGAAGGACAAATAGGAGTGGACTAGAATGACAGACGGAGAAGGCAAGGGCACCCACTCCAGTACTCCTGCCTGGAGAATCCAATGGACGGAGGAGCCTGGTGGGCTGCAGTCCATGGGGTCGCACAGAGTGGGACACGACTGAGCGACTTCACTTTCACTTTTCACTCTCATGAATTGAAGGAGGAAATGGCAAGCCACTCCAGTGCTCTTGCCTGGAGAATCCCAGGGACGGGGGAGGCTGGTGGGCTCGCACAGGGGTCGCACAGAGTCGGACACGACTGAGCGACTCAGCAGCAGCAGAAGCATGACAGAAGTGGGAGAGGCGTGCCAGGCGAGAGAAAATCTGGGGGAAGACCTAGAGGGCTGAAACACCAGTGGCTCCCTGAACCAGCAAGGGCGTGTGGTGGATGAGCGGAGCATGCAAGCAATGGGGCTGCAGGCAGTGCGCTTAGCAAGCTGGGCTGGAACCAGGAGGGCCGGCTTACGGTGGGCAGAAACGAGGGGGGGCAGAAGGGGCACTGAGGGCCCTAAGGAAGGAAGAAGACAAGCTCTGCCTTCTCGAGTAGCAACAGAGGATGCAAAGGAAGTAGTGTGAAGTTGTGTAAGGATGAGCGATGTGACTATGAAAACCTCCTTCTTTGACCATGCCGTGCAGCTGGCAGGATCTTACTTCATTCCCCAACCACGGGTTGGACGCGGGCCACGCAGGGAAACCATGGAGCCCGAACCACTGGACGGCCAGGGAACACCCCTGGAAAGGCATTTTTAACACACACACACACACACACACACACACACACACACACAAACTTGTATTGTCAGGCCTTAAAAGTGGCTAGAAGTGGTATTTAAGAGACAGGGTAAAGCTGATGCTGACTTTCATAGGAACAAAATACAACAAAAATGCTAACACACATGGCTAGTAGGAAGGCACAATGGTGTGACTGCTTTGAAAAACAGTCTGGTGGGTTCTGGTGGGTACAGTATGACCCAGCAATTCCTAGGTGTATGCCCAGGAAAATGGAAACCTATGTTTACCAAAACAGTGTATCAGAATGCTCAGAGCAGCATTATTCATAACAGAAAAGTGTGGAATTAGTCCAGATGTCTATCAACCGATGAATGGGTAAATAAAGTATGGTAGAGCCATACGGTGAAATGCTATTTGACAATCTAAAAGAAACGAAGTGCCAATGCTACAAGACGGCTGAAGCCTGAAACTATATCGTGCATGGCTTTATCTGCATGACATGCTTAGAATAAGCAAGTCCACTGAGACAGTAAGTCTTGGGTGGTTTCATAGAGCCGGGAAGCTGAGGAGAAATGGGGAGAGACTGCTAATAGAGTTTCTGTTTAAGAAGGACAACATTCTAACATTGACCGTGGTGATGGCTGCCCAGCTCGGGGAATATACTGAAGACCGTGAACTGTCGCTTTAAAAGGATGAACTGCATGGTATGTGAATTATATCTCAATAAAACTGTTATCTAAAAGGTGCCGGGGGACCCACCCCAGCCACAAGGCCCTCAAGGATGAGACGTATGCCTCGATGTAGTAGGAACTCAGAAAACTATTGAAGAAAAATCACACGAACCGGTCAGAATCAGAGAAGACAACATTTCGTTACAATGCCAAGGACTGCACAATCTTTTAGCCTTGGGTTGTGTACCTAGAACTAAGAATTATCCAGAAAAATACCAGAATGATGGCATCTGTTCTCTGTTCCTCCTCTCAGAGCTCAGCCAGCATCAAGCTGTGCCTGTTTCCCCATCACATCACACAGAGAAAGTGCATCCCGAAACCTGCTCCTTTAACTGAGCCTGGTCTCCTGCATGACACTGAGGGCTGAACCGAGAGGTGCGAGGTGGGTGTGAAAGCCGGGCTGTTTGTTCTCTTGTTTATTACCTGGTTGGTTGCTTTTTTAGTTCGTTTCGATTGGTTTGCTATGATTTGCTTTTTGGAGGCAATGAAAACTATAAGAATGATACACACCAGATTGTGAAGCGTGGTTACTTTTGAAAAGGGGGCTGAAGTTTGGAGCAATGTTACAAGTGGGGAGACTGTGGCTTATCTGTGTTAGAATTTTTTAATTTTTATTTTAATTGGAGGCTAATTACTGTACAATATGATGGTGGTTTCTGCCATACAGTGACGTGAATCAGCCATGGGTACATTTTTATAAAAAGAATACATACACTACTATTAGCTTTGTTTTTAAAATATTTAAATGAGCCTAACCAAAAAAGGGAAGATTTTAATTTTAGTTTAGTTAGATTTTAACTTTCTTAGTACTGCTTTTGCTGTATCCCATAGGTTTGGTTTTGTTTTTCATTTTTATTTTATATTGGAGTATATTTGATTAACAATAATATGTTAGTTACAGGTGTACAGCAAAGTCATTCAGTTATACCCATACAAGTATTCATTCTTTTTCAAAATCTTTTCCCATTTAAGTTACTACAGAATATTAAACCAAGTTTCTGGCGCTAAACAGCAGGTCTTTGGTGGTTGTATACTTTAAATACAGCGGTGTGTACGTGTCAGTCCTAAACGCCCAATCTCTCCTCCTCTCCCCCACACTTTGCCCTCGGTAACCATAAGCTCATCATCTAAGTCTGTATTTCTGGTTTATAAACAAGTTCATCTGTATTTTTTAGACTCTGCATGTCAGCAGTGTCCTGCGAATGTCTGTCTCTGTCTGACTCACCTCGCCTAGCGTGATCATCGCGGGCCTACCCGTGTGGCTGCATGCCACCCCTATGGTTTTGCTTTCATTCTTCTCAAAATATGTGCTACCCTCCCCTTAATTTCCTGTTTGACCCACTATCTATCCAAGAGTGTGTTATTTAACCTCCACGTATTTGTAAATTTTCCAGTTTTTCTTTGTTATTAATTTCTATTCTCATTCCATTGTCTACTGTGGTCAGATGATATTTGATATGAAGAAAATCTATTCTTTAGAGGGATTTAGACACAGATGATCACCAACTGCATAAGCCTTGCTTCATTGCTTGAAAATAGAATCACCAAAAGCATTTCTCGTACAAGAGTTTCCCCAAGTATAGTTTATGAAATGAATTTAGGTGATTCATAAAACAAGTTATCTTTTAATATTTATGCATCCATTTCAATATGAATTAGAAAACAAAGTTTTCTATTTAAGGCAGTGATTTCAATTTTCTTTCTACAGAAATATTTTGAGTTTTAAAAATGACTCCATCAAAAATATTAAGTACAAAGTCAGACAAAGACAAATATCATATGATATGGCTTACATACAAAATGTAAAAAGGTGATACAATGACCTTATTTATAAGACAGAAACAGACTCAGACTTCAAAACCAAGCGTCTGGTTACCAAAGGGAAAGGACGAGGGAGAGGAATTAATTAGGAGTTTGTGATTAATATTACACACTACTATACATAAAATACACAATCAGCAAGGGGAACTCTACTCAATCTCGTATAATAACCTACTTGGGGAAAGAATCGGGAAAGAACGGTTATACACGCACATAAGTGAATAACCGCTATCCACCTGAAAACAACACAACATTGTAATCAACTTATACCCCAAATAAATAAAAATAAATTAAATTTCAAAACCAAAACACGTTTAAGGAATGATGAGCTATAATTTATATTTTATGTAGTACTAAAACACTGTCTATAGTAAAAAAATACTAAGTACATATGAGTATAGCTGATGAAAGTATCATGAAGGTGAAAATGATGCCCGAGTGACTGATACTGAAGTCTTATTGTGGTCTGTCCAGTCCTTCAGGGTCCCCTCGAGGTGGTGGGTGAATCACAACATCCAAGAACTGCATTTTCTTTATTAGCCTGCGAAGAGTTGACTCATTGGAAAAGACTCTGATGCTGGGAGGGATTGGGGGCAGGAGGAAGAGGGGACGACAGAGGATGAGATGGCTGGATGGCATCACCAACTCGATGAGTCTGAGTGAACTCTGGGAGATGGTGATGGACAGGGAGGCCTGGCGTGCTGCGATTCATGGGTCGCAGAGTCGGACACGACTGAGCGACTGAACTGAACTGATCCTTATCGGCCTCCTCCTTCAAGTCTTGGTCGTTACAGACCCTGAAGGCCTCCTCTACCAAGGATGAAGATGAGATCTGGGGCCCAGTTCAAGCTTTTGTGATTTTCCATGGATGCCAGGAGTAGCCTGAGTGATAAACTGCATGGCGAATAGTGTCCTGCCCTCTGCGGACTCAGGTCTGCACAGGTGTGACTCCTGAATGCTTCTCACCACCTGACTCAGGAAGACTACCAGGTTTTCATCTTTTTCCTGTGTAACCTCTCCTACCTAACATGGTATAATGTTCTTTAAAAAGTCATACATTCACTAAGCCTGTAAGTCAGGCATTGCAAAGTATTAATACAGGAAAAGTGAAACATAACCGTGTGAGGAACTTTCAATACATTCAAAGGTCTGCAGCAGTCTTACCTGCAACAGTCAAAACCTGGGAACGCAAATACAGATATACAGATGAATGGGCAAACAGTAGTATATCTACAGAACATACTTCTCATCGATATAAAAAATATATTTCACATAAGGGTACCTGAGAGGAAATTTTAGACAATTAAAACTTAGTTCAGCTCAGCTCAGTTCAGTTGCTCAGTCGTGTCTGACTATTTGCGACCCCATGGACTGCAGCACGCCAGGCCTCCCTGTCCATCACCAACTCCTGGAGTTTACTCAAACTCATGTCCATTGAGTCGGTGATGCCATCCAACCATCTCATCCTCTGTCGTCCCCTTCTCCTCCCACCTTCAATCTTTCCCAGCATCAGGGTCTTTTCCAATGAGTCAGCTCTTCGCATCAGGTGGCCAAAGTATTGGAGTTTCAGCTTCAACATCAGTCCTTCCAATGAATATTCAGGATTGATTTCCTTTAGGATGGACTGGTCAGATCTCCTTGCAGTCCAAGGGACTCTCAAGAATCTTCTCCAACACCACAGTTCAAAAGCATCAATTCTTCAGCGCTCAGCTTTCTTTATAATCCAGCTCTCACATCCTTACATGACCACTGGAAAAACCATAGCTTTGACTGGATGGACCATTGTTAGCAAAGTAGTGTCTTTGCTTTTTAATATGCTATCTAGGTTGGTCATAACTTTTCTTCCAAAGAGCAAGTGTCTTTTAATTTCATGGCTGCAGTCACCATCTGTAGTGATTTTGGAGCCCCAAAAAATAAAGTCTGTCACTGTTTCCATTGTTTCCCCATCTATTTGCCATGAAGTGATGGGACCAGATGCCATGATCTTAGTTTTCTTGAATGTTGAGCTTTAAAACATGGTTGACTAGAGGTCAGAGTGACATCGATAAAGGAAACAAGGTAAAAATGAAGGTAGATGGGTTTTTTATGGACGTGATGATGGTTTCATGGGTTTATATAAACGTCAAACTTATCAAAGTGTATATTTCAACTGTGTGCATTTTACTGCATATTATATCATTAAAACATAGACATATATTCAAAATAAAAATCTGTATTTCTTACTGCTTAAATAAATGAACTTACTGTTTAAATAAATGATCTCATTAGACAGGCGAATGTTGGCTATTAACTATCCCATGAATAGTTAGATTTGTGTTCCTTTTATTAATCCATGATTGTAAACAACAATAATCTTAGCATAGGTGGTGCTATGGGTCCAGGCAGTCACAAAACACTTTTCCTAAAGCCAGCCATTCTTCTACATATTATTGTTATCAAAACAACAGAAATGTTTCAGTCTTCTCAGGTCAGCTTCCCCAAAGTATACAATGGTTGCCTGAAAAGTCATTGTCCAGTTAGCATCACTGTTCCCCAAGAAGATGCAACAGTTTGCTGGCACTGGCAACATGGAAGTTTCTTCTGAAACATTCTAGACGCGTGGTCTGTCTTTAATACATTCCTGCAATGACATGATTCCTTCTACAGGAGGCAACCCCAATCCAGGAAGGAAATGAGAGGACAACGAGTCAGAAGAAATAGCACCATGGGAGGGGCCACGAGGGGTTCACTGTTTGAGAAGTGAAAGCTGAAGGAAACCCAGATGCTTCTCCAGGGGAGCCTTCTGGCGGGAGAGGTTATCGCCTGAAACTAAAGGTTTATCCACTAACTAAATCGGACTTTAGTGAAAGTGAAGTCGCTCAGTCATGCCCAACTCTTTGCGACCCCAAGACCAGTAGCCTGCAGCAAGCTCCTCCATCCATGAGATTTTTGAGGCAAGAGTACTGGAGTGGGTTGCCATTTCCTCCTCCAGGGATTCTTCCCAACCCAGGGATCAAACCCAGGTCCTTCACATTGTAGACAGACACTTTACCCTCTGAGCCACCAGGGAAGTCCTTTAAATCAGACTTTAAGTGTCCACTAATTAGGTCCTGAGACATTCAATAAAGAAATTCAACAGTAAATCACCTATCAGTGCATTCAGCTCGAATTTTTATTCTACTTCAGAAAATGTCAAGTCCTGTTATAAGACCTGAGAATAACAAATGTGCCTTCAGTTTGACTTTTTCAAAATCCAAAAGGGAAAAATGAACTATAAAGGGGAAAAAAAGCCTTCTCGACTCTTCATAGGCAAATGGAAAGATGGAAAGAAGAAAAAGTTAGACCCAAGATGATTATCTGATATGTTTATGAGATTAGACTTTTCTTACAGAAGATTTCATGAAAACCATTTAAGTTTTGCTTCAAAACGGACTTGAGGCCTTTAAAGATTACAGCTGGTTAGTATGTCTTCTGACCCTCAGACAACGTAGGGGTGGTGGCTAAATCACAGGCCTTTTTTATGCAGTGAAAAGAGGTAGCTGGGTAAGAAGGCTGCATTTTCAGGTTAGGTCAACAGCCTCCTCTTTGTCCTACCAGCTCAGCCGTTTTCCCACCTTACCCACTTCCCAGTCATCCCGTTCCCTTTCCCACCCCACTTCTGCTTCTAGCTCTTTCTTTCTACTTGTTAGCCTAGGTTCTGCTTTCTTCATCTCAGTTCCATAAGCTTCCCATTTTTCTTGGTTCAGTTTCCTGCAGAAATTCCTACAGACTCTGAGGTGAAGATTCATGTCAAAGCAGTTTATTTTTAAAGTGCAAGAAACACCTATATAGGAAAAGGGGAAAAGACGAGGGAAGGGAAAGCAGTAAGTGGTATACATCAGGTGAGTTAACACTGTGGGTAACTGGAGTTTAACTCTACAAGAAACTGCTAGAAAACTGTGCAAAATTGTGTGCCTCGGATTTCTCCCAGTTGAGGTCAAAGCAGCATTGTACACCACCTCTCAGCAGACTGAAGGCGAAAAGCTGGGAAAAGATACTCTGTGAAAATGGAAACAAAAAAAAAAATTATAGTGGCAATACTTATATCAGACAAAATAAACTATAAAGCCAAGGCTGTAACAAGAGACAACGCCATGATATACTGATAAAGGGATCAATCCAACAAGAAGATATAATACTTCTAAATATTTATGCAAGCAAAATAGGAGCGTCTGAATGCATAAAGCAAATATTAACATATATAAAAGGTGACAGTAACACAATAGCTGTAGGCGACTTTAATATGCTACTTATACCACAGGATAGATCAGCCAGACAGAAAATCAATAAAGAAACACTGGTCTTAAAGAATACCAGACCAGGTAGTCTTAGGACATTCCATCCCAAGCAGCAAAACACACCTTCTTGTCAAGTGCACATGAAACATGATCCTGGATAGAGCATGTCAGACCTCAAAATAAGCCTCAGTAAATTTCAAAAGACTGGAATTATATCAAGCGTCTTTGCAGCCCACAGGGGTATGAAACTAGAAATCAGCTGCAAGAGGAGAACTGGGGAAACAAATGAACAAAGACGAGACGCCGCTGGATAATCGGCGGGTCACAAAGAGGTCAGAGAGGAGAAGAAACATATCCTGAGATGAGTGAGAGAGGAGCCAAAACGCACCGAAACCTAGGAAACGTGGCAGAAGTAGCTCTAAGAGGGACGCTTTCAGTGACATGGGCCTACCCGAGAAACAAGAAGATCACAGGCTTCTTGACACCTAGAGAAGCTAGAAAAGAACAAAGACTCAGATTAGCGGAAGGAGGGAAACAATGAAGATAAGAGTGGAGATAACTGAGACAGAGACGGGAACACCAGGGAAGACTATGAAGCTGAGAACTGTGTCTTTCAGCAAACGTCATGCCATCACTTGCGTGTAGAATCTAGAGCATGGCACAAATGGGCCTGTCCACAAAGCAGGAAGAGACTCACAAGCATAGAGAACAGGTTTCGTGGTTGCCAAGGGGAGGGGGGGAACGAGAGAGAGACTGGGAGACTGGGTTGGTAGATGCCGATTATCACCTTTAGAACAGATAAGCAACAAGGCCCTAATGTATGGAAATACAATATACTCAGTATCATGCAATAAGTCATAATGGAAAAGAATATTTAAAAAGAATATATATGCGTGTAAACTGAGCTGCTTTGCTATACAGCAGAGATTGGCACAGCAAAGTAAATCAACTGTACTTAAATTTAAAAAAAAAGAGCTATGTCTTTCAAAAGATAAAATCTACAAATCTTTAGGCCAGACTCATTAAAAAAAAAAGGGAGGAGGCAAACAGACAAAGGCAGAAATGAAAAAGGGTATGCTACAACTGACACCAGAAATACAAAGTACTGTAAGAGATTACTAGAGAACGGACAACCCAGAAGAAACAGGTGGATTCCCAGAAACATACAATGAAGACAATCATAAGAACCTAAATGGGAAAAGAATGTGAAGAAGGGTAGATACACGTATGTGTATAACCGAAGCACTTTGCTGTACTCCTGAACCTAACACAACATTGTTAAGCAACTATACTTTGATATAAAATAAAAAATCTTTTTAAAAGATGGACTCAAATCAAGCTTCCAGTTCAAGATGGTGGAGAAGGATCCCCGCTCGTCTCCTTCTGTGAGAGCACCAAAATCACGGCTAGCTGTTGAACAACCAGCAAGAGGAGGGTGCCAGAACCCACCAAAAGGAGCTGCCCCATTGCTAAAAACAGGAGCGGCTGCAGGGAGGCCGTGGAAGGGGCACAGCTGCAACAAGATCAGACCCACCCCCGCCTGGTGGGCGACCCTCAGGCCGGAGAACAGCAATCCCAAGGACGCTCTCCTGCTGCTGCGCCAGCCTGAACCCACATCAGGCTTCCCCGCCTGGGGGTCCAGCAAAGAGACGGGGAACCCCCAGGGAATCTGACCCTGAAGCCACCAGGATTTGATTACAGGACTTCCATAGGACTGGGGGAAACAGACACTCCACTTTTGAGGGCACAAACAAAATTCTGTGTGCACCAAGACCCAGAGGAGAGGAACAGTGACCCCACAGGGGACTGAACCAGAACCACCGGCCAGCACTGGAGGGTCTCCCCTGGGGCCTGGATCGCAGGGGCCCCACACAGGGCTGGGGCACTGGAGGGTCTCCCCTGGGGCCTGGATCGCAGGGGCCCCACACAGGGCTGGGGCACTGGAGGGTCTCCCGTGGGGGCCTGGATCGGCAGGGGCTTCACACAGGGCTGGGGCACTGGAGGGTCTCCCGTGGGGGCCTGGATCGGCAGGGGCTTCACACAGGGCTGGGGCACTGGAGGGTCTCCCCTGGGGCCTGGATCGGCAGGGGCTTCACACAGGGCCAGGGCAGCTGCAGTCCCGGAAGCTCCCCCTTAGTGTAAGCCCTCTTAGAGGCCAGCATTAACCCTACTGAAGAACCCACAGGGCTGGGTCTGCGCAGGCCACACAGCTGACAGGGAGGGTTGCAACCCCACCTAACAGCTGATAATTGGATTAAAGCCTTTCTGAGCAAGGCTCTGCCCACCAGAGCACCACTCAGCTTTTCCCACCCAGGTCCTCCCATCAGGAAGCTTACTCGAGCCTCTTAGCTTCCACCACAGAGGGCGAGACAGATGAAGCAAGAAGCACCACAGCCCCACAGCAGCTAGAGCAAAACTCACTTTACAGAAAGTTAGTCAGAATGAAAAAGCAGAAAGTTATGTCCCAGATGAGGGGACAAGATAAAACTCCAGGAAAACAACTAAATGAAGTGGAGATAGGGAAGCTTTCAGAAAAAGAATTCAGAATAACGATGATGAAGATGATCCAGGGTCTCAAGAAAACCATGGAGAAGATGCGAGAAATGCTTGGCACAGAACTGCGAGAAGCAAAGAACAAGCAAGCAGAGATGGGTAATGCACCAGATGGAATCGACAGCAGATCAGCTGAGGCAGAAAACAGACAGATGACCTGGGGGACAGAATGGTGGGAATCACTGCCACAGAACAGAATATAGAAAGAGAAAAGATCGAGGATGTGGGAGAACAGCCTGAGCGACCTCTGGGACAGCATTAAACACACCGTTTGCAATATAGGGGTCCCAGAAGGAGGAAAGAGAGAGAAGGGACCCGAGCAGATACTTGAAGAGATAGTAGCTGAAACCCCCCAAACATGGGAAAGGAAATAATCAACCACGTCCAGAAGCACAGAGAGCCCAGGAAGGATAAACCCAAAGAAGAACACACCGAGACTCGCAGTAAGCAAGCCGACAAAAATTAAAAACCAAGATAAAATATTAAAAGCAGCGAGAAAAAAACAGCAAGTAACATACAAAGGAGCTCCCAGCAGGGCATCAGCTGATTTCCCAACAGAAACTCTACAACCCAGAAGCGAATGGCACAGTATATTTCAGTGATAAAGGGAAGACCCTACAACCAAGAATACTCTACTCAGCAAGACTCTCCTTCAGATGTGATGGAGAAATCAAACGCTTTCAGGACAAGCAAAAGTGAAGAGAGTGCAGCACCACCGAAGCAGCTTTACAACAAACGCTAAAGGAACTTCTCCAGGCAGGAAACACGAGAGAAGAAAAAGATACACAGAAAATAGACCCAAAACAATTAAGAAAATGGTAATAAGACCATACACCTCAATAAATATCTCAGATGTAAATGGATCAAACGCACCAACCAAAACGCACAGACTGGCTGAGTGGATGCAAACATGTGCACTCTGCCTGACCCCCAAATAGTGTGTAGTTATTTCATATTGTTAAGTTAATCATGTTCCCATTAAGGCTTGCCATTGTAATTATCTTTTATTTTTTGCCTGGCTATGAATCGTGAAAGTAAACATCTTTTGTGATTATGTAACTCTTACTCAGTAACACTGTATCACGATTGGTCAACAGAGAAGTAATAGAATTCTACCATTTACTTAAAAAAGTGTGATCGCTTTTGAAAATCCAGATGCATATCAGCACTATCTCAGGATTTTTTGAAAAACACAAACGCCCGGGTGTTGCCTTTTCTCTCCAAAGCTCCAGATACGTTTCTAACGAGCAGTCACGTTTACACGATTTATTTAGCAGACTCTGCGCTGATCTTCTGCTTTACCTAGTCTGTTTCACTTTTCCCATTTCCTATTCAGTGCTCACGTTTCATTTAGCTTATGTTTTCCAGTTTCTCCATCTGTTCTTTTTTCCCTTGATGTTCTTTCTCAAGGCTTTATCAAGCAGAGTAGAAAAGCTTTTGTATAGGTAGACAGACAGAATGTATGTATAATATACATATTTTAGAGAACTTATGAATTTTTGCCTAACTAAAAATTTATGACATTCTGACCCACTTGTTTGACATAGTATGAATAGAAAGCTAGATTTCTAATTTTAAAGAAACAGATATGCAACAAAAACAGAAGTTTACTGCAGAGCACAAGGAACCACAGTCAATATCTTTTAATATTCTGAAATGGAAAACAACCTCAACAGTAATAATGTGTATCTGTATAACTGAATCACCTGCTGTGCACCTGAAACTTTGTAAGTCAAATATACTTCAATAAAATATATATTAAGAAAAAAGTAAAAATAAAAGAGAGTCAAGAAGAAATAGAACACCTATTAGATAAATCACTAGTGGCAAAATTAAAGCAGTAGTCAAAAAACTCCCAAGAAGCAACGAGCCAGATGGCATTACAGTTGTATTCAGCCAAACATTTAAAGAACATTTAATACTTATCATTCTCAAACTATTTCCAAAATATGAAGAAGTGATTGTATGGGGCTAGCATTACCAAACTGATTGTATGAGGCTAGCATTACCCTAAAACCAAAAGCAAGACAAAGCTACTACAAGAAAAGAAAATTAAAGTTCAATATCCTTGATGAACATAGATGCAAATATACTGAGCAAAATATTAGCAAACAAAAATCAACAGCACATTAAAGGGATCATATACCATGATCAAGTGGAATTTGTTCCAGGAATGCAAGGATAGTGCAACATCCACAAAGCCTTCAACATAATTTACCACACTAACAAAACCAAGGGTAAAACTTGTTTGATTGTCCCAATAGATGCAGAAAAATCATAGAAAAAACTCGGCAACCGTTTATGATAAAAGTTCTCAACAAAGTGAGTATAGAAGGAACATAGCTCGACATAAGAAAGGCCATATATGACAAATCCACAGATGGCGTCACACTCAACGGCGAGGGGCTGCAGACCCACAGATGACGTCACACTCAACGGCGAGGGGCTGCAGACCCACAGATGGCGTCACACTCAACGGCGAGGGGCTGCAGCCTTTTCTCTGAGATCAGGAACAAGACAAGGGTGCCCATTGTTGCCACGTGTATCCAACACAGTACTGGAAGTCTCAGTTAGAGCAATCAGCCAGCAATAAACCAAGAAAGAAATAAGAGGCATTAAAATAAAAGGCAATCAAACTGGAAAGGCAAAAGTAAAGATGCCACTATCTGCAGGTTATATGATACCGTATATAGAAAACCCTAAAGAATCCACCAAAAACCAAAACTGTTCTAAAGAGAAAAACAAAAAGAAAAAGAAAACTGTTCTAAATAATAAATGAATCCAGTAAAGATGCAGGATACAAATTAATACACAGAAATCTGCTGCATTTCTATATAATAATAATGATCTATCTGAGAGAGAAATTAATTAAAATTAATTCCATTTGCAATTACATCAGAAAGAATAAAATTCCAAGGAAAAACTTTAGTAAAGGAGGTAAAAGCCCTGTACTCTGAAAACAAAGATACTGATGAAAGAAACTAAAGATAGCACAAATAAATGGAAAGATGTACCATGCTCATGGGTTAGAAGAATGAATGTTGGTGAAATGGCCTTACTCCCCAAAGCAATCTGTATATTTAATGCAATCCCTATCAAAACATAACACCATTTTTTGCAGAGCTGAAACAAATAATCCTTAAGTTTTTAATGAAATCACCAAAGATCCTCAATGGCCAAAGTAATCTTGAGAAAGAAAAACAAAACTAGAGGCATCAGACTCCCTGAATCCAAACTGCACTGCTGCTGCGGCCGCTGCTGAGTCGCTCCAGTCGTCTCCGACTCCGTGTGACCCCACAGACGGCAGCCCACCAGCTCCCCATCCCTAGGACTCTCCAGGCAAGAACACTGGAGTGGGCTGCCATTTCCTGCTCCAACGCATGAAAGTGAGAAGTGAAAGTGAAGTCACTCAGTCGTGTCCAACTCTTAGCGACCCCAGGGACTGCAGCCCACCAGGCTCCTCCATCCGTGGGATTTTCCAGGCAAGAGTACGGAGTGGGGTGCCATTGCCTTCTCCATCACACTGTATTACAGAGCATAATAATCAAAACAGTATGATTCTGACAGAAAAATGAACAGAAAAGGGAATCTAGAAATGAGCCCAAGCACTTATGGTTTATACAATGGGGGAAAGACAGTCTCCTAACTAAATATATTGGAGAAGGAAATGGCAACCCACTCCAGTACGCTTGCCTAGAAAATCCCATGGACGCAGGGGCCTGGTGTCCATGGGGTCACAAAGAGACACGACTTGGACACCACTGTCTCATACATTATACAAAAACAAATTCCAACTGGATTAAAGACTTGAATACAAGACTGGAAACCCTAAAACTCCTAGAAGAAGACATAGGCAGTAAATTCTTTAAATCATTCTTAGTAATATCTTTTTGAATCTGTGTCCTCAGGAAGGTTGACAAAAGCAAAAATAAACAAATGAATTATATATCAAATTGTAGGCTTCTACACAACAAAGGAAATCAGTAACAAAATGAAAAGGCAAGCTGCTGAATGAGATAACGCATTTGCATATCACATGCTTGATAAGGGGTTAGCACCCAGAATCTCTATATATAAGCTGATTTGTTGTTGCTGTTTAGCTTCAAAGTCACGTCCGACTCTTTAGGACCCCATGGACTGTAGTCTGCCAGGCCCTTCTGTCCATGGGATTTCCCAGGCACGAATACTTGAGTGGGTGGGCATTTCCTTCTCCAGAGCATCTTCCCAACTCAGGGATTGAACCTGCATCTCCTGTTTGGCAGACAGATTCTTTAAAACTGAGCTACCTGGGAAGCCCAAAAGAACTGATACAACTTCATTTTTAAAAATTTTTACTAAGAAATGGGCAGGGGACCTGAACAGACATTTCTTCTGAAGAAGGTATACAGATGACAAACAGGCACATTTTAAAATGCTCAGCTTCACTGATTATCAGGGAAATGCAGTCAGAACACGATGAGATATTTCTACCTCACGCCTTTTAGAATGGCTGTTACTAAGAAGGCCAAAAACGACAGGTGTTGGTGAGGATGTGGAGGAAAAGGAGCCCCCGTCCGTAGCTGGCTGGCGTTCACTCGCTCAGTCGGACTGCAGCACGCCAGCCTGCCCTGCCCACCACCTCTGGAAGCGTGCTCAAGCTCACGTCCACTGAGTCGGTGACGCCATCCACCTCGTCCTCTGTCATCCCCTTCTCCTCCTGCCTTCAATCTTTCCCAGAGTCGGCTCTTTGCATCAGTGGCCAAAGTACCGGAGCTTCAGCTTCAGCACAGACCTTCCAATGAATATTCAGGATTGATTTCCTTTAGGATTGACTGGTAGGAATGTAAACTGGGGGAGACACTATGGAAAACAGTATAGAGGTTCCTCAAAAAATTAAAAATAGAACTACCCTACAATCCAGCAATTCCACTTTTGAGACTCCAAAGGCAACAAAAATACTAATTTGAAAAGATATATGCACCCTTACATTTGTTGCAGCATATTTAAAATAGCCAAGATATGAAAGAAACCTGTGTCCATCAACAGATGAATGGATAAAGAAGATATGGAACACAGACACACACACACAGACACAGACACACACACACACACACACACATGCACACACAGACACAGACACGCACACAGACACACACACACAGAGACACACGTGCACATACACGCACGCATGCACACACGCACACACACGTGGGCTTCTCTGGTGGCTCAGCTGGTAAAGAACCCACCCACCAATGCAGGAGACACAAGAGATATAAGCACAATCCTGGGGCCAGGAAGATCCCCTGGAGAAGGAAATGGCAACCAGCTCAGTATTCCTGCCTAGAAAACTCCATGGACAGGAGCCTGGTGGGTTATAGTCCATGGGGTTGCAACAGAGTCAGACATGGCCACACACACACGTGTGCACACATACACACACACAATGAAATATTACTCAGCCATGTAAAGACTGAAGCCTTGCTCTTTGGACAGCATAGGTGGCCCTGGAGGGTGTTGTGCTGAGGAAAATGAGCCAGACAGACACAGACCACAGAATCTCACTTATATGTGGGATATAAAAAATACAGATTCATAGATACAGAGAATAAACTTGGTAAACTGATGGTTGCCAGAGAGGAGGGAGGTGGGAGGATGAACGATATGAGTGAAGATTAAGAGGCACAAGCTTTCAGCTATAAAATAAGTAAGCTGATGTGTGGCAAAACCAATACAATATTGTAAAGCAAAAATAATAATAATAATTTTAAAAGATTAAAAAATATATTATAACTTTAAGTGGTAACCATGGGATCTCAAAGAGTCGGACACGACTGAGCGACTTCACTTTCACTTTTCGCTTTCATGCGTTGGAGAAGGAAATGGCAACCCACTCCAGTGTTCTTGCCTGGAGAATCCCAGGGACGGGGGAGCCTGGTGGGCTGCCGTCTATGGGGTCACACAGAGTCAGACACAACTGAAGCGACTTAGCAGCAGCAGCAGCAGCAGCAGACTTAATGTAGTGATCATCTCATAATATACATGTCAAATCACTATGTTGTACACCCAAAATGACTATAATGTTGAATGTTTTAATACTTAAATTTTAAAAAATGGCGTGCAGCTCTTCTGTGCAGGATCAACCTCGTGACCCTGAAATAATGCTTCCCAGAACTTCCTTCTCCGTGGCGTTCTCGGTTAGCACTGGCCTCTGAAGAAATTCACACCGGACTTGGAGGCAGAAGTGAAGCAGCACCCACCGCTCTGAGGGTCAGTGTAGAGGCCCTGGTACCGTGCCAGCTCCTTCACTGCCACTGACCTCTGACCTGGCTGGCTGGCACATGCAAGCGCCCAAATCTGAAGCTCCTCCAACTCCACCGGTACACCCCAGCTTCCCCCGGTCCCGAGCCAGACGTGTGCACATCTCCATGATGAAAGACACCAGCTTTTCCTGCAGGTCTGAAGTCTGGCTTTCCCACAAGCCACCCGCTTTGTGAAGATTGGAGGCAGTGACAGACAGACATGGGTCCTAACAGGAGAGGCGGACACAGGCTCTAACTCAGCTTTGCGGGCTCTCGTTTCTCCTCGGTGTTGTTTGCACCTAGTCTTCCGTCCTGAATCTCGGAGACTTCCAGCTGAGAACCAGCGGCAGAGACAACAGCCTGCATAGCCCGTCCCACCAGCTCCCAGTCACAGAAGACCCGACTCGATAATAAATCTCTTATTCTATGTCAAAACCTGGCTGTTACAACATGGTAGCTGGTAGCTATGTGACGAGGCACTAAAATGCAACTACTTTGGACTCAGCTGTACTTAAGTGTGCCACCACCCATAAACTTTCAGAGGGGTATCTAGAATAAAGAACTAATGATGACATTCTTCCATCTGTAAGCCTTTAAGGCTTTCCCTTGCACCCAAAATAGAGTCTACACTTGCTTGTATAGCACAGAACCTTCAGTCACAACTCCACTCTCCAGCCAAACCAAAACCATCTGCAATCACCCAGTTCTCTCTCCTCTCCGCTCCGCTCCGCTCCCTCCCTTCCATCCCCTCCCCTCTAGCTCTCCGTGCCTGCTTCCCTTCCTCCTTCCCAACCTTCTCATCGGCTCTTCCACCTATAACATTGTGCTCTTACATCTCACACACACACTCACACACACACACACACACACACACACCTCTTTCTTCTTGATAATATAATTTATACCTCACCACTTTTAGGCTACCTTACCTGGCTCCAAGAATTCAGTTTGAAAATACTTCCATAAGCATTCCTTCTTTTCTTACCAGCTGGCTTTTTGATCTTTCTCCTTATCGTCACCTCCTCTTTGTCCCTCTAATTCCCAATAATTTCCAACAACTTGGATGCTCAGTTCAGTTCAGTCGCTCAGTCGTGTCCCACTCGTGTGGTCCATGGTCACGACCGAGCAAGTAAACAGCGGCAGCCTCTGAGACACTCTCAGGAGTCTTTATCACGTCCCATCAGAGCTGTGTTTACCTGCCACCCCCAGTGGACACTTTACTCTCTGACCACTCTATGTGGTGGATGCTGCAAGGTCCTGCCCGGATTTCCCCTCAGTACCAAAGACCTCAGTCCCCCGATAGCGGGAAAGCGGCCGGTAGAGGCCCGTGTGCCGCCGGCGCTCGGGGACTGCAGGGAACACGCCGAGAAGGGCCCAGGCCCGGAGCCGCAGCCCCTGAGGGGCGGCCGACAGCGATGCGGGCGCCTGCAGCTCCAGCCCCGCCGGCAGGTGCGCCTCCCGCCTCCCGCGCCTCCCGCGCCTCCTGCGCCTCCCGCGCCTCCACGGAGCCTGCCCCGCGGCTCAGCCCCCGTCTCTCCCCTCCAGGCCTCCCTCCCCTTCCACAGACGCCGGTTCTAAGAGCGCTCCCAGAAAGCCTCTTGCACCCCAACACCTCTGTTTCCCGGGGAACCCAATCTGAAACACCCGTGTGCCCCCAGCCCTTAGCACAGGGCCTATAACGGGGCGCGGTAAGCCCTCAGCCTATTAAATACAGGCTAGAGATGGTGAAGATTGCGACACTCCAGAAACACCGCAACACGGGCGTGACACAGCTGAGGGGCCGCCAGCCGGCTGCTTCCGACCCTGCGGAGGACCTGCAGAAGCCTGAACGCACGCGGCCCAGAGTTACGCGGACTGACCCGCCTGCTCCAACCTTCCGGGTGCTCCTGCAGCCAACAGGCTGATGTAGCCACACAAGGCCACGCAGCCAGGCTGAAGGAACCAAATTCTGACCGAGGTAACTAGCGTTTCTGAAAACTTACTGGCAAATTAACTAAAATATTCTGTTCTTAATGGCAAAAGACGAGAAGAACATTCCAGTAAGAAAGACGTTAGTGAAGGAAGAACCAAAAAGAAAGTAAAAAATAAGCATTCTTCATGGTCAGTCAGCAATAAGGAGCTCAAGCTGCCTGAAATTCACCACAGAAAGCGCTGGGGAATGAGGTGGGGTCAGACAGGGCCGAGTCACAATAGATGGAGAAATTAGATTTTTTAATATATAGCATCAAAATATCTTAAACTTTCTTTCAAGTTGATAATGACATTTATTTACAAATCACATTAGTTGCCTTTTAATTTTGATTTCATTTTCCAAAGAATAATTTCCCTTTAGAATTATTTAATTAATGTTTCCTGAGATACTCCCTCTAAATCTAATCTACTCGCAGAGATTGAGTTATCTTCCAGCACATTAGGCTCAGATACTTTCTTACTTAATTGTCACTTAATACAAAAAAATTAAGTCTATTAGTAAGCAGAAGAAATATGATAGGGGAAGAAGGCAAGGCTTTATTGTGACATTAGAGCAATAAAAATCAATATAATAGTCTAATTTCAAATA
This sequence comes from Redunca redunca, assembly GCA_006410935.1. Lineage (NCBI taxonomy): Eukaryota > Metazoa > Chordata > Mammalia > Artiodactyla > Bovidae > Redunca > Redunca redunca. Next base: position 86,882 of record SJYQ01006959.1, read on the forward strand.
CTGTGAATTCTGTTGGAAGGTAAATATTTACCAAATAACCCTATATCCTTCAAAAACTGTACTACACAGGCTCACATTGACATTTTCAGCATCCTATCCATGTGGTTGCACCTAAGGAGACAACCAGCATTCATTCGGGTCTCCATCATAGCTGTTGCTAAGATCTAAAAGTACTTTGTGCAGTTATTTCTACATCTGTCTCACTGCCTGCCCAGAATGCCAGCTCCGCAGGGCTGGGAGCACGTGTGCTGCTGCTGCTGGCCTGCGTTTTATCTCTAGCACCTAATACAGCATCTGCCTCACAGTTCAGTTCAGTTCAGTCCAGTTGCTCAGTCGTGTCTGACTCTTTGTGACCCCATGAATCGCAGCACGCCAGGCCTCCCTGTCCATCACCAACTCCCGGAGTTCACTCAGACTCACGTCCAACGAGGCCGTGACGCCATCCAGCCATCTCATCCTCTGTCGTCCCCTTCTCCTCCTGCCCCCAATCCCTCCCAGCATCAGAGTCTTTTCCAATGAGTCAACTCTTTGCATGAGGTGGCCAAAGTACTGGAGTTTCAGCTTTAGCATCATTCCTTCCAAAGAAATCCCAGGGCTGATCTCCTTTAGCATGGACTGGTTGGATCTCCTTGCAGTCCAAGGGACTCTCAAGAGTCTTCTCCAACACCACAGTTCAAAAGCATCAATTCTTCCGCACTCAGCCTTCTTCACAGTCCAACTCTCACATCCATACGTGACCACTGGAAAAACCATAGCCTTGACTAGACGGACCTTAGTCAGCAGAGTAATGTCTCTGGTCTTGAATATGCTATCTAGGTTGCTCATAACTTTTCTTCCAAGGAGTAAGCGTCTTCTAATTTCATGGCTGCAGTCACCATCTGCAGTGATTTTGGAGCCCCCCAACAATAAAGTCTGACACTGTTTCCACATCTATTTCCCATGGAGTGATGGGACTGGATGCCATGATCTTTGTTTTCTGAATGTTGAGCTTTAAGCCAACTCTTTCGCTCTCCTCTTTCACTTTCATCAAGAGGCTTTTTAGCTCCTCTTCACTTTCTGCCATAAGGGTGGTGTCATCTGCATATCCGAGGTTATTGATATTTCTCCTGGCAAACTTGATTCCAGCTTGTGTTTCTTCCAGTCCAGCGTTTCTCATGATGTACTCTGCACAGAAGTTAAATAAGCAGGGTGACAATATACAGCCTTGACGGACTCCTTTTCCTATTTGGAACCAGTCTGTTGTTCCATGTCCAGTTCTCACAAGTGACACTCAATAACTAACTGGAGAACAAGAATGAATGATTGATGAACAACTGTGAGCAGAAAAAAAAGTCATTTTGAGGGATTTCAGTTACACTGCTAGCAACCTGAGAGATAGACAAAACTGTTGGAGTCACTAAAACCTTGGTTTTAACTTTTGATCACATCTGATCAAGCCCAGCTCAGTTCAGCTGCGCAGTCGTGTCCGACTCTCTGTGAACCTCTTGTCAAAGGGAATGGGGGGAATCGTGTCTGTTTAATTCTCAGACGGTACCTGTGCCTGTACTGGATCAGCATCCCAATCAGTGGGCAGAGCTGGGGAAAAGGAGGCTGGGTGATGCGTTAACTCCTCTTATGAGCTCGACTTCTCTGGTGGCAAGTCACAGAAACCCAGGGGCCAACTTAAGGAAGGAGACTGAAGCTCCCAAACAGAAATAGACAGGCGTCTCTATCGGGACTTTGACTGGAAGACAAGCAAAGACCAGTTTGAGGATATCTAATTTATTGACTACATTGAAACTCTTATCTGTAAAAATTTGTTCTTTCTTCATTACAACATGGAAACATTCACTGAAACATACACTCACTGAATGTATGTTTCATTCAGTGAATACATTCATTATATATGTTTCAATGAGTTTTTTATGCTTTTCCTCGTAAAGGTATTGTACGTCTCTGTTAGATTTACTTCTCGATTTTTCTATACACATATACACACAACTGTGTCAATATTTAAGTAATTTAAAAATTATATATTCTAAGTGGTTATTTGATGCATACGTGGAAATTAAATTGGACAATGCACACTGATTTTATATCAACCATTATCATCCAGTCATAGATGTGTAACAAACCACCCCAGAGTTCACTGGCTGTGTTCCTGTGTGTCTCTTGGGAGAAGAGAAGATACATACAGTCTCTCGTGTCCATGAGATGTGAGTTGTTTGGTCCTTTATCTTGTACAGAGTGTAAATCTGAGGAATCGGTGGGAGGACTTCACCCTGAGGGCAAGTCATGCCACGCGGTCCTCAGCCCCGCTCTCAGTGGACGGCGGATGCAGAAGATGCATTGCCCACAACGGCCGCGGTCTCGTCTCCCCAGCAGGCTCCTCTAAGGTGTGACCTTCCGCCGTCCCCTCCCCTTGAACCCGGGCAGAAGTATGACCGCTTTGGTGAATGGGGAATGGCAGCAACAACCCCGTGACTTCCGAGGCGGGATCATAAAAGTTGCTGCAGCTTCTGCCAGGCTCATGGGAGTTATTTTCACACTGAGAGCCCTGCGCCTGTAAGCAACCCAACCACCAACCACCCAAAAGCCTCCGTGCTGTGAGGAAGCCAAGACCCATGGAAAGACCCCACACAGGTAATCCACTTGACAAACCCAGCCAAGGTTCCAGCCAACAGCGAGCACCAGCATCCGGATGTGCAAGTAAAGACGCCATCTTCGGAAATGGACCTTCTCTCTCAGCCATTTGCGCTTCCCCAGCTGAAGTCCCAGCTACCACAAAGCGAAGCAATCAGTCACCTCCATGCCCTTATTGAACTGCCAACCCGAAGGATTTAGGGGCATAAAAATGTTTGATAGTTTAAGTTATGTGGGGATGGACCCCTGCACAGCAAGTGCGACAGTTGCTGTTGTTGTTCAACTGCTGCTAAGTCATGTTCAGTTCTTTGCAACCACATGGACTGAAGCCCACCAGGCTCCTCTGTCCTTGGGATTTCTCAGGCAAGAATACTGGAGTGGGTTGGCATTTCCTTCTCCAGGGGATGATCCCAGGGGTGAAACCTGCATCTCCTGCATTGGCAGACAGACTCTTTACCGCTGAGCCACCAGATGGGACAGGAGGCTAGCCAAATCCTCCTGAGACCTTCAGCAGCTGGGAACCGAGAGCCTTATCTCTAACTTCACTGCAAAGTGAACCATATCAGAGCAAAGCTATGGAGAATGCTAGCATCTAAATCCCAGCCTACTTGCTTGAAATCGAGAGGGTTCGTTTACTCTGGACATGATGCCTAATCCTGAACCAGTCCCTGCCTGCCTGGGGCTGAGTGTTTGTGTGGCGGGGCTGTCTCTAGTTTCCCATGAAAAGGTCATAAGTCCTTGCCAGGTATTTTTGGGTACAGGATCAAGGGAGCGGGCAGAAAAGACAGCCATGCCCACTGCCTCTCTGAGGAACTGACCCAGCCAGATTTCAGAGTGAGCCTCATTCTGCTGCTTCAGCTTTGTTTTGTGTTTTCTGAAAGGATGCTTTGCTCAGCTGTTTTTATAATATTCTTTTTTAACTAGGACAGCTAGAGAAAGAAACACACGTGGGGGGAGGGAGGAACTGCTGAAAACACCCACTGTGTTGAATAATTAACTATTCCCCCAAATACAATTTAGCCGACAGAAGCTGGACTGAACCCCAATCTTCCAGGGTCTTCCGTGTTCTCGTGTGGACTGCTCCTTTGCAGTCCCTGAAGCAGCGTGCTTCCAACCTCCTTCTCCGGCTGTAGTGGAGGAAAAATGCCCACGAGCCTTCCTGCTACACCTCCCACTTTCAGAGCAGCTGCTCAGAATATCACCCCAGTCAATTCAGGAGACTTTCTTTAAAGTGATCATACGTCCAACCTGAGTAATTCGCACAACTATAAAAGCCCAGCTTCCCATAAAAGATGATTACATGCTAAAAAGATATTTGATTGTAAAATTCTGAGCAACTCAGAATCGGCTTATGGAAGGGAGCCAATGAATCCTTTGAGGGAAAATGTCTTTTCATCTTTTCCAGAAATTGTTTTTTCTCACTTTGGAAGGAAGAGGGAAGTGTCTCAACTTCACAGTTTGAGGGACTTCACCTTGGAGCAAGAATTCCCGCTGTCAGAATCCCAAGACAGGAGCACTAATCCACAGCCTCTCCGTGGGAGACAGAAGCATTCCCAGACAAGATAGGGCACGAGCTTGGTGAAGCCTGGCGACAACCACTGTTGCCTCTTTCTGGAATAAAAGGCCATTTTAAGATTTTTAGAAGTCCTCCTATTTGTAACCCAGGTCACTTCTTTGAAAGGGAAGGTGCCAGCAGCCTACAGTTTTGCTTTCCATGCCGTTCAAATCTCACAGAAAGACGTTCTGGTGGGGGATTATTACAGAGGAACCGTAGTAGGGAGCTCGGACTCTGAGAGGCGGGGATGGTAGGCGGCCCCTAGTCTCCAGAGATACTCCCAGCAGCCTCCACCCCTCTGACTGCACACCCACTCCCTCAGCAGAGGTGGAGCCCACAGCATCACCCGTGACTCTTCACTGGGTTTCCTGTTGCTTTGACCAGCTGAATGATGAGGAAGTGGGTTCTTAGACATCTCAGACCTCTGCCTCCTTCAAGGACCCTTGAAAGTCAGTGAAGCATGCTTTCTTTTTTTAAGGTTTATTGAACATTTATTATGCATCAGACACTGAGGATACAATAATAAATTATGAACACTGCCTTACAAGAGCCCACATTCTAGAAGATGCATATAAAACCTCTGAGCTTAGTCCCAGAGAATGCTTTGAAAAAAACTGATAATAATCAATATGGTCTATCCGATGCCGATGGTCTGTGAGGCAGAAGCCTTGCCTTCAGGATGGTTTTTTTGATTAATTCTCTTATTCACAGCCGAACTGGGCCCTGTTGCCGTGTGGGGGCCTGCTCCAGCTGCAGTGGGCAGGGGCCGCCCCACGCGGCAGCGCACAGGCTTCTCACTGCAGCGCTCCCCCTTGTTGCAAAGCTCAGGCTCTCGGCGCAGCGGCTTCGGGAGTTGTGGGCTTAGCTCCCCTGAAGCACGTGGAGTCTTCCCAGACCAGGAAGCAAACCTGTGTCCCCCTGCACTGGCAAGCGAAGTCCTATCCACTGCACCACCTGGGAAGTCCTCAGTGTGATTTTAACCTACTGTAAGATCTAGGACTAACACATAAAAATACATCAAGAATACTGACTATTGTATTCTAAACTCTACAAATGCTGCCCAAGAAATATAAAAACTGGAAAATGCGGTGTGGAGTAGTCCTCCAATGCACGGCAGAGGTGAGAATGAGTCAGGCTTCGGCGAGACTAGTAAGTTTTGCAGAGGCAATGTGATCGGGGCAGCTGATGGGAAAAAATCTTAAGCAGAGTGATAACAAGAGGAGTACTGTGGATAGAACTTTCCGCCGCAGTGGAAATATTCTACGTCTGCGCTAACCAGCGCACTAGCCCCAGGCCACGTGTTGCTGTGGCACTCTTGACATGTGGTCAGTGTAAGTGAAATTTCAATTTATCTAATTTTAATCAATTTAAAGAATTTAAATTTTGAGGCCAGTGGTTACCATGTTGTATGGCATATGCCCAAAGAACTTGGGGAAGACCAATCATGATTTTTTTTCTATTACTTTCAGTGACATCATCCAAGCTCAGTTAAGTATTAAGACTACTTTACCCAGGATACCCACCCCAAAGTATAAAACAAAACAGTGTCAAAATACAGCCTTCCCTGTGACGTGATTCCAGGGCACCTTCATGAGCTGCCAAAGCTTTCCTCCTTCTGCACACCCTTACTTTGGGTTCATCTGGACCAGTGGTTTCTTCCTTTCAGCGGGTTGTTTTCTATAAGATCCACAGGAAAATGGAATATTCCAAGCCAGCAATGAAGAAGAATTGATGGAAGGTGCGTTTACCAGAAAGCTTTTAGCGTGCATCAGTTTCCTTGGTTACAGGTAACGGAGAAAAGGGAGCAGGCCAAAAAAAAAACATGTGAAGCACAACTTGCTGGAACGAGGGACCAGACAAAGGATTCAAAGCTCAGGGTGACATTTAGGCCACTGGCAAAGCAAAGTGGGAAAATGGCGCAATCATCCTGGTGAACTGACATCGCTCAGTCGTGTCCGACTCTTTGCGGCCCCGTGGACTGTAGCCTGTCAGGCTCCTCCATCCATGGGACTTTCCAGGCAAGAGTGCTGGAGTGGGTTGCCATTTCCTTCTCCAGGGGGTCTTCCCCACCCAGGAATCGAACCCGGGTCTCCCGCATTGCAGGCAGACCCTTTACCATCTGAGCCACCAGGGAAGCCCCCCAGTTATCCTGGTAGTTCAAGGCAAAATGGTATCTCTCACCTGGCAACAGCAGGTTTAATTCCAACGAAAGGACTTTTTTTTTTGGTTGTTGTGTTCTGTTGAGTTAAGCTGATAATTGCCAGGCTTGATTTTCTCAATGTACCCTTCAGCATAGCTATAGGTGAGAAAGTGCAGACAGACCTCTTAGGAGCCGGAGCCTGCCTGTGATGGAGACGATGGAATCCCTCTCTCGGGGAGCTAAGTCAAGGTCAGAGAGGAAGACAGAAAGGAGTGCAGTAAACACGAAACCAGAGCCCTGGGAATGTTAGAGGAGACACCCATGTTTGCTTTTTTTCCAAGACGTTTTCAGTGATGCTTCATACCCAGGTGTGCACCCTGGGCTTAAGGAAGAGAGAGTGGGGAGGGAGGAAGCTGTAATTCTGGGAGAAGCGGCAGCTCAGCGCGCAGGATGGGGTAAGCTGGAGACAGCAGGCCCCGGCAGGCCGTGCTGTCAGGGCGGTCCTATGCTCTCACGGCAGCCGGAAGAGAAAGTCTCATTAGGTGCTGGTAAGCGTGCATATGGACGCCCCGATGCAGGGAGGAGTCCCTGGGGGAAAGTGTATTCATTAGACTAGTTAGTGAGGTGCAGAAATAAGCCAAACAGCAAGAAAAAATCTCCAGAACGTTTGGGTGTGTTGCCTAGGACCCTAAATGTCGCCTCTCTGCACAGGCACAGTGAGTCTGGAAAATCAGAGTAGGCGTTCTAGTATATTCCACTAGGGGAAACCCTCACCAGACTAGTTACCCCATGCAGGACAGGCAGCTGGGGCTGGCTCTGCCCTCTAGCAGGTTAAAAGGTGGAAAGAGTGGAGCAAGGCGCTCTAAGCCGCGTTAGCCACAAAAGAATCCCCCATGCTGTTCAGCACATTGTGTGGGAGCAGTCAGACCTCCAGAAATAGACTCACCCAAATCCCCTTTGTGTATTTTCCAGCGCTGAATCTGAGCTTCCCAGGGGCTTGGCTTTTTTTTTTTTTTCCCCACTCTTCTTTTCACAGATGATTGAATTTCCTGGTGCTGCTTTCAGATCAGATGTTATTTTGAGCACAACTCAAAGAAAGCCATCCACACACATTGAGAAGCAGTAGGTGGCAGAAAAGTTCAGCTCCATTCCTGATTAAGCAAAGAAACACCTCAGGGGGTGGAGGAGAGGGGAAACACTAAAGGCGCGAGGTCACTGAAAATTACAAGCGTTTGATGACACGGGATGATGCCGGCTGATGCCCAGCGTCTGCTGGGTTTTAAAGACACATTTATAGTTTTTAACATTCCAGAGCCATTGTTCACACGTGCGCGCATCACCAGCAGTTCATCAATCACTATACCTTGAAATTTAAATGTTTAACAACAGAAACTGTAAAAAGTCGCAGTGGAAAAACATCATTTGATGTAACAAGCGTGCTTGTGGTTAAAACCTGAGTTAACCTTCTCCCAGGAGCACAGCAAGTCTCCAGCCTAGTTCCTAAACCAGCCCCAAACTGCTCCCTGCCAAGCTCCTTCATGTCCTCCCTCTCACCTGCCAGGAGATATTTGTTGAGCCTGAGACCCTGTGCAAAACATCTGCCCAGTCGCCTCATTCACTTTTCATAATTACACTGTGAGGGAAACGTCAGGCTCAGGCAGCTGTAACCTGCGGGCAGGTCTGATCCGACTAGATCAGATCTGTCTGACTAGAAAGTTGACTGCCCAGAGTTTTCTGCTTGACCGTAAGGAGAGAGACTCATTTATTTTGAAGTCAAATGTTTGCAGATTTGAATGTAAGAAACTTAAGCAGGAAAAACCTGGTATCAAACACTCCAAGTCGTCATTATCTTATTGCTGGCTCCAAGGGGTATTGGAAAAACAATGTAATTTTAATTTACTCACCAGGGACTACGTAACAAAATGTGTTGGTGTCTCAAGCCTGCTGAAGTGGAGTTGAAATTACTTTTGTCTCTTTCCCTTCCTTGAGAGTCTAATTCATCAGCAGCTACCAGGGATAGCGCCCACACACTGAGCATCACTTCTCAGCTGGGCTGCTCCCTCCAAGCTCCTGAGCCAGATCCCAGGCAAAGATCCTGTGCTCAAGGGCAAATAACAAAAGCAACAACAAAAGGGAAAATCCACAGCAGCCAACCCAGACATCCATTTCTAAGGGCTAAAGTCAAGTGAGCTGAGTAACAGAATGAGCTTCACATACTGAGATCTGGTTTTTAAAATATATGTACATATGTTCATCGACTTTTATACTCCAATGAAAACATTTGAGGCCTCACTGAAGATGTCTTAAAACAACTAGAAAAGTATTTAGGCCCAAAATATGTACCTACTTTGTTGTCATAACCTGCCTTAACTTCCAAAAAAGCCTGTGGAATTTAAATTTAATAGAAACTTAAGCCCCACTTTTCTCTTTGACATTTCTTGGTAGCAGGGTGGTAGAATCAAGATTAAAGAAGACAATTGTCTTGTTCTGAACCACCCTTTAGAGATGAAATATGACATCAAAATACTGTTATCCAAGGGATGGGGAGAAGTTTGGGAACAATTTTTATCTTTATCATCTTTACTGATCTCTGTTTTCTATTTTTAAATGAATGTCATATATGGACATAGTTTATAGGTTGTTTTATTTTTAAAAAAAATTAAAGCCTGCATGTAAAAAAATAAACAAAAAGAAATCTGATATGCTCCTACAACTTAAGCAACACCTAGGAGACAAAAGCATTAAGGCTTCATAGGGTTCATATCATTCTCAAGCTCCTTTATCTTTAGGAATTAAAAGTTCAGGCATCAGTAAAATGTGGCAGAAATCCCCCTGGAGCAGAAAGCAAACTAGATTCTAAACTCCAACAAGTCCATCCAGTGATGAGATGGCCTTGGGCAGATCACTTAACTTCTCCAACTCTTGGTTCACATTTATGAAAGGAAAATAAACCGGATACACTCTAAAGACGTCTTACAGCTCTAACTGTGCTCAAAATCCAATACAATAAGCTATATTTAAGCTGTAATGAATGTTGCTTTTGGAGGTAATTAGATATCTTTGGAGGATTGCAAGATGGTAAATGGATGCCTGTTTCTCTCCAGGGATATTATTCCTCCATCTGTCAATTCCCTTGAGCCAAGATAATAATCATTAGTCCTTTCCTGAATTTGTTCTTGTCTCTTTTATTGCACATATAATTTGAAAATGATGTACACTCTCCTACCCCTTGTTGTATCAAGGCACACATTATTCTCTGTCCCCTCACCATCTCTAGAGTCAAAAGGACATCGCCCTTAACCTGTTTGAAAACACCACAGAATCTCAGAAAAAAACTCAGAAACACAGCGGTTAGATGGAATGTCCCAGTAATGGCAAATACCTGGTGGGTGGCATTTCTATATGGGCTGCCCAGGAAAGGCTTCTTTGAAGAAGAGAGATTTGAATTAAGATGTGTTGGATATGGAATTAGACATGAGAAAAGCAAGGAAAGAATTTCCAGCAGAAAGAAACAGCATGCACAAAGGTCCTTAGATGAGAAAGAGACTGCTATAGCCCAGGACCCAGAGGTGAGAGACTGCTATAGCCCAGGGGCTCAGAGATGAGAGACTACTATAGCCCAGGACCTGGAGATGAGAAACTGCTATAGCCCAGGACCCAGAGGTGAGAGCCTGCTATAGCCCAGGGCCCAGAGATGAGAGACTGCTATAGCCCAGGACCCGGAGGTGAGAGCCTGCTATAGCCCAGGGCCCAGAGGTGAGAGACTGCTATAGCCCAGGGGCTCAGAGATGAGAGACTACTATAGCCCAGGACCTGGAGATGAGAAACTGCTATAGCCCAGGACCCAGAGGTGAGAGCCTGCTATAGCCCAGGGCCCAGAGATGAGAGACTGCTATAGCCCAGGGGCTCAGAGATGAGAGACTGCTATAGCCCAGGACCCGGAGGTGAGAGACGGCTATAGCACAGGGCCCAGGGAAAACCAGCACAGAAGCACCCGGGACAGACTTGGAGAGTCAGCGAGGCTGGTTCACCCAACGCGCTGCAGGCTGCGCTCAGGTGTGCTGCATAGCAGAGGGGCATANAGAGGTGAGAGCCTGCTATAGCCCAGGGCCCAGAGATGAGAGACTGCTATAGCCCAGGACCCGGAGGTGAGAGCCTGCTATAGCCCAGGGCCCAGAGATGAGAGACTGCTATAGCCCAGGGGCTCAGAGATGAGAGACTGCTATAGCCCAGGACCCAGAGGTGAGAGATGGCTATAGCACAGGGCCCAGGGAAAACCAGCACAGAAGCACCCGGGACAGACTTGGAGAGTCAGCGAGGCTGGTTCACCCAACGCGCTGCAGGCTGCGCTCAGGTGTGCTGCATAGCAGAGGGGCATAGCATTTCCTACTCTGAGTTTTTGGAAGAAAAAGTCTTCTGGCTGCTGTATGGGGAATAGATGTTGAGAGGGCGGGGTGGCAAGAGCAAATGTGGGGGAAACTGTGGGGAGAGTACAGGGAGGGCTGATGGACCATAACGGCAGCAATGCAGATGGGCAAAGTGGAGGAGCGTGAGATACACGCTGGAAGAGGCAGCAGAGCTTGTTGGCGGATAAGATGAGGTGGGAGGCAGGGTGGGTGAGAGAAGTAGTAGTGACCCCCCAGGCTCGACTCAAGCATCAAAGACATGAGGAAGTTTAATGTGATGGGAAATGCTGGGAGAAAATCAAGCTCATTTTGTGAAAGCAAGACTATTTGTGTACAGACAATATTTAAACAGATGGAAAGAGATGGGTTTACCTAGACAGAGAATATGGACAGAAGAGGGTGGAGGACTTGGGACCAATACCAAGGGATTGTAGCATGTACAACAGAGTGAAGAGGAAGAAAGGGGTAACAGAAGAGCAAGAGGGGATGCTGCCCCAGGAGCAGAGAATTCTCGAGGGGGAGAAAATAATGGACTGACCCTAACACTGCTCAGAATCTGATGAAGTGAGACCTGAAAAGGAACCCTGCAGGCGGCAGCACGGGAACCATCGGTGGCCTGGTACGGTCACCGGAGCTTTCTCGGTTCTTAAGCACGTCTCTAACGGCATGTCAGAAAGTCAGTTCCATTGTAGAGAGGAGTGAGTGGAAGGCGAGAAAGCACAGGTGGCTCACAAATAAGCTTCTTTCATGTCTTCAAGTTTTGACAGGAACTGTGTGAAATAGCGCTAGAGTCAAAGGGCAGGAACGAGCTTGCAGGGAACCCCCTCCCGACAGGAGGCTAGCCCAGCTCTACCTGCTGAGGCGTTCTACACACAGGTGAGCAACGCTCTGGTCATTTTTGTTTCCTTTCTACACAAACGACACTGTACACACAGTCCTGAGCCTTCCTTCTTTCGCTTAAAATCCTCTTAGGGAGATGCATATGATGGAAAATGTTTGAAGCACATTTTAGGCCCTGGGTTCTCGTTCATGAAACCAGTCTCTCCAGGGTGAAGTTATCACCTGTCAGGATGCAAAAAGAGTCTCGAGGCAATCAGACGGGTATAGAAGTTGTGAGCTCTGAAGGACGTCATCCTGACATGCTCATGAGACGGCAGCGTGCTCATGAGTCTCGACAGCAATCAGACGGGTATAGAAGTTGTGAGCTCTGAAGGACGTCACCCTGACATGCTCATGAGATGTCAGCATGCTCATGAATCTTGACAGCAATCAGACGGGTATAGAAGTAGTGAGCTCTGAAGGACGTCACCTGACATGCTCATGAGACGACAGCATGCTCATGAATCTCGACAGCAATCAGACGGGTATAGAAGTAGTGAGCTCTGATGGACGTCACCCTGACATGCTCATGAGACGACAGCATGCTCATGAGTCTCGACAGCAATCAGACGGGTATAGAAGTAGTGAGCTCTGATGGACGTCACCCTGACATGCTCATGAGACGGCAGCACGCCCAACCGCCCAGCGTTGTCAGTGGTACCCAGGCCATCACATTACGCATCTTCAGTAGGACTGGTGTTCATAGCTGTGCTCCTACAGTACTGCAAACGTTCTCAGACATCTTCAGAACTAAGTTAAATATGCTATTTGACATAGCTTTAATTTTTTACTTTGAACATCTTGAACATCTACAAGCCAAAGAGGTTATGATTTTTCCTATAATGTGGTACCATGGGGATTATACATGAGATCTGTCTGCTAAACAACCTATTTGATTAACCGGAATATCTCTTTTAAAAAAGGTTTTGTTATAATTGTTTTATAATGCTGTGTTGTTAGTGTCTGATGTATAGCAAAAGGAATTCATTCTATGTCTATATATGTATATATATTTCCTTTTTTTATTTTCCTCCTGTTTAGGTCACCAGAGAGTTAAGTGGCATTCCCTGTGCTCTGCAGTAGGTTCTTTAGTTATCTATTTAATACATTTCTGCTTTATTGATTCTGCCAAAGCCTCTGACTGTGTGGATCCCAAGAAACTGTGGAAAATTCTAAAAGAGACGGAAATACCAGACCACCTGACCGGCCTCCTGAGAAACCTGTGTGCAGGTCAGGAAGCAACAATTAGAACTGGACATGGAACAACAGACTGGTTCCAAATAGGAAAAGGAGTCCTTCAAGGCTGTATATTGTCACCCTGCTTGTTTAACTTCTATGCAGAGTACATCATGAGAAACGCTGGGCTGGAAGAAACACAAGCTGGAATCAAGATTGCTGGGAGAAATATCAATAACCTCAGATATGCAGATGACACCACCCTTATGGCAGAAAGTGAAGAGGAACTAAAAAGCCTCTTGATGAAGGTGAAAGAGGAAAATGAAAAAGTTTGCTTAAAGCTCAACATTCAGAAAACAAAGATCATGGCATCCGGTCCCATCACTTCATGGGAAATAGATGGGGAAACAGTGGAAACAGGGTCAGACTTTATTGTTGGGGCTCCAAAATCACCGCAGGTGGTGACTGGAGCTGCCGGGGTCCAGCCCCCACAGGATCCAGGGGAACCTGAAGGAAAAACGGCGTCGGCAGATGATTTAGAGAGAGATAAGGAAAGAATGTTGTAGATAAGAAAATAGAAGAGAGAAAGAGGCTGACATTACTTGGTTTACACAAAAGCTAATAAAGGCTTAGAAGCTCAGGCAGGAAAGTGAACACAGGGAGCCTCTTGCTCCAAGGATCAGCCTGAAAAAGAAAGTAAGAGAGAGAAAGAAAAAAAGAAAAACACGGGGTGACCAAGCTTTTTCGAGCAAGGCCCCTTTTTTTAATTTTTAAAAGGGTCTTTTATACCTTTGCTTGTACATAGAGGGAAATGAAAGATGCAAACTCATACAGAGTCAGCCCAAACATTACTTCTGTTTTGTCTTTATCGAAACTGGGATTTTTTCTGCAAACCTTTCCCATAGGCAATGTTGTGTACATTATCTTCTGGCCTTGGAGGCCTGTGCACATTTTATGACCCTCTTCTGATAAAGGCTGCTCAACCAGAAAACTTATTTTCCCTTGAAATGTTTTTTCTTTATATTTCTAATCTATGTCAGCCTCAGAAAGTATTAAACAAGTTACATTTCTCATGGAGCAAAGGTGCAGTGAGTTACAAGAAAGAACCAATTAGCTCAAAAGTCTGATGTGGTTAATTTCAAGGCTACACTTGTTTTTCTTATGTTCCAACTATGTTAACTAATGCACTCCCAGGTGCACAGTGGATAAGAGATATGGGAACTTAGCAACAAGCACTGGCCCAGTAATGAAATCCTGCACCAGCACTACTCTAATAACTTTTAACTCTTTGAAAGGCTCAATGTTTTAGGCTTCCCGTGCCTCTCACAGTTGGGAGGGTGTGAATAATCATACGCATAGCTGCAAGAGTCTGGATATCCCTGCCAAGCAAGCTAAAATGCTAACAGAGGGGTTTTGATTGGAAATATTCCTCTCATGTCCAAGAGACTTATTAGCTATAGCCCTGTTGATTTTCTCCAGAAAAAGGTGGTCAGGGATAGCCCCCTGTTAATGTCAGAGGAGTTGGGGAAAGTCATGAAATAGTAAAACAGACAGATTCTGGTTTTGGGGTAGATGCTCGAGAAAGCCTGGGGAGCCCGTTGAGTCCTGAAGCCTTGCTTAACAGTTCTCTTCCACATGACCTTGTCATGGGTGGGATCTCCCGTGGCGGCTCCCGGCAGCAGCCATGAAATTAAAAGACACTTACTCCTTGGAAGAAAAGTTATGACCAACCTAGATGGCATATTCAAAAGCAGAGACATTACTTTGCCGACTAAGGTCCGTCTAGTGAAGGCTATGGTTTTTCCAGTGGTCATGCATGGATGTGAGAGTTGGACTGTGAAGAAGGCTGAGCACCGAAGAATTGATGCTTTTGAACTGTGGTGTTGGAGAAGACCCTTGAGGGTCCCTTGGACTGCAAGGACATCCAACCAGTCCATTCTGAAAGAGATCAGCCCTGGGATTTCTTTGGAAGGAATGATGCTAAAGCTGAAGCTCCAGTACTCATTGGAAAAGACTCTGATGCTGGGGGGGATTGGGGGCAGGAGGAGAAGGGGACGACCGAGGATGAAATGGCTGGATGGCGTCATGGACTCGATGGATGTGAGTCTGAGTGAACTCCGAGAGTTGGTGATGGACAGGGAGGCCTGGCGTGCTGCGATTCGTGGGGTCGCAAAGAGTCGGACACGACTGAGTGACTGAACTGGACTGGACTGAGGGTGCACAGGTCAGTCCCGTCTCCTGATTATCCCACATTTTCCAAATGTTGGTTTTCTACATCTGTGTCTCCCTTTCTGCAATTAGATCATCCTGCTATTTTTTTCGATTCCACATAAATGTGTTAATATACGATATTTGTTTTTCTCTTTCTGACTTTACTCTGTATGATAGAGTATCTCTTTATGACTAGAAAAAAATTTAAAACAATTTCATGTGTGAAAACTGTGACAATGCTAAACTGTGGCCCCAATTTTTTGGTGCCAGTGGTAAAGAGTCTGCCTGCCAATGCAGGAAACCCTGGTTTGATCCCTGGGTCTGGAAGCTCCCCTGGAGGAGGGCGTGGCCACCCACTCCAGTATTCTTGCCTGGAGAATCCCGTGGACAGAGGAGCCTGGTGGGCTACAGTCCACAGTGTCGCAGAGTCGGACACGACTGAGCTCACACACACACGCCTCAAAAGGAGAGTATTATGAGTGTGTGTTTCCTGCCCCCAGAGCTGCACGGGCTTTGATTGCCTTGGCCAATAAGTTATGGAGGACCACCGGTCCGTTTTTACGGTCTATATTTACTCCTTCCCTTTGAAAGCAAACACAAGGCTTCTGGAGGAGAGGCAGTCTGCTATGCCTGCACAGTAAGCAAGCCCCTCTCCCTTTTGAGAGCAGAGTAACTCACACCGGTGGCTGCACCCGCCTTTGCCATCTGAGGATGGCCTCCCCACAACTATAAGGCACCTGAAAATCTAGGCCAGGATGCATGAGCGCTGACCCCCGAACCACCACCGTTTGTGGGTGGAACCATCCTGCTGTTGCCACGTGAGGAAGCCGGGCCACAGAGAAGCAGCTTGGGTAGACACTCCTGCTGCGGTCCTCACTGGGTCACCCCAGCCTAGGCACCAGGCGGATGAGGACAGAAGCCTCCAGAGAATCCCAACCACCGTCTATCCAGCCACCTCAAGCCTTTTCTTCCCAGCTGAGGCCCCAAGCATAGCGGACCAGAGGCACTCCATCTCAACTAAGCCCTGTCAGAATTTCTGACTGTAGAATCTGAGAGCAAAATAAAAATAGTTGGTTTAAGCTGCTCAGTTTTTCAGAGGAATTTTTAATGCAGAAATAACAGTTTTAAACTGAAATAACAGTTTTAAACAACCAAGTGAGCCACGATCAGTAAAATTGTGGTGGGATCTTTAAAACAAGCAAAGACACAGAATCTTTACTCTCAGACTCTGAAAAAGATGGTTTATAGGGACAACTTCAGAATAAGTTGACACGGCAGTGTTATTCATGAGAGCACAGCTGTAGATGTTCTTCCCAGAAGGCAGTGTTTTTTGGCTGGAATTTGTTGGAAGTAAAGAAGAGGTTGTGAAGCTCAGAAAATGTAAAGCTGCTTTCTCCACTGGGAAAGCAGTGATGCCATGTTCTTCCTGATCTCTAATGAGACACTCCTGCCTTCTTTGTGAGGAGAGCGGTATGAAGACAGCTGTTCTATAAATAACTGGGATTTGAGGAGACGTTTTTATGACCATTTAAAATTAAAATGCACAGTACATTAGCAAGTGCATGTTACGCAGAATTATGTATGGATATATTGGAGAAAATCAATTCAAAACACGATTATAAATCTCCAAAATTATTGGTTGACAATGTTTTGTCAATATTTTGCCCAGGGATAAAAGCAGAGGTTTTCAAAACACATGCATACTTAAATACACACACATAGCATATATACTGAAATGCATACTAAATAACATACTATATGTTATATTCTTCTATTATATATAAGTATCATATATAAATATAAATATATATATGCATGCATATACACAAAAGTAGATCCAGAAATAAATAGACCAAAATATTACTGATAATCTCTTGGTTCTGTCATTCCAGGTGATTATTTTGTTCTTGCTATGTAATAAGAAAAAATAAATCTTTTTGAAATTTATTTTTAAATTTTAAATGAAATATAATTGATTTACAATGTATAATTTTTAGATATTCAGCAAAGTAATACAGTTACATACAAACATATTTATATTCCTTCTTTGCATTCTCTTCTGTTATAGGCGATCACAAGACACTGAGTGTAGTTCCTCGTGCTATACAGTGGGTCTCTGCTGCTTATCTTATGTGTAATAGGATGTATATTTCAATCCCAAGCTCCTAATTTATCCCTCCCCACCTCTCTCTTAGTAACCACAAATTTGTTTTCTATGTCTTGAGTCTATTTCTGTTTGTAAATAAGTTAATTTGCATCATTTTTTAGATTCCACTTATAAGCAATATCATAGAATATTTGGCTTACTTACTTTAGTTTGTTAATCTCCAGGTCCACCCATGTTGCTGCAAATGACATTTCCTTTCTTATATATGAAGAGTAATATCCCTTTACATACATACATATCTGTACGCACGCCATATCTTTACCCATTCATCTGTCGACGGACATTTACACCGGTCCCGTGCACTGCCTGCTGTTAACAGTGTCGCTGTGAATGTCAGGACGCGTGTATCTTTTTGAATTATGTTTCCCTCCAGATGTATGCCCAGGAGTGGGACCACCAGGTCGTACGGTAGCTCTGTTTCCAGTTTTCTGGGGATCTCCATACTGTTATCCCACAGTGACCACGTCAGCTTATATCCCCACCAACAGCATAGGAGGGTGTCTTTTTCTCCACACCCTCTGCAGCATTTATTATCTGTGGGCTTTCTGATTTTGACCCCTCACTGCAGTTCTCACTTGCATTCATCTCGTAATTAGCAATGCTGAGCGTCTTCACATGTGCCTTTTGATCATCTGTATATCCTCTTTGGAGAAATGTCTTCGGTCCATTTTCTTATTGGATTGATTGTTTCTGATGTTGAGCTGTATGAGCTGCTTGTATGTTTTAGAGATTAATCCCTTGTCAGTTGCATCGTTTGCAAATATTTTATCCCCCATTCTATAGGGTGTCTTTCGTTTACAGTTTCCATTGCCGTGCAAAACTTTTAACTTTAATTAAGTCTTATTTGTTTCTTTTTGTTTTTATTTCCAATTATCTAATAAGAGATAGAGCCAAAAAGATATTGCTGCAATTTACATCAAAGAGTGTTCCGCCTGTGTTTTCCTCTAAGAGTTTTATAATATCCAGTCTTACTTATAGTTCTTTAATCCATTTTGGGTTTATTTTTGGGTATGGTGTTAGGAAATGTTCTAATTTCATTTTTTTACGTGTAGCTGTCCAGTTTTCCCAGCACCACTTACTCAGGTGAGGTGAAGTCGCTCAGTCGTGTCCGGCTCTTTGCGACCCCATGGACTGTAACCTACTAGGCTTCTCCATCCATGGGATTCTCCAGGCAAGAATACTGGAGTGGGTTGCCATTTCCTTCTCCAGGGGATCTTCCCGACCCAGGGATCGAACCCGGGTCTCCCGCATCAGAGGCAGACGCTTAGCCTCTGAGCCACAGGGAAGCACCACTCACTAAAGAGGCCGTCTTTTCTCCACTGTATGGTCCCCCTCCTCTGTCATAGACTGGCTGACCGTGGGCGTCTGGGTCTAGGTCCTAGCTTCTCTCCAGTCCCGCTGGCCTGTTTTGTGCGCACTGCCATGCTGTCTTGAGGACTGCAGCTCCGAAGTGGCGCGTGAAGTCAGGGAGCTGGACTCCTGAAACTCCACTTCCTTTTTCAAGATTACTTTGATTGTTCAAGGTCTCTCGTGTTTCCATACGAATTGTAAAAATGTTTGTTCTGGTTCTGTGGAAAGTGTCATTGGTAACTTGGTAGGAACTGCCCTGAATCTGTAGATTGCTTTGGGTGGTACAGGTATTTCGACAATATTATTAATGGAAAGATAATATGATGTCATCTTTCCATTTTTTGTGTCATCTTCAGCTTCTTTCAATCAGTCGTCTTATGCTTTTCTGCATACAGGTCTTTTATCTCCTTGGGTAGGTTTATTCCAAGGCATTTTATTCTTTTTGATGTGATGGTAAGTGGGATTGTTTCCTTAGCTTCTCTAATCTTTCATTCTTAATATATAGAAATACAGCAGATTCCTCTATTAATTTTGTATCCTGAAACTTTATCGAACTTGTTCATTCTAGCAGTTTTCTGGTAGTGTCTTTGGGATTTTCTATGTACAGTATCAAGAGGCATGCAGTCAGTGACCGTTTCACTTCTTCTTCTCCAGTATGGACTCATTTCACTTCTTTTTTAATATGATTACTGTGGCTGCTGCTGCTAAGTTGCTTCAGTCATGTCTGACTCTGTGTGACCCCGTGGACTGCAGCCCACCAGGCTCCTGTGTCCGTGGGATTTTCCAGGCAAGAGTCCTGGAGTGGCGCCATCGCCCTCTCCATATTAGCGTGGATGGGGCTTTTAAACGATGTTGAATACAAGTGTTGAAACTGGACATCCTTGTTTTGTTCCTGTTCTGAGAAGAAGTGCTTTCAGTTTTTCACCACTGAGTATGATGTTAGCTGTAGGGCTTGTTATATAAGGCCTTTACTATGTCAAGGAAGGTTCCCTTGAAGCCCCCTTTCTGGAGAGATTTTATCATAAGTGGATGTTGAATTTTATCAAAAGTTTTTTCTGCATCTATTGTGATGATCAGATGGTTTTTAATCCTTCACTTTGTTAATGTGGTATATCACACATTCAGTTGCAGATATTGGAAAGGAAAAAGAAACACTTAAAATCATAGAGAATAATTTCAAGAGTGGAGTGTTAGAAAGACACTAAAGGAATGTACTATTAGGCATCTTTGTCTTTGTATGTGTAAATGTTTCCTTTTCAGAAGCAAAAAAACATTTGGCTTAACAGTCTTAGTATAGGAACATGCACGCTGCGCTCAGTGCCTCCAGCTGCCTCTAAAATACATTAAAGCTTCCCTGGTGGCTCAGTGGCAAAGAATCCGCCTGCCACCACAGAAGACACAGGTTCAGCCCCTGGTGTAAGACTTCGCAAGCTGCAGGGCAGCTGAGCCCGTCAGCAGGCCTCTGGCGCCCGGGGGCCACAGCCGCGGAGCCGGCGCTGCGGGAGCCCGTGGGCTCCGGAGCCCGTGCTGCGCAGCGAGAGGAGGCGCCCCAGCGAGACGCCCTCGCGCCGCGACTAGAGGAAACCGTGCGGCACCCAAGGCCCAGCACAGCCGAACACAAACAAACAAATAAAAGAATTTAAAGCCACATTAAGAAGGGATTTTAAAGTAGAGCTGTATGCCATGATTGCTACTCCAGATGAGATACTAAGCGTATTTTTCGTCTAGTAACATGTCTGATTTCAACTCCAGAAGAAATTAACGAAAGCCGTTTTATTAAGAAATTGCTGCTGTTGTTTAGGTGGTCAGTTGTGTCTGACTCTTTGTGACCCCATGGACTGTAGCCTGCCAGGCTCCTTGGTCTAAAGGACTTCCCAGGCAAGAATACTGGGGTGGATTGCCATTTCCTTCTCCAGGGAATCTTCCCGACCCGGGGATCAAACTCATGTCTCCTGCATTGGCAGGCAGATTCTTTACCAACGAGTACCAGGGAAGTCCTTGTTAAGAAATAGAAACAGTGATGAGCTGATAAATTAACTCTGGTTTCTGTACTTTGGTTTTCAGATTCAGAAAGCCTACTATGTGAGGAATTGACTAAGTTCAAAATTAAAGTACTTTTTTATTGGTTGATTGGGGCAAATACAATAGAGAGCTACAGATGCAGAAAAGTTTCTGGTTTGGAGTTAGGGAAAGGAAACCCACGGTTTTTCCAAATCTCTCTATCAAAGTATGGTGACAAAGCCTCTTCACTCTTGCCTGCAACTTACAAAATTAACTGGCAGAAGTTATCACCTTTCAAAACATTCCAAAATTATGCCATTGTTAAAAATACCCCAGCTTTTAATAGAGAAATTGATGTCTGTATATGGATAAAATTTTTGTTTACTATGCTATGTGAACATCACAAAAGCATCAAAGCAGAGTTTTATGATAAAGTTATTCATAAAATTAGACTGATTAAACCAAGTTCCAAGTCACAGATTTATATCCAATGAGTTTCAGGACCTTTTTTTTCCTATGTTTTACTCGTTTATTCAGTGAATATAGAGACTGTATGCGATGATTAACATCTAAGGGAATAAGGAGTTGAAAGAAACTTTAGCACTCTTTTTGTTTTCTGCATTTATTTTTTCCAGGCTTATTGAGGTACAATTGACACATGACATTGTATAAACTGAACGTGTACCACACGATGACTTGATACACGTATATGTCGTCAGATTAGCCTTCTTTTACTGACATGTTAATAGCACTTTGTCTTCAGACACAAGCAGTGTGGCAGCGGGCTCTGCAGCCCCCCATGGTCCCCATCTCCTGGTGTCTACACCCTTGTGCAGTCAGTGCCCCCGGATGTGGGCAGGACCCATTTCTTCCTCTTAGCCAGCGGTGACAGAGTGTCATTTGCAGGATTATGTTACATGTGATAGTGATCTCTGCCTTGCAGAAAGATTCTCTTCCTAGCAGGGTCTGAAGGAACCAAGTGTCCATGTTGGGAGGACCCTGTGGCAAGAAACGGAGGGCAGCTCCCAGGGACTGAGGGTGGCCTCCAGACCACAGGCAGCCAGAAACGGACCTTCCGCCCTGCAGCCCCAAGAGCTGAATCCTGCCAAGAAAGATGTGAGCTTGGAAGCAAGTCTCTAGATGAGAACTCAGGCCTGCCTGACACACCTTTATCATCCTTGCTAAAAACCAGCTAAGCTATGACAAGATTCCTGATCCACAGAAACTACAAAATAATGTGTACTATATAAGCCACTGTGCTTGTAATAACATTGTTAAGCAGCAAATCAAATTAATACAGCTTGATTTTCAGAAATTGCGAGATTTAACTTTGCCGTACTTCACAAACCAAAGTAACTTTTAGCTCCAATTTTAACAACAACAAAAAAAATGTTGAATGTTTTTAGTCCAATTAACAGTGATTTCCTTTAAGTAAGCTTAGCTTTTCTAATACAAAACACCACTATACTAATTTTATGATGCAAATCATCTTACATGATATATTTTTCCTTTTCAAAATATACAAGGTAAGTTTAGGTCTTAACTGGAGGCTAATCACAGAGGTATGCACCTTGTTCTGACTGTATTATTTCCCTGACTGTGACTTCCAAACCTGCAAGTTTCACTCCTCTGATTCAGATCAAAGAATAGTAGAATTTAAAAAAAAAAAAAGCTAGCGTTTATCCTGTGCCTGCTATATTCTAAACCCTGGACTAGATGCTTTCCATGTATTCTTTCCTTTAATCTTCACAACCACCCTGCAAGGTAGGCATTCAGTCTACCGCTTTACTGATGACACAGTGGATTCAGAGAGCTGAAATCACATACTGAAGGTGTCACAAGTAGTAAACGACAGTCAAGGTTTATACTCAAAGGTACTACGTCTCCCAGTTTCATGCTTTTCCCACACTACCACTTTTAGCAACTAGAATGCTATTTTTAAATGCATCTAGTATTGCTAAATTTCTCTGCAATAATCCCAGGTTGCACCAAGGAAACCGACATTTTAAAGCAATTCCTGGTGCTACAAGCAGTTGGTGTTAATTGACTATCACTGCGTGGCCAGATCTGTACAAAGCAAGCTTGGGTATGCAGAGAAAACTTAGAGCATCCTTTCCTTAAACAGTTTATATTCTTACAGAGTTGGGTCATTTGGGAGGGAATGGAAGAAGTGGTGGAGCCAGGGGAAGAGGGACAGTGGAGTGCTGGCCTGCAGCTGTGTCCCCTGGGAGCTTGCTGGAAGCGCAGAGCTGGGCCCCAGCCAGACCTCCTGAATCCGCATCTGCATCAGCAAGACTCCCCGGTGGTGCCTGCTAAAGGCAGAGGGACACTATGCTTGAAAGATTAAGAAATTCTTTCTCTCTAAGGGAAGGAATATCTTAAAAAGAAAGGAGGTATTTCTAATTTAAATTTTAAATGGAAAAAATATATGGATGTTGCTTTTTCAGAATGTTAGAATTTTCACATTTGACTCCTAAAAGCTATCCTTAGAAACAGGATTCATGCATTTTATTTCATACTGCTGCTGCTGCTAAGTCTCGTCAGTTGTGTCCGACTCTGTGCGACCCCATAGATGGCAGCCCACCAGGCTGCTTATCTAAATCAAATCCCTTTCTTTGCACATCCATGCTAAATTGTATCCCAGTACTCATAGCTCGTGTGTTCTGTGTTTTATTCTTCACATGGGCAGTAACAACTACATTACCAAGAAGACAACTTCTATATGCCTCCTAGAGCTCATGGATTACTAAAACAACCCAGTAAAATAGTTATAATAAACCAAAGTGTTCTGGGATTATATCTGGTAGTCAGAGTGCCTGAAGAACTATGGATTCATAGATTCATAACACTGTTCAGGACGTAGTGATCAAACCCATTCTCAAGAAACAGAAATGCAAAAAGGAAAAATGCTTGTCTGAGGAGGACTTACAAGAGCTGAGGAAAGAAGAGAAGTGAAGGGCAAAGGAGAAAAGGAAATATACACCCATCTGAATGCAGAGTTTCAAAAAACAGCAAGGAGAGATAAGAAAGCCATCCTACACGATCAACGCAAAGAAATAGAGGGAAACAACAGAATGGGAAAGAACAGAGGGAAACAATAGAATGGGGAAGAACAGAGGCCTAAGAAAATTAGAGATGCCAAGGGAACATGCTTTTGAACCGTGTTGTTAGAGAAGGCTCTTGAGAGTCCCTTGAACTCCAAGGAGATACAACCAGTCCATCCTAAAGGAAACCAGTCCTGAGTGTTCATTGGAAGGACTGATGTTGAAGCTGAAACTCCAGTACTTTGTCTACCTGAAGGGAAGAGCTGACTCATTTGAAAAGACCCTGATGCTGGGAAACATTGAAGGCGGGAAGAGAAGGGGATGACAGAGGGTGAGATGGTTAGATGGCATCACCAACTAAATAGACATGAGTTTGGATAAACTCCAGGAGTCGGTGATAGACAGGGAGGCCTGGCATGCTGCTGTCTATAGGGTCACAAAGAGTCGGACATGACTCAGCGACTGAACTGAACTGAACCGAAGGGAAGATTTCATGCAAAACTAGGCACTATAAAGGACAGAGACGGTAAAGCGCCTGTCTACAATGCGGGAGACCTGGGTTCGATCCCTGGGTTGGGAAGATCCTCTGGAGAAGGAAATGGAAATCCACTCCAGTACTATTGCCTGGAAAATCCCATCGACAGAGGAGCCTACCAGGCTCCTACAGTCCATGGAGTTGCAAAGAGTCGGACACGACTGAGCCACTTCACTTATAAAGGACAGAAATTGTATGGACCTAATAGAAGCAAGAGATATTAAGACGAGGTGGCAAGAATACACAGAACTATACAAAAAAGATTTTCATGAACCAGATAATCACGATGGTGTGATCACTCACCTAAAGCCAGACATCCTGGAATGTGAAGTCAAGTAGGCCTTAGGAAGCATCACTATGAACAAAGCTACTGGAGGTGACAGAATTTCAGCTGAGGTATTTCAAATCGATGATTCTGTGAAAGTGCTGCATTCAATGTTACAGCAAATTTGGAAAACTCAGCAGTGGCCACAGGACTGGAAAAGGTCCGTTTTCATTCCAATTCCAAAGAAAGGCAATGCCAGAGAATGCTCAAACTACCACACAATTGCACTCATCTCACATGCTAGTAAAGTAATGCTCAAAATTCTCCAAGACAGGCTTCAACAGTATGTGAACCAAGAACTTCCAGATGTTCAAGCTGGTTTTAAAAAAGGCAGAGGAACCAGAGATCAAATTGCCAACATCCGCTGGATCATGGAAAAAGCAAGAGAGTTCCAGAAAAACATCTATTTCTGCTTTATTGACTATGCCAAAGTCTTTGACTGTGTGGATCACAATAAACTGTGGAAAATTCTGAAAGGGATGGGAATACCAGACCACCTGACCTGCCTCTTGAGAAATCTGTATGCAGGCCAGGAAGCAACAGTTAGAACTGGACATGGAACAACAGACTGGTTCCAAATAGGAAAAGGAGTGTGTCAAGGCTGTATATTGTCACCCTGCTTATTTAACTTATATGCAGAGTACATCATGTGAAACCCTGGACTGGAAGAAACACAAGCTGGAATCAAGATTGCCGGGAGAAATATCAATAACCTCAGATATGCAGATGACACCACCGTTATGGCAGAAAGTGAAGAAGAACTAAAGAACCTCTTGATGAAAGTGAAAGAGGAGAGTGGAAAAGTTAGCTTAAAGCTCAACATTCACAGAACTAAGATCATGGCATCCAGTCCCATCACTTCATGGCAGATAGATAGGGAAACAGGGGAAACAGTGGCTGACTTTATTTTTCTGGGCTCCAAAATCACTGCAGATGGTGATTGCAGCCATGAAATTAAGACGCTTACTCCTTGGAAGGAAAGTTATGACCAACCTAGATAGCATATTCAAAAGCAGAGACATTACTTTGCCAACAAAGGTCTGTCTAGTCAAGGCTATGGTTTTTCCTGTGGTCATGTATGGATGTGAGAGTTGGACTATAAAGAAAGCTGAGTGCCAAAGAACTGATGCTTTTGGACTGTGGTGTTGGAGAAGACTCTTGAGAGTCCCTTGGACTGCAAGGAGATCCATCCAGTCCATCCTAAAGGAGATCAGTCCTGGGTGTTCTTTGGAAGGACTGATGCTAAAGCTGAAACTCCAATATTTTGGCCATCTGATGTGAAGAGTTGACTCATTTGAAAAGACCCTGATGCTGGGAAAGATTGAAGGCAGGAGGAGAAGGGGTCGACAGAGGATGAAATGGCTGGATGGCATCATCAACGCAATGGACATGGGTTTAGGAGGACTCTGGGAGTTGGTGATGGACAGGGAGGCCTGGCGTGCTGTGGTTCATGGGGTCACAAGGAGTCAGACACAACTGAGCGACAGAACTGAACTGAAGTGAATGCTTAGTCAATGCTAACCACAGGGTTTTAATCTGTTGCTGCCGTCACTTCAAGAGTGGTTCCCTCTTTGTTTATTTTGGCTTCCTCTGTTTGCAAGTCTTTTTAGTGTCTAATTTCTACCCTGACACAAGGGGGCAAAGGTGGTCACTTATTTAGCCTGGCTTGTTCAGTTGTGCTGTGGGGAGGGAGGAACACTGCAAACAAATCTCACTGGCGTGTGTGGGGAGCGCTTGCGGTGTCTGGGCCACACTGGGTTTGCCCCCACTCACCGCGTGTGTACTCTCCCAGTCTACACTGCTCAGGCTCCAGGTTGCTCTGCAGGGGAACTGTCTAAAGCAGGCTCTGTGTTGCATCCACTTCCCAGGTCTAAGCCCTCAGGTTCAGGTTCTCAGGAACTTCACAAAGGTGCAGACTCGGTTGGGCCTTCGTTTTGTGCCCTTCCCAGGTCGGAGCAGCTCAGGCGACCAGGTGCTTGGCAAGCGCACTCTCCCAGGTGGGCGGTGCGTCTCATCACCTCCCGTATCCCGCCGCTCGGTTTCCTGGGTGTGCAATGGGAGTGCCGCCTCAGGTGTGCCGTGTGTCTCCTCTGGGGAGCTGATCTCTGCCTGCGACCTTCCTGGAGGATGTCAGCCTTCCAGGGTCCCAGGAAGACTTGGTTCGCAACTGAGAGCCTGCTTGCAGTTTGGTGGAGGGTGCCGTCTCTGGGGCCGAGATTGCCCCTTGCCTTCCGCCTCTGGCTGCCGCCTGCCTCTCTGCCTCTGGCAGGGGATAGGCCAGCTCTCCTCGGTATTCGCTCAGTCCTTTGTTCTGTGAGTGGGCCAGGTTGTGCCTCTCTCTCTTTCTCTCCCTGGCTATCCCACAGTTTGGGTTGCTGTCTCACGTTAGCTCCCTCAGATTGTCCTCAGGGCATTCGGGCCCAGTCCTTACCCTACACGGGCAGCCCGGGCCTCCCTGTCCAGCCCCTGCTCGCTGGTGGCGGATCGAGCATCTGGGCTACTTCTCCGTTGGGAGTTGCAGTTAGGCGCATATTCTGTGGGTTTTTTTCTTTTTCCCTCCCAGTTATGTTGCCCTCTGAGATTCCAAAACTCCCCACAGACCCACCAGTGAGACGGTTTCCTGCTGTTTGGAAGCTTCTCCTCCTTCACGACTCCTTCCCCAAGACAGGTCTCCATCCCTAACTCTTTTGTCTCTTTTGTGTGTGTGTGTGTGTCTTTTATATTTTGTCCTACCTCCTTTCAAAGATAACGGGCTGCCTTTCTGGGTGCCTGGTGCCCTCCGCCAGCGTTCAGAAGTTGTTTTGTGGAAGTTGCTCAGCATTCGGATGATCTTCGGATGAACTTGTGGGGGAGAAAGTTGTCTCCCCATCCTATTCCTCCACCATCTTAAGACCGCCCCCCAGAAAAGATAGTTTTAAGAGGAAAGTTTATAGCAGTAAAGGTCTACCTCAGGAAATAAGGAAAATCTAAAATTAACATCTAACAGTGATGTACGGCAGAAAACAACAAAATACTGTGGAGCAATTATCCTTCAACTGAAAATAAATACATTTTTGAAAAGAAAAAAATTCTAAAAGAACTGCAAAAAAACCCAAAACCGATTACTTTAGATAAACACCCCCACGTCTGCTGGTTTCCCTGGTAGCCTGACGAGCCTACCTGACGTCAGTTCTCCCGGTAACTGGTAAACACCCCTGCCCCCGGAAGCAAGGACTGCCACCACGCCCTGCCCACCATCCGCTGCACGTGGTAGGGTGTCACTCCAGGACCCTGCTGCTGACCTGTAAGCTGCCCACTCGCCCACCCACCCGCCAGCCACTGATGTGTCTGTCATTGACTCTGGGAGACTCTGGGATCTTTCCTTAGTCTTGAAACTGGGCAAGCACAGGCCTTATAAGCCTGGAGGGTGCAACCCAATACGAACCAAACAGAAACAGACTTACAGAGGCAAAGAACAAACTGCCGGTTGCCACAGAGGAGGTGGATGGGAGTTTGGCAAAATAAATGAAGGGAATTAATCAATACAACATTCCAGTTATAAAATAATTCATGGGGATGTATTGTGCAACGTTAGGAATATAGTCAATAATACTGTAATAATTCTGCATAGTGACAGATGGTTACCAGACTCATGATCATTTTGTATTGTATTTGATTATCAAATCACTATGTTTTACACCTGAAACCAAAAATATTGTACATCAACTATATTTCAACCAATTAATCAATAAACAAATCACATAGTATGTTAGATAGTATTCACTGCTACAGAGAAAAATAAAACAGGAAAAAGACATTGGCAATTTATGTTTTTATATTTCAAATCCTGACTTTTTTCATACTGAATAATATATCTATATTATCAACTTGGATGAACCCTGAATATTCATTAAAAAGACTGATGCTGAAGCTGAAGCTCCAATACTGTGACCACCTGATGCAAACAGCTGACTCATCGGAAAAGACTGATGCCGGAAAAATTAAGGGCATGAGAAAAGGGGACGACAGAGGATGAGAAAGTTGAATGGCATCATCGACTCATTGGACATTGAGTTTGAGCAAACTCCAGGAGATGGGGAAGGACAGTGAAGCCTGGTGTGCTGCAGTCCATGGGGTCACAAAGAATTGGACACCAACTGAGCAACTGAAAAACAATAAAATCATCAACATTTTAAAGTCAAGTTTCAACTTGTAGATAGATCACAGTTTATTCAACTTTTCACACATTATTAAAGATTTACATTATTCCTAACTTTTCACCATTTAAAATAATTTTCAATGGTCTTTTATTATTCCACATATGAATATATCTGGCTTCCTAGATGGCTCAGTGGTAAAAGAATTTGCCTGTCAGGGCAGGAGACACAGAAGACACAGATTTGATCCCTGGGTCAGGAAGATCCCCTGGAGGAGGAAATGGCAACCCATTCCAGTATTCTTGCCTGGAAAATTCCATGAACAGTGGAGCCTAGCAGACTGCAGTCCACGGAGCTGCAGAGAGTCAGACTTGACTAAGCACACAGCATATGAATATATGGCCTTCTAGTTTTCAATCAACTCAAATACAGGAGTAATGTCTTCAATTTTTATGTCTTGAGAGTAATCCCCCTATACAAAATTCTTTACTCATCTGCACTCAGTGAGTGTTTTCTGGATAATAAACATACAGCCTAATAAAACGAATGGATTAAATCCCCAGGGGACACTGACTAATACTGAAAGAAGCCAGCAAACTGCTCCAGGCTATGCAGGACGACAATGGGAGAATGGGAGAGCTCCATGCTTCGACAAAACTCCACAGAGACAGAAAGTTTCTTGTTTTCCAGTGATTATATCATCACTTGAGAACCCATGAGCATGAAAAGGCAGAATGATAGGACACTGAAAGAGGAGCTCCCCAGGTCAGTAGGTGCCCAATATGCTACTGTATATCAGTGGAGAAATAACTCCAGAAAGAATGAAGGGATGGAGCCAAAGCAAAACAATACCCAGCTGTGGATGTGACTGCTGAAAGAAGCAAGGTCCGATGCTGTAAAGAGCAATATTGCATAGGAACCTGGATTGTCAGGTCCATGAATCAAGGCAAATTGGAAGTGGTCAAACAGGAGATGGCAAGAGTGAACGTTGACATTCTAGGAGTCAGTGAACTAAAATGGACTGGAATGGGTGAATTAACTCAGATGACCATGATATCTACTACTGCGGGCAGGAATCCCTCAGAAGAAATGGAGTAGCCATCACGGTCAACAAAAGAGTCCAAAATGTAGTATTTGGATGCAATCTCAAAAAAGACAGAATGATCTCTGTTCGTCTCCAGGGCAAACCATTCAATATCATAGTAATCCAAGTCTATACCCCAACCAGTAACACTGAAGAAGCTGAAGTTGAACGGTTCTATGACGACCTACAAGACCTTTTAGAACTAACACCCAAAAAAAGATGTCCTTTTCATTATAGGGGACTGGAAGGCAAAAGTAGGAAGTCAAGAAACACCTGGAGTAACAGGCAAATTTGGCCTTGGAATGCAGAATGAAGCAGGGCAAAGATTAATAGAGTTTTGCCAAGAAAATTTACTGGTCATAGCAAACACCCTCTTCCAAAAACACAACAGAAGACTCTACACATGGACATCACCAGATGGTCAACACTGAAATCAGATTGATTATATTCTTTGCAGCCAAAGATGGAGAAGCTCTATACAGTCAACAAAAACAAGACCGGGAGCTGACTGTGGTTCAGATCATGAACTCCTTATTGCCAAATTCAGACTAAAATTGAAGAAAGTAGGGAAAACCACTAGATCATTCAGGTATGACCTAAATCAAATCCCTTATGATTATATACAGTGGAAGTGAGAAATAGATTTAAGGGCCTAGATCAGATAGATAGAGTGCCTGATGAACTATGGACTGAGGTTCGTGACACTGTACAGGAGACAGGGATCAAGATCATCCCCATGGAAAAGAAATGCAAAAAAGCAAAATAGCTGTCTGGGGAGGCCTTACAAATAGCTGTGAAAAGAAGAGAAGTAAAAAGCAAAGGAGAAAAGGAGAGAGATAAGCATCTGAATGCAGTGTTCCAAAGAATAGCAAGAAGAGATAAGAAAGCCTTCTTCAGCGATCAGTGCAAAGAAAGAGGAAAAGAACAGAATGGGAAAGACTAGAGATCTCTTCAAGAAAATTAGAGATACCAAGGGAACATTCCATGCAAAGATGGGCTCAATGAAGGACAGAAATTGTAGGGACCTAATAGAAGCAGAAGATATTAAGAAGAGGTGGCAAGAATACACAGAAGAACAGCACAAAAAAGATCTTCATGACCCAGATAATCACGATGGTGTGATCACTCAAGTGGGCCTTAGAAAGCATCACTACGAACAAAGCTAGTGGAGGTGATGGGATTCCAGTTGAGCTCTTTCAAATCCTGAAAGATGATGCTGTGAAAGTGCTGCACTCAATATGCCAGCAAATTTGGAAAACTCAGCAGTGGCCACAGGACTGGAAAAGGTCAGTTTTCATTCCAATCCCAAAGAAAAGCAATGCCAAGGAATGCTCAAACTACCACACAATTGTACTCATCTCACACGCTAGTAAGGTAATGCTCAAAATTCTCCAAGCCAGGCTTCAACAGTACATGAACTGTGAACTTCCTGATGTTCAAGCTGGTTTTAGAAAAGGCAGAGGAACCAGAGATCAAATTGCCAACATCTGCTGGATCATCGAAAAAGCAAGAGAGTTCCAGAAAAATATCTACTTCTGCTTTATTGACTATGCCAAAGCCTCTGACTGTATGGATCCCAATAAACTGTGGAAAATGCTGAAAGAGATGGGAATACCAGACCACCTGACCTGCCTCTTGAGAAATCTGTATGAAGGTCAGGAAGCAACAGTTAGGACTGGACATGGAACAACAGACTGGTTCCAAAT